>VZTG01008957.1:258064-317986 GCA_013397845.1 Melanocharis versteri
CTCCATTTCAAGGCACTTGGACTCTTTAATTATGTTTTTGGTCTAGAAAATTACATGGTTCCTAGAGCATAAATAGAGAACACAGGGAAGGTAATTGCACCTCTGGGTGCAGATGAGCTGGTAGCAGGCAGAGGCTGTGTGGAGTCCAGGATCGGTGGGGAGAGGTGCAGAGAGAGGGAGAAATGGGCTCCTTGGAGATATTGCACCCCTGGGTTCCTGACACCCCGTCCTCTCCATGGTGTTTTTGGGGGGCCCACAGCCCCATAAAGGTGGGGACCAGTCCTGTGAGTCACCCCACTGCCATTAATCCCTGCATTTTGGGGGCAGACCCGCCCTTGGGCCCTTGCTGTGTTGTCCACAAAAATCACGGTCACGATCCGCCCCTGCCGGAATTACCTTTTACCCACTTGGAGCTGATTTCAGCACGATTGCTGAGTTGGCTTTATTGGTTTCTTCCTTATCTTTGGCATCCTGCCAGATGTCCTTGTGGCCTGTAAATTCTGCATTCTTTGCATCCATTATCAGTGGTACATCCTTCTTTCCAAGCTTTGTTAACCTCCCTCTAGGTCTGAGATCATGAGGAGCATGTCCAGCCTTAAACCTTAACAGGGCAATTCTACCAACAAGTAATTTGTTTTTCTAACACCTGGATATCACTTAGAGCTTGTTTGCTACTCTGTTTCACGGATTAAATCTCCCTTTTTGTTGATTAGGCTTGAAAGTATACAAAGACCAAACATCAAAGAACATTCTTACTTAAGAAAATTTTACATATTCCACATTTTGCAACACCTGGGCACAAAGGCCCGTCCAGGTTTTCTGGAGATGGTGGAGATGTGCCCCTGCCTTTGGCTAGGGTGTGCCCTGACCTGCACTTGGCTCCAGAGGGAGGAAAGACATCTAAAAAGTGTTTCCACATTTGTACTTTCCACCCTGCTCACGAGTGGGGAACCTGTGAGGAGAGCCTCAGTTTTCTCTTCATTTCCTTGTCCTTCAGAGCAGCCTTGATTTCCAGCTGTAATCCAGAAGTGCATGACGAAGGACATGGGCCTCAACGTGCATCTCTTGCCTCTGTGTGCTGCCCAAAATGAGGTTCTTGTTCTGCAGCAGAAAGGGCAAAGCAGGACCATTTTCTTTTCAGTCCTTTATTTTAATACAAACAAGCTTGATATTTGGGGTGTGCTTTTCTTTTAAAGCATTTAGTTAAGAAAACGCTGAAGCTCTGCGTTGGCAATTTCCTGTGAGTCCCCACATTTGCGTGGTTCCCTGTGATTGTGCAAGGAGGTTCCTCCAGGTGGGACCTCATTTTTCAAGCACTTCCCGCCCCATCCCTGGAGTCCTGA
The DNA here is from genome assembly GCA_013397845.1 of Melanocharis versteri. NCBI lineage: Eukaryota > Metazoa > Chordata > Aves > Passeriformes > Melanocharitidae > Melanocharis > Melanocharis versteri. Next base: position 259,408 of record VZTG01008957.1, read on the forward strand.
TGTTCTTGGGATCTGGAGCCTGTATTTGGGGTGAGTCCAGCAAACTCTCTGCTTGAGAGGGAAATCAAAGGTCTTGATGATGGGAGGAAGCCTGACAGCTGGAGCTGGGAGATAGGAGAGGGACTCTGGAGAAAACAACTGGGATTGGATAAGGAAATTTGGGCTTCAAATCCATCTCCAGCTGCAGTTTGTGGAGCAGTTTTGCAGAGCCTTCCCCCAGCCTCCCTCCTCCAGTTTAACCCTGCACATGGCCGAGTGCTGGAGATGGGGGATTTCCCCCTCCTCCTTCCTCACGGTTCCCAGTATAAATACGTGGAGCAAAGCCGCCAGCTCTGTTTATTGAACACAAATAGAAGATAAAATAGTGGAAAACTAATTTTTTCATGCTCATTGGTGGGAAAGATTAAAATTATGCAAATCCTCGGCAGCGAGCTTGGTGCAGAGATAAGGGGATGTTCAAGTCAGCTGGCTGCCTGCTAATTCACTCATTGAAAACGAAATGAGCAGGAAAGCTGCGAGCAGCGTCACCAGCCCCTCACGGCGCTGGGATTTCTGTGCTGGGAGGAAGCTGAACAAAGAAAACCCTTTTTTTGGAGGCATGCAGGATCCATGCTGAGATGCTCACCCTGGAATCATGTGTCTGCCCAGTGCCTGCTGAGCTCCGGGATGCAGCACCTCCACCTTGGCCAGGGCAGATCTCCAGCCAGTGTGCAATGACCTGAAATCCCCTGACGGGGTGGTTCTGGGGGTGAGTCAGGTGAAATCTGCCACCTTGATCCCTCAATTGGATTCTATAAGCACAGCAAGGCTGGGAATTGAGTGGGAAACCACCAAATATGGGTGATGCTGGTCTTGCTGCTTTCTGCTGCACCAGTATGGCTCTGGGGGCTGCAGGAGGCACAGTGGGTTCAGCAGGACGCTCACTGACCCGGTACAAAGGGTTCTGCGAGGCAGGAGAAGGGCAGGTCCCTGGATCTGGGCCTCCCCCCACGATCCCAGCGCTGCCATCGAGGAACCAGTGCCCATCTCTCCCCCCCATCTCCCCCAGACACGCCTGCTTTGTAGTGGGAACCGAGTCTTGAAATTCCCCCTATGGGCACGTTAATTAATTTTTGCAAAGCAGCAGTGCTGTGGGGGTTTTCCCGGGATGAAAGGCCCGTGTGTGCGTCTGGGGAGGACCAGGGTATGTGCAGATGTGTTTGTGGTCAGGAAGAAGCGAGTGAAGCAACATCCCATTGCCCTCTGACTGTGGGTCTGACTCAGCCCTGGGCTTTGGCTGAAGGGAACTTAACTCCTTTAGACCAAACTGAGCCTGTAGTGCTGGAGAGAATTAAGTGGCCACCTCTGGAGAGGTATTAGGGTGAGTAGTGGGGATTTTTGCTCACTATGCTGCTCACTTTGCCCAGCACAGGCTCCTCAGTCTGTGCATTTATTTCTTGGGATGTCTCAGGGTGTGCCAGGCACAGGGGAGACCAAAAACTCCCACAAAGCAAAACCTTGCAAAGCAGCTGAAGCTGCCGACCATGCAAAGGCACCCAGGAAATGATGACGGCTGCTCATTGTGCTGGGAGAGGGACCCGGTGCCAGCGAGTGTTTTTGGAAGGGCTTGTCTCACTTCCTGTCAAATCAATATTTATTCACAAATCTATTTGTTTGCTTTTGTCATTGAAAACTCTTGTGGGCTTTTTTTTGTGTGTGTGCGTTGTTTTGTTCCCCTTGTGTATTTTTGGCTGCACAGTGCTGGCGAGAGGGGCTGCCACAGCCTTTCCTGGCTCCAGTCGTTCCAGCTGCTTCTCCTAACCCGTGGTTTTGAGCCTCTTTTGTAAGGTGGGACCTGCCTGGCAGCTCTCCTCTGCCTGGGCACGGCTTCCTTGGGCTGGAGGCGATGAAGGATAGGAAGGGGTTGACCTTAGTGAACACGAGCAGTGTTTTTCCATTACTGCGTTATGGATCAGGGTGGAACACAGGTGTGGAAGAGATCAACTACCCCCCAAAATCATAGGATCACAGAGTGGTTTGGCTTGGCAGGACCTTAAAGCCCAACTCATTCCATCCGCTGCCGTGGCAGGGACACCTTCCACTGTCCCAGGCTGCTCCAAGCCCCATCCAGCCTGGCCTTGGACACTGCCAGGGCCGGGACAGCCACAGCTTTGGTCCTGCTTGAGTTTCACCATGCCCATCAACCTTCCCCTTCATTTCTTTTCCATTTTTCTGTGAGTGAAACAAATAATGGCTGGAGCTTCACCCTCCCTCAGCTGCTCTCCTTCTCCTCTCCTCCTCCATCCCCTGACTCATGCCCAGAGCCCATCCTCTGCTGTGTGTTCCCTCCCTGCCCGTGCTCTCACCTCCTCGCTGGTCCGTTTGTGCTGCCGTGGTGCTCAGCATGTGCACAGGGATGGGGATGAGCAGCTCTCCCTCCCTGCCAGGGTTCGGGCTGCTGGCCCAGCCCTGTGCACCTGCCCAAAGCTGCAGGATGGGGATGGAGGCAGGGCCGGGCCTGGGGCTGCAGGTGGAATAAAACAGGGATTTTTAGAGCCAGCTGAGGACCTGCTATGCTCCGTGGTGTGGGGAGAGCTTTGCCTCCTCCTGGGTTTGTCTGCTGAGCCCCATAGCTGGAATATTATTTATCTGCCCCCAGCCAAATCACGCAAAGCTAAATTGAGCTGTGGCAGGCGAAAGTGTGAAGCGTATTATTAGGAACAGGGAGCTCTTGTTCCACAGCTGCTGCTGCTGCTGCCGTTGGTAATTAATGTTTGAGGAATTGCAGATCTTCATTAGGAGAACAATTAGATTAACGAGAGAACTCGAGCCGAGGCTGTAGTGGGAAAGGGCTGGGGGGAGGCTTTAAAACAAAATAAAATCCCTCCCTGGCACCCTGCCTCGCTGCTCCAGAGACGTGCCGATGCTCTTGGAGGCACTGGGAGGAGAGTGGTCCTTCCTTTCTGAGCAGGGACAGGCACTCACGGACTCGTGCTGGGGAAGGAGCGTGTGGGGGCTTCATTACGGGGAGGAAAGAAGCAATCCATGATTGTCATAAATATTTCAGGCAGCCCAGCACCCACCGCTCAGCCACGGCACAGGGTTATTAACAGAGAGAGAGAGCTTCGGGCAGAGGCTGCTCAGGGCTCTGCGAGGTCCTGGGCTTGCATCGTTAAAAGCTTTAATTGGTGTCCTTGTTGCTGGAAACACTGACCCCTTCCAGGCAAGAGCACCCCGGCCACGAGGTATCGCCTGCAGGGCCTGGGCTTAATCCAGGCCAGTAAACAGGCCTGAAGTTGAGGGATTTAAGATGCTTCTTAACAATATTCTTTCAGCAAGAGTTGTTTGGGGTCTCCCCCACCCTCTGTTTTCTTCCCTGTGCCTTGCCCCCATGATGGGTCCATCCATGAACCTGCAGCAGCTTTGCCCTCACACGAGTAAGGTGCTCACAGCTGGCTGATGAGCAGGATGCAGCAGGAATTCACTCAGGATAAATGAACCGTTTAGAGAGGTTGTAAAATCACAGAAAGTAAAGACAGAAGGGAGGTTGGAAGGTCAATTAGTCTCTTTCGCTGGCCCAAGGCAGCACCATGCATTTGGAAGTCGTTGGAGGCAGATGCATGCCTGGCCTTCCTAAAAACCTGCAGGGGTGGTGTTCCCATCCCTGGGCTGCTCCCTGGGCCCCTGGCTGTGGCTCCACTGCCTGCTCAGCCCCACACAGCCTCTGCCATGAGGCACCAGCAATGTCCTCGCACTGGGAGATGCTCCAAGCACCCCTCTGGACCAGCCACACCGTGCCCAGCTTCTGGTGGAAGAGATAGAATGGAGGCTTTTCATCTCTGCTGGTTTTAGGAAATTTAACCACGAGAAACTCTTGCTCTGCAGCGAGGTGGAACCTCTGTGTAATGCTGACAGGTCTGAGCTGGGATGGTTCCACCTTCTAGAGGAAGGTGCCCCTGCCCATGGCAGGGGGGTGGAACAAGAGGATCTTTAAGGTCCCTTCCAACCCAAACCACTCTGGGATTCTGAGGGGGAGACTGGGTCAGCTCCCAAAAGCAGAGAGAGTTGGGTACAGGGTGTTATAAATCCCAAAGGTATTGGGGGTGCTCAGCTCCCATTCATCCATCTCTCCTCCCCAGGCGAAAGCTGGAAGTTTTGCCTTTCAGGGGACAGCAGATTTCTCCCTTCAGTAATTGATGGGGACAAAAAAGTTGCATTTGCTGGCGACTCCAGATGGTGCAGTGACAATAGAGCCATTTTCTGCAATACGGTGGCTTCTGTGTGTCCGAAGGAGAGACTTGTTGTTGGACCCGTTCTTGTTTGGCTCGGTGCTCCCGAAGATGGACGAGTCACTCCCAGGCATTGGCAGAGGGTCGGGGGCCCTGGGAAGCTCCTGCAGCCGTGCTGAGCAGGAGGGAAGCAATCTGCTGTTGTGAGGCAGTGCTCTGCCTTGCCCTGCTGGAAATGGAGGACGCTCTGCACCCTTCTCCCTGGCCAGGCACAGCCCGTTGCCTGTGGATGGTCCTCACCTGCCCAGGAAATGTTATTGCATGTTTAATTCATGGCCCGCTCCTCGCAGCACCGCAGGAACATCACTGTGAACGCTCAGCCAGCCTCCTCGGAAAAATCTCCCTGCCTGATCCTTCTGATGATTGACTGCTACAAAGACACCGAGATGATCTCAGCAGCTTGTCAGAAAAAGCCCTTATGTTGGTTTAAAGTAAAATATAAAATGACGTGCCGAGCAGGTGGAGACTTTTTGAATGCTGGGTAATGGGAAGGTTCTCCCATGGTGCTCTCACAAGCTCCTTTCCTACAGCCTGCTGCAGCAGGGATGTTATCAATCTCCAAATGCTTATAAATGTTTTAAGCCACCTCTGATGCATGCCTGGTGTGTCTGGGCTGTGCAGGGGCTGCTGTATCCCAGCCAGTGGAAGCAGCCACCTCTGGGCTGGGATGTCTGGACTGGCCTCTACAGCTGCTCGGAGCAGAAAGGGAGGAGCATCAGATTCAGGAGAAGCAAACCAGCTGGGTGAGATCAGGCTGCCAGGCAGGAGCTGGAGTACTGTGAGGATGGTGTTACTCCCAGTTTCTGCCTATTTAGCAGCCTCTTAATTTTGCATCTTGTATGGGGAATGAAAATGGCAGCAGAGCCCTGCCTGGCTGAGCTGCTCGGCTCGGAAGCGCCTCGGCTTGTGCCATCTGGGGGTTGCTGCATGTTGGTGTGGTTTGTGGGGCTTCAGTCAATGCGTGAGGGTAATTTCTGGAGGCACCCGCTGCAGCTGGGGCTCTCTGCAAGGATGTGACAAGAGCCAGAGGCTTCCCCAGACAGACAGCCCAGAATTAAATCAGAGGGAAAGCAAGCACGGAGCATGGATGTGGCTTCCTGACCCCACTGCTGACCTTGAGCAGTGCAGCCTAAGACTCTGTCCAGTCTGTTCTGGTGTCTACTGGTCTGCAGGGCTCCACCAGCCCAAGCAGTGACCCAGCATCCTCCCAGCTTAGCTCTTAAATTCAGATGAGATCACAACAGCAAGTGATGGATGGGGTTTTTTCTTTCTCTCCTCCTTTCTTAATCTCCCCTGGCTGGTGGGTCTGAGACACAGGATTCCTGCCAGAGCAAGGGAAGGGATTTGCTCATCTTCTGTCTTGCAAGCTCGAAACCAAATCCTCTTTATGGAGTTTAACCCCCTGTGTTGGCTGGCAGGGCTGGAGTGCCCAGCAAATGGGAAGGGAATGAATGCTGAAGGAGAAGGCAGGGTGAGCTCCAGAGGGGAGGCCCAGGAACGACATCTCAGTGCCCGAGGGGTGCACTCTGAGTGGGGCTTGGTGGCAGCACTCGATCCTGGGGTGGAAAAAAGGCAGCTGGAGGCATTGCTGGGCCTGTGGCTGTGGGAGCCACATTGCCCCGTGTCCTCAAACAGGCGGCTGCAACACCCAGGAAGACAGCACTTCCTAATAACCTTGATTAGCTTTCCTTGCTGGTCACTAATCAGCAAGATGCAAGCCGTGGTGATGAAGCCAGCTCTGCACCAGGGACAAAGAAAGACAAGCCTCTTTATCCTTCTTACTGCGGCTCAGCATCCCGTCCTCGCCTGCAGGAGGATTTGCTGGGGTGGTTGTGTGGCTGCCACTCATCCTCCCGGCTCCTCTCTCCCTTCCTCACTGGAGCAGTTCTGCCTCTTCCATGGGGTGTGAGGAAAGCAAACAGCTCATCAGCTGCACTGTTGCCACAACGATTTTCATTTACCATCAAATAGCAATTAGGAGAAACTTCGTGTGTTTGCTTCACTACTTTTATTTCCTGTCATTTGTTTTTCACTGATGAGCAGAGTGCTCTGCCCAGGGACTGCAGTAATCCCGTGGCATCTCCCAGCCTGGTGCCCAAGGATGTGTAGACAAGAGGGCCATGAGGTCTACAGGCCATAAAAAGGGAATTTATTTCTTTTCTTTTTCATTTCCCAAGGCTCTTGGCTTGCCTGTATGTGGGCTCGGGGTGTTCCTGGGCTGGAATTCATGAGAGAGGAGGGACAGTCCCTCCACATCTCAGCCATGGGGGACCCTGAGGATGATAAGCAGGGGGTTAAGTCCTCCTCTGTCTTAGTGTAAATCCAGACCAACTTTGTCATCCTCCATGGAAGCCTCTCTGGGTTCAGTGGGCTGGGAGGGAGCAGGGTCCTTGCCTGTGGCTGCTTAAAGTCTTCCAGGTTGTGTTCAGAGAGAGTTTTGTATTTTGGGTTTGGTGTGAGGTGTGTGCCTGCATGTAGTTTGGGGATTTTTTGGGTTATTTCACTCATAACTCGTATTGCTGGAGACTGGTTCTACCTGGGGATCAAAATGAGCTGTGCAAAGTCTGGATGAGGCTGGGGCTGTTAGTGCTCCCCTCCCTGGGGCGATGCTCTGGTGGGAGCAGCAGGAGGGTGGCCCTGGCACCGCGTTGCCCAGGTGCCAGTGCCGTTCCCGTGCCCAGGTGGCCCTGCCCAGGTGGCCCGAGGCTGCCCGGCTGTGCTCCGAGGAGGAGCAGGCGCTGATGGAGATAACGAACGGAGGCGATCGATCGGCGATCGCCAGCAATGAGGGGGTCATTCTTGCACAGGGCTGGTGACATCCTACACCCGTCCAGCACTCACAGCCGGAATTGATAAAGCACCCTCATGGTCCTAATTAACTTTCTTGAATGTTTTTTCTTCCTTTCGGTTTTTCATCTCTTTTTTTCCTTCTGCTTGGGCTGTGGGCTGGTGGAAGATGCTCTGCTTGGGCACCGGCTGTAGGGGAGCAGGTTGCCACACTCGGCCGTGCTCCTGCCCAGAGCCCGGGATTTCTGTGGGGCAGGGACTGGCCTCCCGTGCTCCTGGCCTGGCTGCTGGGGCTGGGAACCCACTGCTTGTCCTCAGGGGATGGTTTGTACAAGACTTTTTGGTAAGAACCACCTATTTTGTGAGAAACCAGTTGAAGTTGTCCTCAGAGGGCAGCAGAAGACTTCAGGAGCTGGAGGAAGGCCGGGCAGGTTTCTGTCAGCAGGTGAGCTCGTGCTGGGGAGGAGCAGCAGTGTCACCCCAGGATTGGCCTTTTTTGCCCCCTGCCTGCACAGGAGTTTTGGGGTGGAGGAGGGGCTGTCATTCCCTCCTGCTGAACACAAAGGGAGTCCCTGTGCAGACCTGGCAGAGCAGTTTGGAGGGTGGAGAAGGTCACAAGATGCAGCAGCATCCAAATTTCTGTGTGAAGGGAGCGGAAAGCCAAAGCTGGAGGGATTAGCCTGGTCAGAGGGACTGATGCCATCTGGAAGGGCTCTTCCCAGTACAGGTCATCTTCATGCCATGCTGCAAGCCAGGAAAGCACCGGTTCCTCATTGTTCAGTGGTTTTCTCATATGTTCTTAGTTGGACACGCACAGATGTGAGGACAGGCAGTCTTTCCTCCCCAGGAATGTGGAGCTGATCTGAACCTGCATTTGGTCTCAGAAAAAGCCTTTTCTTTAGCTTGGACTCCAGATACGAAAAAGGCTGTTGCACTTTTGCTGGTGTGGGCAGCAAAAGCAGCCGGTTGGTTGGGCTCTTTGCTGAGTTTTTGTCCTTTTTGTCTTTTTTTCCCTCTGCTGTGTGCAGTAACCAATGTCACCCATCGACCCAGGTCCCAGGCCTGGGGTGCAGATGCTTTGGGAGGGGGATGCTGGTGATTTTGGCCCTGTTTTCTGTCAGAAGATGGTGTTGGTTCCCCTGGCTGAGCCGGGGATGCTGCAGGACGTGGCTGACGGACGGTTCTTTACGCGGTGCTGTCGGTGCGCGCGTGGCGAGCACGGAGACGGGAGGCAGTCTGTGCCCCAAGGAGCTCCCAGTCTGTCAGGCAGCTAAGCTGGGGCTAATGATGAATGACTTCCTAAATAAATAAATAAAGCTCAGAGGCAGGGAGAAAGAAACGTGAAGTATTACCCTGGACCACAAGGCAATTTAGTTGACGATTTCTGATGCCGTCGGGCGCTCAGCAGAGATTGCAATGGTTTGCTGGGAAATGCTGAAGGATGGGAAGTGTTTGTGTGGGAGCGAGGGGAAGGGGATGGGGAGTGTGGTCCTGGGTCAGATCCTTCCCTTTGTGCATCCTGGAGGAGAGCCCGGCCCTGCAGAGGAGAAGCCACGTCCTCCACTCTGCGCTGGTCCGGGAGGATGCTCCTGGGATTTCTGGTCATTCTGGTGCTGCCTCTGTCTTGACTTTTTGCAGGGGCATCCTTTGGGTCCCCAGAGCATGGATGGGCTCCCTCAGCAGGGTGCAGCCAGGCCAGGGGAGCTGTGCTTCCTCCTCCTCCTCCTCCTCCTCGTGCTGTCCCCGCCGGCTGCGGCGCTGCCCCTCTGCCCTGGCCGTGCTGGCTGCACCTGCTGAACGCTCCTGACACATCACTGCCTGTCACAGCTGTCACTGCGGGGCACGTGGCAGGGCGAAATTAATTCCTCCTGACGATCCAAACCCAACCCGGGGCTCTCGGTCTGGTTTCTCCTGCACTGACCACAGCTTAACCCTCGCTGTGCCATCGCACCCCCGGGCAGGGAGCGGCATCTCTTGGAACACCCACAGGCTGTGCCCCAAAATGCCCCTTGTGCCTCTTGCTTGGGGACGGTGCTGGGCCCTTCACACACATGGGAGGACCAGAAATGCCCCAGGGGAAAAAGAGAGAGAGAGGCTCTGTGTGTGTGTGTGTGTGTGTGTGTGCAAACACAGTGAGCTGTCTTAGTGTGCAGTTTCCTCTGGTTTCGCACATTGTAAAAAGGGATAATACTGTCATATTAAAGCACTTGGAGATCTGGGGATGAAAAGCGGCGAATAGGACCGAGACAGTCCTGATCAAAGCTCTTTTTTTTTCTCCATCTGTGTTTGTTTCCCCGTGGAAGATAATACTCTGCCTCTTTCTTGTAAATATTTTTTTAAGATCTAAGTAACTCCATGATAGATAAACAGCCATGCTTCACTCTGAAGGATCTCTGCTGCCTGCTCTAATTGTGTTTGCCAAACCCCTGGCCTGCCTTCAGGAGTGGCTTGGGGAGCTGCATTCGAGCCCAGAGAAGAAACTCTGTCCAGCAGCTTTGGGGTGGAAGAGACTGACTTGGAAATGCTCCATCACCTCCTTTTTTTGGGGCAGGATCAGGCATCTTTTGAGATCTCCACAGCCCGTGGAGCTTGGCACCTAAAGCGACCTGAGCGTGGCTGCCCCATCCCTGGAAGTGTTCCAGGCCAGGTTGGGTGGGGCCCTGGGTGCCCTGATGCCTGTGGCAAGGGGGGTGGAATGAAGTGATCTCTGAGGTCCTTTCCAGCCCAAACCATCCTGTAATTCCGTGGCGTGGGCTGTGCAGGGCTGCAGAGCCAGCTCTGCACGTTGGCACCTCCTTGTTCCCCAGCAGCCGCGGGGAAGGTGCCAGGTCCCAGCAGCCCCTGTCCCAGCCCCGGTGAGGCTGGCTTTGCCAAGGACAGGCTGTTGGAGAGGAGCAAGCCGGAATTGTGGGGTAGTGAATTCAAATTTCATCTCTGCCCTCCCCAGGGGAGGTGACAAATGAGCTGGTGGTTGTGCTAAAAGCTTTTCTTTCTCTCTTTAAAGAGGTTGCTGGGAGGAAATGAAGTGACCCACTGACCTCTGTTAATACGCAGCACAAACTAAGCTGGTGCTGCTGGAAGGAAGAGCCCTCAGTGCAGCCCTCTGCCTGCAAGGTGTTTGCTTCCATTGATGTGTCTAATGGGAGCAATTCTCCCACAGCAGCTGCTGAAAATGAAGATATTTAATCATCTCCTAGATCCGAGTGGAACTTTTTGCAGAGAATTTCTTTAAAATCGCCCTTCTCCTTTTTCACAGGCAGGTGAAACAGAAAAGAAGCCCAAGTGCTTTTTTTTTTGGTGGTTTTTTTTCCCAAGTTGTCATATTGTAATGAATCTGAAATGAATGCATGGTTCCTCCTGCCTGGATTTTTTTCAAATGCAGAGCAAATGTTTCAATTACCAGCTCCATGGGGGCTAAGAACAAGTAACATATGGCAAAACGCTGCCCAGAGAGGTTACAGACTCCCCATCCCTGGGAGTGTTCAAGGCCATGCTGCACGGGGCTCTGAGTAACCTGGTCTAGAGGAAGGTGTCCCTGTCATCCGCAGGTTGGAACAAGATGATCTTTAAGGTCCCTTCCAACCCGGACAGTTCTGTGGTTCTGTGGAAATCCCTGCACAGTTCTGGCCCATCCCAGTTCCTGTCGCTGTGCAGACACTGCCTTTTAGCAGCATTTCCCTGTTTAAGCAGTAAGGACCAAGGTAGCCAAACCCCTCCTCCTATATCCCCTTGATACCCAGAGTAGCTTAAGGGAGTTAGGTGTCCAGCACCTTCTGAAATGGGAGTTGCTGGGGGGAAAATCTTCAAAAGCATCTTAGCGGCTTAGGTTAAGTCCCTTTGACTCCCAGGGGAACTTAAGCTCTTAAGAAATGTAGGTGCTTCAGAGCATTTCACCCTCCATGCCTCGCTCCCCTGGGTCCCCGGCCGCAGGAGCTGCAGGGGGAAGCTGCTTCTTGCAAACACTTCTCGGTTTTATTATTTTTAATAATGCTCTCCACGACCCCGTGCTCGGTGCTTACAAGCTGCACACATGGCCTTGCTTAGAGCTGGAGATTAGGCAGCACACAAGAATGAATGTCTTACAGAAGCTCTTTTACTGTAAGAATTAATCTTATTCCTGAAATGTGACCGTATCTAGCACAAATCTGACCCCACTGGGGGCCATGGCTTCACTTAATTGCATTCTTTAGCAAGGATTGAGGTCTATTAGGTGGTTTGCTTGTGTTGCAGGGGATCCTGTGCCAGAGAATTTAGTGAGGGTTTGCAGGTCCGTGGAGCAGCACAGGAAAAGTGCCATTATGTTGGCTTGGCTGGTGCCAGGAGCTTGGCTGGGTGCTCAGAGACAGGCAGGGGTGAGCAAACCTGCTGCAGAGAGCACAGACAAGGTAAGCTGTGCCCTGAGGAGGGGAGAGGATGGGTGACAGAGCCCTTGGGATGTGAGCTTTCATCAGAACAATTCCCACTGGATTTTGGCCTCGTTGTGTGGCAGCTGGGGTCCAACAGGGCGTGTTCTGCACTGGGGGCAGGAATTGTGCAGGGGATGAGTCTGTTCCTATTGCCAGGGCCCTACCAAGGAGGCAGAGCAAACTCTGCCCCAGCCTGTCCTCCATATCCGCAGGGGAGCCAGGTGGGTGCACATCCTGCTGCCCTGAAAATCCCATGTCCGGGGGGAGACAGGCACTGATGTACCTGCTCTGAAGGATGAGTTGCTGGATTGGAGCTGACATGTCCTGATATCTCTGCCAGCACTTTCTGTCTCCGTCAAGGGCTCGGGAAGCACATTAGCACCGGAGCGGAAGTGTCACCCTCTGGCATCTCCTCCTCTAATCTTGGAGCTGTTGCTGTATCCCCTTTTCCAGACCTTCTCCATCGGAGCCCATTATGTGGCATGAAAAGCCGTGCTGGCTGTGGGAGAGTGGCGCTGCCAGGCTCCTCTCTCTGGAGGAGGCGGAACATTTCCCTGACCTTCGGACCCCTGCATCCAGCTCCATCCTGGGGGGACTTTGGGGACGTGCTGCAGCGAGCAGCGCAGGCTCTTGGCTGCTCTCAGCTGTGGGAGATCGCTGGTGCCGTGTTTGGGGAGCACACGAGGCTCTAGGAGATGTTTGGTGGCATTTTTGGCACTGGCGGGGGTGGATATACTGCTCTGATCGAGAAAAGTAAGAGTTTCTGAAATGGTGGCTGAGCCAGCGTGGTTTGTTGGATTTTATTTTAATATAGGCACCTAAAATAGTTGGGTGGATTCTTGCTCTCTCCAGCGCCAGCCTTGCTGGTGGGAACGGGGAGCTGCGTGACTGCAGGAGGAAGCAGGGAGAGCCAGGGAGCTGCAACGCAGCTCCATTTGCTGTGCTGGCATCGATGCCACATCCCCAGTTTAATTAACAGTTCCCATCGCAGCTATTCACAATGTTCCCACTCTCTGCTCGCCCCTGACAGCAACAAAAGAAACCCCAACGCGTTGTTCTGCGCCCTGGAGCCCTGTGAACCCAGTGCTAGGGCTGGCTGGAGCCTCTCTGTGTTTCTCTAAGTGTGTCTAGAGCAAACATTTGAAGAGATTCCCAGTGATAGGATTCAGATTTTTTTCTCTTTTTTGTACCAGTATTTATGCTCGTTTTTCGTGAGCCGGCACTGAAGCGCGGTGGATCTGGGCTAGCACAGAGGACACAGCAGAGGCTTTGTAATCCTCAAAGTGCAAGTCCGAAGCTTCTCTCTGAAAAGTTGTTCTTTAGGGCTGAGTACATATGGGGACTTCTTGTTTATCCTGGCTTTTCTTTTAATTCTGCGCAGTTCAGCCTTGGAGAGTTAATGGGACAGAAAAAGATTAAAATGCCCCTTCGCACTGCCTGTCCCGACGGTCTCCCACCCTGATGTGTGTCAGAAAGCTTAAACAGCCTCACTATCCCCTTAGTCCCTTCAAAGCCTTTGATCATTGTACAATATCTCCTACCTGGCTTTCCTCCAAAAGGTGATAAACCCTGGGTTTGATTTCTAATTGGAGTAACGAGAGCGGGAAGGAATCTGTCAGATCTGAGAGCATCCTTCCACAGCTCTGGCCCATTATCCCGGTGCTCAGTGTCTGGCTGATGGGAAACCTCTGAGCTGCCGACCCTATGAGGAGGTTGTGGCTGCAGCTTTCACTCTATTTTCAGCCCTTCTGGGGCAAATCTCACCTCTGTGACTGAGGGAAGCGTTTTTACCAGTATTGACACACAGGACTGGGGTGGTGGCTAAGAATACAGCTGCCTTAATGCCATTCCAGCTTTGCACAGGGATCAGGGTAAAGCTGTAAGCAGGGAGCTCCGCTTGGAGCCAGGAGTCGTCTCCATGGAAATGTGCTGGCAGGGTGAGGGGAGCAGGCTGGTGCTGAGCCCGCTCTCCCCTGCCACAGCCCTGCTGATGTGCTGGTTCTGTCCTGCTGCCACGTTCTGCCGTGTCCAGGGCACACTGGTCAGGAGAAAATCTCTCCCACCTCCTGTGGAGGCTGCGTTTGCTTGATCCATCAGGATCAGCTGTAGCACCCCCTGCTCCAGGTATTCTCTCTTCAGTTTTGTGTAGCTCAGTAACACAATTCCTCTGTGTGGTGTGAGTGGGGAAACTGAGGCACCGAGTGGGGTAGAGGCTCTCAGACGTGCAGAGTAGCCGCTGCAATCCCAGCCTTGGAAAGAGGCCTGGAGCCTTTCCAGCGTGTGTTGCTGTGCAAGAGAGGCTCTGGGACACCCACAGTGACACCAGGCTGAGGGTCAGGGCTGCCGTGCTGGGGGAATCGCAGCCTGCCTGGGCAGGAGGATCCCTCCCCAAACCACACGGATCCTCAGCAGGCAAAAGGGGGCCCAGTGAAGACATCTGTTTCATCTGCCCTCTTGGGGGGGATTGTTTTCCTTCCTTGCTAGGTCTTTCATGTGCGAGGTGTCAGCTTATCTTCTTCACTCTGTGCTTTTGTGGAAAAATCTCCCTTTCAGAGGGTCCCTGGGCCCTGTCGGGTCAGATCCCTTCACACCTCGTTGCTCAGTGCTGCTCGGAGCTGGGCTCACCCCACTGAGCTGGGCTCTCCCCATGGGGCTGGGCTCACCCCACAGAGCCGGGCTCACCCCACAGAGCCGGGCTCACCCCACGGAGCTGGGCTCACCCCACAGAGCCGGGCTCACCCCACGGAGCTGGGCTCCCATCATGGAGCCGAGCTCACCCCACGGAGCCGGGCTCACCCCATGGAGCCGGGCTCACCCCACAGAGCCGGGCTCACCCCACGGAGCCGGGCTCCCATCAGGGAGCCGGGCTCACCCCATAGAGCCGGGCTCACCCCACGGAGCCGGGCTCACCCCACTGAACTGGGCTCTCCCCACGGAGCCGGGCTCACCCCACTGAACTGGGCTCTCCCCACAGAGCCGGGCTCACCCCACAGAGCCGAGCTCACCCCACAGAGCTGGGCTCACCCCACGGAGCCGGGCTCACCCCAGGGAGCTCGGTGCCACCCCGGGGAAGGTGCCCCGTGTCCCTGCAGGGGCCGTGCGCTGCGGTTGCTGCCCGGGCTGTGCTGGGCCGCTGCCCGCCCGCCTGCCCTCAGAGCTGTCCCTTTGTGCTCCGCAGGTGCTGACAAGGCTGGGGAGACGCTGCAGTTCCCGCTGAGCCGGAGCCTTCCCGGCTGGGGCTGAAGGCCTTTGCAGAGGATGAGGATCCTTCCCAGCCCTGGGATGTCTTCGCTGGTCTCCCTCGTGAACCTCCTCTCCGTGCTGCTGATGGACTGCGTTGCTGAAAGTGAGTGACTCTGCTGTTCCCCGCTCCTTTTTTCACCCTTCTCCTTTTCATCGTTGAAGAAGTGAAGCTCAATACCTGACCGAGTGTTTCATTTTCCAACATCCTTAACTTTCCACCAGTGCCTTCCTATTGTTCCCAGCCCCGCCTCAGAGGGACACGGGGCGGCTGGGTCCTCACAGCCTGCTCTGAGTTTCAGGTTGCCCCCAAGGCTGCCAAAGAGCTGGAGAGAAGAGAGGGAGCTGCCTGACAGCTCTTGCCAGAGCCTTCCTCCCCCTTCTCCCAGCCCCATCTCCACCCAGCTCACCCATATTGTCCTCTCCTGCTGCTGCTTTTCAGGATCTGTCAGACACTGGTGACCGTTGTCATGTTACTTTCTGGGGCTGGATTCCAAACAGCATTTCAAGAAAGAGTATTATGTTTCTCCTTCCCCTGAGTGAACCAGTTCCAGTTCAACACAGTTTTTATCTTTGCTGCCTTTCAATTCCTGATCTAAAAAATGAAAAGGGGAATAAAAAAAAAAAGTGAAAATCTTCAGCAACTTGAATGTAATGTTCCTTCGACATGAAGGCTGATCGCTTGGGATCAGTGGGGAATAGACTTTTCCAAGCTGATTGAATTATGACTTTTTTTTCCTCGCCAGCAAAGCTGCTTGAAGCTGGTGAGAGGGCTGCTCTGGTCAGCGTAGCCCTTGACAGCTTTTAACGTAATCGCTTCGTTATCGGGCTTTATTGAGATGACGCGGTCGCCGGGGATTGAATGGATCCGCGACCTTTTGTTGCTGGGAGATGTTTTTGGAACGGTGCTTTCCGTCCTCTCTGCAGTAGGCAAGTGGGGATGTATTTGCCCTTGCCTCTCTCCTGAGTTTTGCTGGGTTCATGCTTAATCCCTCTTTGCAGAGAGAAACACTCATGTGCAGAAAGATAATGTTTTCTTTTATTCTTTTTTGCTTCAGAAGCCTGGGAAGGGAGCTGGGCTCCGGGAGGTTCACTGTAGGGTGAAGTGTTGGCTGTGGGTCAGTCTGCACCCCAGATGGGATCTCTAGTGTCCATAAAGACGTACCCACAGCTTCAGTCTGAGCTGTCTTGAGTGGCAGCAGGGAACTGCCACGAGCCTTTTGCCCCAGGATTTATCCAGGGCCCTGCTTTGGTGTTGGAGCCAATGCTCTTGCAGGGTCTTTATGAGCACCCAGAGTCAGTGGGTGCTGCTCTGTGGACTCAGGGTGGCTTTGTTGACTTGTGAAAGTGGGCATTGGGAATCTCCATTCCTGGCTCTGTGTGCAGTGGAGTCAGGAGTGGGGATACAGTGGAAATCTGGAGTCGTCAGGGCTCCAGGGTCTTGTTCTTGCCACTGGTTTGCTGTCGCATGCCTGGCAAAATCACTCAGTTTGCAAAGCAAACTGCAGCTCTGCAGGCACAGATGGAGAGTTCAGGTTCTCTGCAGCTCTACAGCCTCTCTGTATAAGCAGAGCCCTGATTCATCTCCAGTGATATCCAGGTGCCTGTGGAAACTGGGGTCCACTTGAATTTTGAGTGTACAGCAAAGCCTGTGTGCTCAGCACTGGGAATGTGCAGAATCAAGGCTTCTCCAAATCCTGGCTGTGTGAGTCCAGTTGTCTTGTGGTTTTCATTTTCCTGGGAAGGAGCGAACGTCTTGTCTGTCCCTCATCTTTGGGGTGAGGTTTGCTCAGAGGTTCCAGCAGAGCTGGGAGATCCCACATTCTGTCTGACTGCTACGGAGCTCTTTTGGGAGAAATGTGCTCTGAGGAAGGGTTGGTGCTGGTCAGACACAGAATGCACCAGCGGTGTGGCCTGAGCCCTGCTAAAATCTGTCACTGCTCTGCAGACACCTTGCTGCTGGCAGCCAAGTTTGCCTCTCCTGTAGTTCTGCAGTGTCCTTGGATCCTGAACTGTGAGGGGTTGTGCTTTCTTTCCTCTGGCTGCTCACAGATGTCTGTGCAGGAACTTTGCAGGTTGCTGAGGTGGGGCTGCTCCTAGCTGCTTGCTGTGCAGGTGTTGGGCCAGGTGTTGTCTCTCCTGCTGACCTGTGGAGCGTGCCAGCACCTCCCTGCCCTGTGCCCTTGGGGATGTTCCCTGGTATTAGCTGTCTGAGTTGCTCTGGAGCCGTTTCAGTTGCTCTGGAGCTGTCTGAGCTGCTCTGGAGCTGTTGCTCTCTGCCTGGTGAGGATGGGTGAGCAGTGAGTTGGTAGCTCCTGGCTTTGGGAGCTCCTGAGTCTGGGAGATCTCATTTTGGCCAGTAGCACCCGAGCTGGTCCATGCTGCTCCCCACTGAGCCTTGCAAACAGCAAACAGCTTTGTCTGTCACAGCTGCAGAGCCCGTGTGAGGAGCTGTCACTCTGTTCTGACAGTGTCCTCTCCCATCAGATGGCCCTGGGCTCTGTCACATTCGCGTAATCCCTTGGCCAGCTTCCATTTGGCTGGCGCTCGCCACGGCGCTGACCCCATTTCCTGCCCTAATTCACCCCTGGGCTGCCAGGGCCCTGCAGCCCCCTGGGCACACAGTGGGGGTGCCCCCCCTGCGATGGGAAGCCCACACTGGAGATGGGAAACCCCTGGGATTCTGGCTTTGGAGGGCATCACCCTCCCAGCTTCCCAGGGAGCAGATCCCAGTGCAGCAGAGCCTGGGCTGAGCTGGGACTTGCTTCCTCTCCCAGTGCAGCTCTGGAGGAGCTGTGGCCTCTGCAATCAAAAGACCATTAAAATACTTCCCTTGTTTCCAAGGCTAATTGATCTCAGTCAGTGATTTAAATCTTTCTGTGGCAGGAGCATTCTATTTAAAGGAAACTGCCATTTAAATTAAAAACCCAGAGCACCACACTACTTTCTGCCTGCTGTTCCTCCTTGGGAATCTGAAGAGGACAATAATTGAAAGGTGTGACACAGACATGTTCTTTCTCTTTTTCTTTGGTTGCATATGGACACTTTCTTTGTTTCTTCCATATGGTCAAAGGCAGCCATGGAACTGGAAATTACTAATTCCATGATTATTTTCAGTGGTGTCATTAAATAGAAAGTATTATCCGTTTGTTAGGGATTCTGCTGTTCGTGTGAGTACCATGAATTGGCATGGCTGCAGGGAGCGAGGGGAGGCCTCCCCAGGAGCTGCACAGCCAAATGTGCCCTTGGAGCTGGGAGGAAACCAGGCAGCAGAGACAGATGAGGCCTGGAGATGAGTCTGGGGAGAGGAATAGTTCCCAAATTGCTGATGGACCTGGGCACAGCACCAAGCCTTGCTGTTTCCTGTTCATGCACCCAGCCTGAGCCATAAAACCCCTGTGGTGAGCACCCTGAAACATCTCATGCTGTGTGTGCACAGAACCAGCCTCGTGTGGCTGGGCAGGAGCTGTTCCTGCCGTTCTGTGCAGGACACAGCTGCTTTTGGCCCGAGGGCAGTGGCCAGGTCCCCCTGCCCTCCTCTGCCACCCGCAGGAACAACGGGCCCGCTCCAAGTGCTCCTCAGTTGCACATAAAAAGCCATTTACTGCATGGAAATGTGGCCATTCTTCTGACTGGAATCAGCAGGCTCGCTGTTTTCAAGTGGATTTTTCTCATTGATTAAACCTTTGTGTTTTACAATAGCACTTTGCTAATTGGCGTTTTGCATACGCAGAAGGCTGGTGCGTGGCTCTCTCCACCCCAGCAAAGATTTAAGGGCAGGGAACATAACTTATTACTTACATTTCCTTCCTTTTATAAATCACGGTATAGAACCCTTACTAGCACACTCTGAAGTATTACCATAAATAATTAAATCTAAATTGCAATTGACAAAATAAAAGAATAAAGCCCCTTTTATGATGCATTACCCTGGCTTTCCTCCCTTTTAATTGCCCTTGCTCCATCATTAATTTGCAGAACACAGTAATTCATGGGAGGTGTGTGTGAGGGGGGGCTCTCGTGCTCTGTGAGCATCCCTGGGGCCGGCAGAGATAGCAGCCAGGTTTGCACCGTGTGGGACTCACGGAGATGATGGAAAACGAGAGGTGGGATGGGAGTGGAGCTCCTCGAGGTCCATGTTCAGGCTGTGTTTCGGGGAGTTGGAGCCTTGGAAGAGTGGCGTGGAAGGTGTGTGCTCTGTGCTGCCGGAGGCAGGAGCACGGCTTGGCTCACTGAGATCAGATCCCAGGCGCTTACAGGTGCCTCTGCCTCCCCTCCTGAGCGGTCCCTCCATGCTCTCCTCCCTACAGGATTAGCCCCTGCTGCACAGCTTTTAGCTCTGGAGGTCCAGGCTTTGATCTGCTGTTGGCCAAGACAGCAGCTGTCAGGAAAATGGGAGTGAAAATCAAGGAGGCTCCATCTTAGGACTTGATAGACACGTTAAGTCGACACCAGGGGGAAGGAAATCTCTCCATGGTGGGGGAAAGCTGCTCCAGCTTGAAGTGTTTGGGATGGATCCAGGACAACACAGCAGCGCTGCCCCAGGAGAGGGAAGGTGTCCAAGTGTGGTGAGGCTGAGCTGTCCCACAGTTTGGGTCATAGACCCTGATTGTTTGTGGACCCCCAAAAGGACAGGGAACCTGCAGGGGCTGAGGAGCCAGGGAGATGCTGCAGAAAGGCTTTTCCCCCTTGGTAGGTGGGCTGGAGGGGGAGCAGAATTTATGAATTTAAGGTTGATTGGTCAATTGGAGAGTAGTGGAGTTTTCACTTGGAGTTGCACATTGTCCCTGCCGTGAGTGGAGTCTGAGAGAGGAGGCAGCAGCTGAATCCTGCAAAGGTAGAGATCCCTGCTTCCCTGCCCAGCTCCACCCGCTGCTCCTGTTCCTCAGGCACCAGTTGCCTTTGCAGCCAGGACACACCTCCCTGTCCTTGTTGCTGCACTGCCCTTTCCTTCGCTGCCTTCTCTGTCTGCCAGCTGCGATCTTGCTGAGGGTTCTGGACTGGTTGTTGTCTCACTCAAGGACACGGAATTAAGCTTCTATGTCACCTTGTTTAAGTGCCTGATTAAATTAAACCTTGCCTGACTGGATCAAGTGATGAATCTCTTTTCTTTTTTTTTTCTTTTTCCTTTTTTTAAAGATAACTCAAATTGGAAAGTTTGTGTCTTCTGTAGGACCCAGAGAGGAAATAAATCATCTGTTGAAAGAGCTTCCCTGGGGGCAGAGGGGACTGTCACTTCCCAGGTCTCAGCTGTGCCCCACGCTGCGAATGCTCATTAGATTAATCTCTGCTGAGGAGCACCTGGGGACAGCGGCAGCCGCGGTGTTTGGGACCCAGCCATGGGTGTCTCCTGGTGAAGGATCTTTTCCCAACCAGAGGCTCTTTCTGCTCAGCTTCATTAGATGGTTAAGTTAGGGGAAAAGAGCATCTGTTTGTTGTGTAAACAAGTGGCTTGTGTGAAAATGTCACCTGCAGAGGACTGGGATGGAGGAAATGTCTGTCTTCATACCTGGATGCCAAAACTGGGGCTGTTCCTCTGTGTCAGGCTTTGCCAGGAAGCCGAGACTTCTTCCTTTATGACTTTTCCCCTTGGTTGTCCTTTTCATGCCAGCGGCTCTTGCACTTGCTGCCAGGAAGGACAGGATCTTTCTGGTGTCTCTCCCAGGCCCTGGGTCACATCAGCTGTTCTTCTGTTTGGCAGGGTCTCTGTGCTTGTGTCCTTTCAAGATTGACTCGATACAAGTCTCCTGGGTCACTAAAGGGAATCAGTGAGGGTATTCCCACCCTTTCTGTGGCCTGGCGAGCCCAATATTATTCTTAGAAGGCAAGCAGAGTGTTTTTCAAGGACGCCCGACCAGAGGAATGTCGTTCCTCCATGCGTGGGATGGAATCTGGGCTCGCGCTGGCCTGTGAGACACAATCTCCCAAGAACAGTTTTATTTACTCTGTGCCACTCTTCCCCTCCAGTCAAGGATGTTCTCTTGCAACATAATTGGTCCCAGTCCCCACCTTAGAAAGCTGTGATGTTCTGTGCACTGCAGCTGCCTTTAATTTTTTGGGAATTGTTAAAGTTCATGAAAATAGTCACGTTTTACACCATCTGCTGTGTGCAAGGAGGTAACCAGGGTGTGGGCTGCGGGCCAGGGAGGCAGGAGCATCCTCACTCTGTGGCTGCACCTTCCCAGCCCTCTGCTTGCTTGCCTTGATTTGCTTTCTTGAGCAAGGACTCCTCTTGCCGGGTTGTTGTCTGGTGCAATCAGCCCCAGTCCTGGTTTGGTTTGCACCCCGGGTTCTCCTCCTGCAAACCCTGAGCAGCCGTGTGGGGTCTGGCAGCGGAGGGGCAGCTGGGAGCAGCGGGATGTGGCAGCGATCGCACTCACCCAGCCCTGAGGAGTGCCAGGAGAGAGCAGTATAAATATATTTTGGATGTCTGCTGCTTTGACTTTGAAAGGGGATATTGGGATGAATGATTTAAAGTGTTGACAGGAGGGACTCTGGGCTGACCTGTTTTCACAGAATCGGGGTGTAGAGAACCCTGAGCGTGTCCCATCCTGGTGGTTGCAGACATGAAACGTTCCATGCAAGCGTGCTGGAAACCAGCGCCGCTCGTTTCATCTGCAATGCACGGAGTCATTTCTGTTTCCTTTTGAGGCCGAGAGGAAAAGCAAAGCTTTAAAGAAGAAAAAAAATAAATAGAAGGAGCTGCAACTGGTTTAGCATTCTACAAAGTTTCTCCGAGTCCTCCAAATCTTTAATTGACTCAGGAGCATAAAATTGAGAAGGGGAGAGAGTGAGAGAGCGTGCGAGTGGCGCGAGTGATTTGAATAATTTATTGTCCTTTGAAGTTGCAAGAGAAATTTCAGCTGCCTTGGGGAGTAATTTCTCCCCATTCTGAAAGGGTTTCTCCTTATTTTAAACTCATTCAGAGGATGATAGTTTTGCATTTTCTGCATAATTAATAAGCATAGCTCCCCCCACTCTCACACAACCTCTAAAGAGTGGTGGGGTGATGGAACTTGGTGGTTTTTTTTAATTAATAAATTCAAATTAATTTGACTGTGTCCTCATCCTGCCTCACCTCCATTGGAATCCATGGATTTATTCATAAATTAGTCTGAGCATGCTGCTAGGAGTGCCGACACTTACGAATCTTTAGCCTGGACTTTGATTTGTTTGGATGAATTTCTGAAAAGATGGTGTAAGGTTTTTTTCAGTTCAGCTGTTAAAGATCACCTTGAGACTGGCTCCAGTGACCTCCCAGGGAGCCAGAAAGATCCTCCAGCTCTCATTTTCCTTTGTCTGTCTGTCTGGGGAGGATCTGCTTGATACTGAGGGGGTTTGTGTGGTTTTTTCAGTATGAGTGCTATGATACACCCTTTTACTTCTAAGATCTGCTAATTGTGATTAATTCCAGTAGCTGCCACTTGAGGCAATGAAGGGGAGAGGGGTCTTCCTGTTGTCTAGAAGGGCTGCAGGACAGCCTCCTGGTAAGAAGCCATCCCTTGACAGGTGTCAAACATAAACAGGAACTGTCCTACTCCAAAAAAGCTCACCTTCCTCAATTACTGTCTTTGATAGAAGAATTTAAGGCATCGCTGCTGCTTTTCCATGTTTCCATTTCTCTCTCATTCACATCTTGCACTGTTTTTCTGGCTCACTGAGTCTCTAGCTATCCCAAAGCTGAATTCATTGCATTCCCACTGCTGTCAGCTCTCAGCACTGTTGTTCAAGTCTCCTTTTTTTGATTCTTTTGTGTTGATGTTCCCACTAGAAATCTGAATGATGAGTAGTGTGGTTCAGAGACAGAAATTGTAATGACTCGTGTGGTAGGAGTCGAAGTTCATCACTGTTAGAGGTTGTGCTCCTCCATTAGTCATGGTGGTTTTGGGTCTTGGTTTCTCGTTTTCAGGATCTCCCGTCTCGAGCTCCCTCGACACCCCGGTTTCAATAAGCAGTGCAGGCTTGTAATACACTGTTTAGACCCAGGTGTTTCAAGCTTGTATATCCAGAATCTCTTTTTGTTTTGTGGAAAATGTGTGCTGAAGTCTCTTACCAGAGGTCAGATAGGAATGGTGCAACGATCTTTTGAAAACACCCCAAATTCTGTGCTCTAGGAATTGCACCTTATTCTATTCCTGTAGGCCAAGAGCCTCCTTCTCTTGCCTGAAGGAAAGAAGCAGGAAGTGGAAGTAATACAGCTTTTATTTACAGAGTAAGAGAGCAGAGCTTTATCAGACATATTTTGTTTGCCTGGTGTGCCTTTCATCCCCAGAAGATCCCCACATGCACGCGTGAGCTGGCAGGTCTTGGCCAGGGTCACCATCTCATGGGCTCATGCACGCAGCACTGCAGCCCCTGCTGAGCTGGGGATGCAGGGCAGGACTTCCCCGTGTGTCTGCAGTGTGCAGAGCTCTGTGTGGTGCCACTGACCAGGGAGTGGAGCTGATCTCCCTGATCACATCCTGCGCTTCGTCGGCAGGACCACGAGCTGCAGGAGCTTGTAGCAGTTTGTGTTCGCCCTTGCTGCTGACTCTGCTGTCACTTTACGGTGGCGCAGGACCACGGCTGGGCTGGATTAAGATGGCATTGCCCCCTGGGAGCTGGATCTGGGCTCGTTAAGCTTTTGCTTCTTGCAGGCTTGTCCCATAGGAAATGGTTTTTCATGTTCTGGTATCCCCTGTGAATCTGATTCTTTAGTGACTCAAACAGGGCAGTGGAAGTTGAGCAAAAAGCCAAATCCTTTTTAGCTGGGTCTTTTCTAGGTAGGTGGTGAATCAGGCTGCTCCAGGATGCCAGTATCGATGACGTGGCTGGAGGAGAAGCTGTCTTAGTGATATGGCAAGGGCAGGAAGAGCTCCCTGCCTCAAGCTTCTGCTTGCAAACAACCTGGGATTGCTGTCATTGATGGACAAGGGGCCCTCATTAAGTTGCCAGGACAGCTCCTTTTGTCTCTGGCTCTGCTCTGGGTTGTTATGCCTTGTTATGGGACTTGCGGACAGGTCTGGGATGAGACGCTGTTCCAGCTGATGGAAAGCACTCGTGTACCCCCAGGGTCCTGGCTGGCCACGTCACTGTGCTCCTGTGCTCGCTGGAGCTTCCTGGCTGATCCCAGGCTGCCATCCTCCATTGCAGCAGTGCTCATCTCCTCAGCTCCTGCTGCTCACAAGCAGCAGCTTTCTCCTTGTAGTGTCAGAAGGTGAAGGAGGATCCTGGCCAGAGGTCCACCTGCATTCCCACCAAGTTGCTCCTTGGCCCTGGGCTTGGTCGGTACCAGGAGAGGGTGGAAGCAGAGAGCAGCAGCTGGGGCACCTGCTGTGGTCACTGTGGGGGTGGGTGAGGGCAGGGAGGGGGGGAAGCTGAGGCGTGGGAGGAGGATCTTTGTGGAACGGCCACACATCTCCCTGTCCTGTCCCACGAGCAGTTCATGCCCCGTGTGTGTGTGTGTCAGTACACGTGCCCTGTCCCTTTGCATAAATCACAGCTGGAGGAATGCTTTCCTGGGCTGTGTCAAGGTGCCAGTCACTGGAGCTGGGGCTCATCCTTTTTGCCATGGAGAGAGGTGGATCCTTTCCATGCGTGGGGATGTGCAGTAGCCTGGAGGGGTCCTGTTGGAACGGGATGACTTCGTCCCAGCTGCTGCTCCCATGTGATAAGGAACGGCCCCGTCCCTGGAAACCAGCAGTTTAAATAGACCAGAAGGAAGGATTATGCTTCCCCTCCAGCAGGCAGGATAACGTGGTTTTTCTCACCTTGGATGTCAGAACTAGGAACAGGTTTTTGGTAGCCTCAGTCTCCTCCTGCCTCAGTGCTGCAGACTCGTCCCTCCTTTCCAAAGGGTCTGGATCCCAGTGCACTGCAAACAGGAGCCTGAAGGCTGTCTGGATGTGCCAGATCCCCAAATTACCGTCCTGGTGGTGAGAACAGCTTGGCATGTGCTGGCTAGGAAGGGTCTGCTGCCTCATCCCAGCCGAGGGGAGAGGGGGGAGCTGGCACAGGTGTTGGGATTGTTGGATATCCAGTGTAGTAAAGGTGTATTAAGTGAGTTCTTCATCTTCCTCCCCATCCTCCAAGTGACATTCCCCATGCCCTCAGGGGAACAGGCTGCATGCTGTGGTAGCCCAGCATTTCTGACTCAGGTACAGGCTTCGGTGGCTCAGCAGCAGGGGAATAGCCAGGTGGAAGTATTTCACTTCTAAAAAAACATCCTCAATCTTTTTTTACCCTCCTCTGCCCAACCTTGCCAGTCCTGTCTCCCTGAAGGGAGCCAAGAGCTGCTGACAGTAAGAGGAAGTCTCCATCTGAAGCCTATAATTATCCTGTCTGCCTTCCCAGAAAAGGCCAGTTGGGAAGCGAGCGTGCTCCTGTTCCCCGGACCAGCCCTGCCTTCTCCTGCCTCCCCAATTACTGCTTAATGGACTTTTTATGATGATAAGACGACTGGGTTGGGGAGAAGTTATTGACGGGGAAATGGAATATAATTCACTCCCTGTTTGTTTGTTCCGTCAGAAAACCCTCATTTTAATTTTATTTGTGAGGCACTGAGAAACAGCCCTCAGAAAGAAAAAGTGCAAAATCTGTCAGTAAAACCCTGGATTTCACGGGGTCCAGAGTCTCTGCAGGACCTCTCCAAGGGGTGTTCTCAATCTTGTGGAGTGTCTCCATAGAGACTGCTCCCCAGTCCTTCTCCTAGTTTGCAGCTTTCTGACTTGTCCTGAAGAAAAATGTGAATTCTGGAGCTCTCTTCCTTGCCTCTACCCCTGTCTCCAGCTCCCCCGCTCCCTAATGCCGCTGCTTTGGAACACAGACCCATTCCAAACAGCACATCCTTGCTCCCCACTCTCCATCTGTCTCAAATTTGGCTGCTCTCTCCTGTTTTCATCTGCTCCGTGGTTTGTCTCCTCCATCTAATCTTCACTTCCTTGCTCTGGCTCTGAACACCTCCCTCCTCTCCAGCTTGCTCCAGTTCTCTTGCACAGAATCATGGAATATCCTGACTTGGATATGAGATGTCTCATTCCAGCTGACACGACTTGGTTATTGGGAAATTCCAAAAGCTTTTGTCTAGCTTTCAGTTTTTATCTTCTCCCCCCAAGAAGCACCTGTAGGGGAAGGTCTCTGAGTTCTCTCGTGATGTTTTCGTGGTTATTTTGTTTGCCTCTCAGTCTTCTGAGGCTGCAGCTGTGTTCGGTGCCTCCCGGGGTGCTGAGTGTCGAGCAGGTCTGTTCCCAGACCATCCCTGGCTCCAAACTGCGTGTGGTGTCTAGACCAGGACAGACAGGCAGGTGTGAGAGATGAGGGCTGTCACCTCCCCGCAATGTGTGGCAGCCGGAGGTGCGGGAAGGGCGAGCGCCCAAGGTCAGCCGAGTTTGCACCAGAGCCAGAGATCTGAATCCCAATTATGGGAACGATCTGGAGCCTGGAAGAGCGCACTGGGTTGTACAACTAAAAGCAAAATAACATTACCCATGGGTGGCTTCATGGTCTCATCTTTTACCTTTGTTCTCAAAGGTGGAGGTGTATGTGTGTGTGTGTGTGTGTATGCACATAAATGTGAATTTCCTTCTGCTGAACATTTCTGAGTGAGGATAAAGGTTGTCACTGCCTCTCCTGTGGCAGGGACACGCTCCCAGTGGGCAGCTCCATGGGGAATGTGGGGCTGGACACAGGAACGATGAGCAGGAGGACAGCTGTGCTCGTGTGCTGGGAAACTCATAAAGCGGCAAGCGGCAGCAGAATGGCCTTCCTGCTGTGCCCTCGCTGCAGCTCCAGGTCCTGTGGCACTCTGGGGGACAGTGGAGAGCCTGCTCCGTCCCGGGGGGGATGATGAGGGTTAGTCACCAGTGAGGGAGGAGCTGGAGCTTTGTGTGGGTCGCCGGGACAGGCGCGTGGGCCTCCACAGAGCTGCCAGCGGGCACCGGGGCTCCAAAAATGGGAAAAAACCTTCTAAAATACGTGTTTTGTGGCTGCCTTTCTTTTGTCTCCGTGGATTGCTGCTGCTGTGGGCGAGGGGCCCTTTCAGGCAGGCTCCTGCTGCTCTGTGCTGAGGCCAGATGGAAAGCAAGTGGGTTTGTCTTTATTGGCAGCCCATTGTTGAGGGGCTTTCCTGGGGGTGGCAGGAGCAGGGGGCACAAGGTGACGGGGCTGTGAAGCACAGAGGTGAGTTTTGTCATCTGCAGTCAGCACCCGGTCCCTGCTGTGGGGCAGAGCTCAGGGAGAGCCTGGGGGGCAGAGGGACAGTGTCACACACACTGGGGCAAACACACACTGATGTGGTCAGGGACCATCCTCCTGCCTGTTCCTTGGCACCTGTGGGGCCAGACTGTGGAGGGTGAGTGGAAGGGGACGTGTGCCCATCCATGTAGGAGCAGCTTTCTGCCTTGGACTGCCCCAAAGCTGGCAGGTGGAGCTCAGGAGGGAGCAGCAGTTTTGGGGTGCTGTGGAGCAAGCTGCCCCTGCCCCGTGGTGTGCCAGGGAGGCTCAGTTCCTCCCCAGTTCCTCCCCAGTTCCCTCCATAACCCACCCACGGTGCCACAGGAGAGCGGCCGGCGCCGTCCAGGCGTGGGGAGGGCAGGGCAGGGACGTGGTGCACGTCCATAACTGGCTTTTTCTTCTTCTCCCCCTGCTCCCGTCAGCTGTCAGCTCAGATATGGGAAGCTCATTTGTTCTCCTGCCTCTCTCCCACCCCTCAAACCACCTCTGGGTTCTCCATCCCTCTCTCTGTCCCTGGCTTTTGATGTTTCAGACAGGCATATGGTGGCCGGCCTCTCTCCCTGGCTGCTCGTCCGTCACTGCCTATTCACCGTGGCAGCCCTTCCCGAGGGACGTTGGGTTTAGAGGCTGAGATGTCCCCTCCTTGTCCCCACTCCTACATCTCTCCCCACTCCTACATCTTCCCTGCTGCAAAGCCTCTCAGCCTGTTGTGTCATCTGTGTATCGTTAGCAGGGAGATGTTGGGGTGGGTTTTACATTACTGTGTTCAAAGAACTTTTCCTGCTTTGGTGTCACATGGAAGAGGGAAGGAGGAGAGGGGAGGGGAGGCAGCAGCGTCTTCGTCTTTGGTGAGGAAGTGCCTGGGTGTGCAGCCCTCACCCGTGGGCTGGGGGATGAGTAGGAGACCCCCACCCTTCTCACCCAGCAGCCTCTCCCCAAAGTCTGCGTTAGAATCCCAAAATCCCTGCACCACGTGCCCATCGTGTCCCTTTGGAGCAGGTGCCAGCACTGCCCGTGGTTCCCCGGGGCTGTGATTTGGGAAGGGAATCCCACGGGAGCTGCTCCGTGTGCGGGGATGGAGGGCGAGCGCGGGCCCGGGGCAGGAGCGGCTGGGGCCGCAGCGAGGCCGCAGTGTGGGCCTGCAGGGCCGGGCTGCGGGGCAAGCTCTCCCTGCTCCCTGCTCCCTGCAGGGCCGGGCTGCGGGGGAAGTTCTCCCTGCTCCCTGCAGGGCCGGGATGCGGGGCAAGCTCTCCCTGCTCCCTGCAGGGCCGGGCTGCGGGGGAAGTTCTCCCTGCTCCCTGCTCTCTGCAGGGCCGGGCTGCGGGGCAAGCTCTCCCTGCTCCCTGCTCCCTGCAGGGCCGGGCCGCAGGGGAGGCTCTCCCTCCTCCCTGCTCCCTGCTCCCTGCAGGGCCGGGATGCGGGGGAAGCTCTCCCTGCTCCCTGCAGGGCCGGGATGCGGGGGAAGCTCTCCCTGCTCCCTGCAGGGCCGGGCTGCGGGGCAAGCTCTCCCTGCTCCCTGCTCCCTGCAGGGCCGGGCCGCAGGGGAGGCTCTCCCTCCTCCCTGCTCCCTGCTCCCTGCAGGGCCGGGATGCGGGGGAAGCTCTCCCTGCTCCCTGCAGGGCCGGGATGCGGGGGAAGCTCTCCCTGCTCCCTGCAGGGCCGGGCTGCGGGGCAAGCTCTCCCTGCTCCCTGCAGCGCCGGGCCGCCGGGGAAGCTCTCGCTGCTCCCTGCAGAGCCGGGCTCCAGGGCAAGCTCTCCCTGCTCCCTGCAGGCCGTGGCAGCTCTCCAGCGTGGCGCTTGTTGCTTTTGGGAAGTGCGTGGGCGGTGGGCAGGAGTGAAAGCTTCGGTTTGACTTGATGGCTTTCCATTAAGCTGTGGAGCAGGATCACAGGTACGCAGCAGCCATCCGCTCTTTTCAACCTTCCCTCTGGAGACCCAGGCCCTGCAGGAAGCCTCTTGTAGTAGGAAAATTCTTTTAAGCTCCAGATTTTTCCATTCCTATTTTGATACTGCACAAAAAATAGGTTTTTCTACTTTGCAAGTGGAGAAAGGGGGAAAAATTATCTCTGTCACCACTGGACTAATGGAACTCAGACTCAGCCTTTCCAAACCTGACTTGTTCTCAGCTATCCATGAGAGAAGGTTGGTGAAGTGGTATAAAATCCCCTGGACTGTCAGTGTGTTGTCTGGAAAACGTATTTCTTTGATTTTTATTTATTTATTTAAAGCCGTGGTCCTGCCATCTTGGCAAACGAGGGGAAACAGCTCAGGCCCTCTGAGTGGGCTGATAGCGCTTCACGTGGCATCTTGTCCCTGCCTGGGGAGGCTCCCAGAGCCGTTCGCAGCGCTGGAGGCTGAGCTCTCACCGTGTGTTTCCCTTCGAGCTGGGCCTGGCAGAGCTGAGGCAGTCCCACTCAGCACGGGGGGACTGGCTCCAGCTTTGGATCACCTGCACCCTGGATCACCAGCACCGTGCTGTGGGGGGACTGGCTCCAGCTTTGGATCACCTGCACCGAGGATCACCAGCACCCTGGATCACCAGCACCGTGCTGTGGTGGCACTGGCTCTCTCCTCCTCCCTAGAGGGGCGAGGGCTGCTCAGTGCTCGGCGTGGGCTGGAGACAAGTGCTGCAGTGACTGGGGGTGCAGAGGTGGAGAGCACAAGCAGGGAGGCATCAAATCTGCAGCTCAGGGGCTTGGGCAATTTTCAAATCAACACTTTAGCTCTAATTTTCACCCATTTTCCAAGTGAGCAGTGAAATCTAATAGGCTGGGTGGTAGGGATTTTTGTTTGGCTCCTGGTGTCTCTCGCTGTCCCTCGTAGGCAGCTGGGAATTGCAGGAGCTCAGGAAAAGCCCAGTGCACAGACAGCCCAGCTCCCCCATCACCCCACACTGAGGCAACACAGAACCCCAAAAAGGGATGCTGAGCAGTGACTCCAAATTCAGTGGTTTTTTGAGCACCATCCCTTTCTTTAGGACAGAAATAGAACCTTGTTTTTCTCCTCGGCTGAGCTCTCATCATACTGCCTGCACCCATTTAAATGTATACGTGACATTAAGGTTTATTAGGGGCTTTTATTTTAGGAAATGAACTTGCATCAATAAAGTGTTCTTAAAAGCCCTGGATGTTTTTAGCTGTACCTTCAGAATTGACTTCTGCAAACTCTTCAGATATCGAGCGGAGGTGAGGGGAGGAAGGAAGTCAGGGGCAGAAGTGAGCATTTATATTTTAGCCTGGAGCAAAGTTTGGGTTTTACCTTTCTCAGATGGAAGACAGATCCCCCAGTGCCAGTTCCTCCAGTGGGACTTGCTTGATAACCTTTAGCTGTAACATTGCAAAGAAGACTCTGACCTCTAAATATAGATTTGGATATTTATAAATGCGGTGCTTTGTACACACAGCATTCGGTGGGACGTAAACAGCTCCAGCAAATTGTATTTACCTCCAGCATGGAAACAAATGCTTGATTGCATCACATGAGCTTGCTCAGTGCCTTTTATTTATATACTGCTGGCCACGCCAGGCAGGGAAGGGGAGAAGGCTTCCTTTTGTCTTTCGACCCCTAAAAGACCCTGGAGATTTCCCCCCAGCTACCATTTGCCCTCCTGTCGAGCCCTGTGGGAGGCTGTTTGCATCTTATTTTATAGACTCTTGAGTATGAACAGTTAAATACACACATTTCAGAGTCACGTGCTCTGCTTTTCTCAAGAAAACAGACGGCAACTTTATGATCTGAGTGATTTTATTTGAACACAGCTGTGGCCTTGTGATTTAAATATTTCAATAAATTTTGAACTAACTAGATGAGAGGAAACTGTGCAAGGAAAACAGGTTAGAGCGCGGAAGAAGGATTCCCAGAGGGTGGGGACAATATGGGCTCTGCACAAACACTGCTGGCCTCGCCTTCCTCTCATGAGCAGCCCCTTGGCTTCTTCCTGGGTCAGAAAGCCCATGCCAGCCTCCTGCCATCCTTGCAGAGGTGCTCTGAAGGCAGTGGGATGCTGATGGAAATCAGTGGAGGGGCTGAGGGAGAGGTGCTCTGAGCTCAGGTGTTGTTCTTGGGGCCTGGGCTGGCTCCAACACAGCCCCTGGCCCTGTGTGTGTGTTCAGGCATCACTGCAGCTTGGAGCTGCTGCCTCTGAGAGGAGTTGGAGAGAGATCATGGCTTCTTCCTGAAGCAGCATGAATTCCATGTTTTTCTTGGGAGTCTCGCGCTGAGCAGAGGGGAAGGGGAGCTGCAGGAGCAGCCTGGGCTCTGCTCTTGGGCTTCATAACTGGGTTGTTGTGACGTGATCACAGCTCTGGTTTGTGGGCTGTGTCCCATTGAAGCGCCTGTTCCGAGGCATCGCGTACCTGTCTGGGTAAATGAACCCGTGAGGGCCACGGGAGGGACTTGCAGGTGCAAGCAGAGGTGCCACAAGCTGAGGGGATTTCACATCCTAAAGCCACTGGCATCAGCCTCTTTCACACAATTGTCCTCAAGAGCTCTGTGTGTCGAGTCCTGCTCCGCCTTTTTCATGGTCCTACTCCCACCTTCTCCCCTTCCTTGGCTGTATTCCTGTAAATCTCCCCCATTCCTTGGTGTTTTGGTCATCTCCAAGGAGCTGGGAAGTGCAATTCACTGTTTCTAAGTGTTTTCAGCTCCACCAGCTTTTGGTGATGCTCATTAGATGGGTTTTGCAAGGGCAATTTCCCCTGTACAAAACAATTTAAAAGTCCACTTTTCAGGAGTAAAGGAGGCTTTGCAACATTGAAATCTCTTTGTAGGATCAGGCCCTTAATCATTTTCTGCTGGAGCTACTTCATATGTAAAGTGGAGGTAAAGGCTGTTCTGAAAAAGGCCAAGAGGTTTAATTTCAACTGGGATCATTAAGAATAGCAGCAACCACTACTATTAATTACAAACCATGTTTATTAGAGTTTGTCTTTGTGACTGCCACTGATGATATTTCCTTTTTGTCCTAAAGGTCCCCCTGTGTTCATTAAAAAGCCCGTGGACCAAATCGGTGTGTCGGGAGGGGTGGCCTCCTTCGTGTGCCAGGCCACTGGGGACCCAAAGCCAAGGGTCACCTGGAACAAGAAAGGGAAGAAGGTGAACTCTCAGAGGTTCGAGGTAAGAGATGTCCTTGAAATCTGGTGTCTGTGTGAAGAGAGAGACTGACACAAAGCAGCCCCTGCTGCACTTCGGCCACTCTCAGACCTGATAATAAAGGGAAATTTGGAAAGGGAGGAGTTTTAGCAGCGGGAGGAGTGAAATGCAAGCTCTTGGCCATGTCAACAGCTGGGTTTGTTCCAGAGCAAGAGAGGACTTGGCTCAATTATGTTATTGAAGTTTTTTATTTTGTTTTGTTGGGTTTTTCCCCTTCCTGGGATATAATATAGCTTCCTGCTTTCCTAAGTAACCCCAACTAAGCTGGTGATACTTCAGCTCTGTAAATGCACCTTTGATACCCATCCGTGGCTCAGCATTTTACTCCTGGGACAGTCTGGAGTAAACATTGCAGTTGTTGGCAACCAGACCCAAGCAATTGGCATTGTTTAGATAGAAATGAGAGCGGAGGAGCAAGGACTGGGAGGTCATCCTGTGGAATTTGCTGTGGGACTCAGCCCTGCCAGGCAGCTGTGTGCTGAGAGGAGCTTTGTGGTGTCAGCTGCCCTTGCAGATGGAGGAACAAGGCGGGGGCTCATTTTAATTTTTTTTCCTTTAGTCTGTTTCATCCTCCTTCATCCCAATTGTGCTCTGAGCACCCACCCCCCACCCTGTCACTGTGGCTCGTTCTTGCAGAGCCTTTGAGATGCACTTTGAGGTTTGGTGGGTCAGTGGTCGCTGGCAGGTTTGGCTGTGACAGCTCTGTCACCTGGAGGTCGCTGGAGAGCCAGGTTGACCGTGTTGGTGACGAGTGGGGGCTGAGGGGCAGCTGCTGGAGGGTTTGCAGTGGGTGTGTGCTTGTGTCTGGTGTCTCTTCAGAAGCAGGGACCAAGGACACTTATTCTGTGTGTGTCTCTTTGCCTCTACCCCCCAGACCATTGAATTTGATGAAAGTGCAGGTGCTGTTTTGAGGATCCAGCCCCTCCGGACTCCCCGGGACGAGAACATTTACGAATGTGTTGCTCAGAACCCTCATGGGGAGGTCACTGTCCACGCCAAGCTCACCGTCCTCCGAGGTAAAGAACCTGACCAGTGTAACAGGGGATGGGGCTCTTCAGCTCAGTGGGAAGGCTGTTAAAAATTTGTGGCTGAGGCACAAAGTCCTCCTGGGTTTGGTTTAGTTTGTTCTGAGCCGTCAGATCTGTTTGCTGTTCTTACCCCAGAGAGACGTGAAACGGCTGTGTGAGAAACAGAGCTAAAACTGGACCACTTCAGGAGGTTTGACTGGGTGCTGGGGTTCCTTCCAACCTGAATTATCCTATGACTCTTGTGATCTTCCTCCCCTCCAAAAATTCCTTCCCCAGGTTTAGGAGCAGCACCAGGAGCTCCTCATTTTACACACAGAAATGTGGCTCCAGGAAAACCTTCACTGAGGAATCACTTGATGGGCTGGGGTTGAGATGGTTACAGATCTGCATGGGCTTTCACACATTCTGTAGCAATGCAAATGTTTTTCCTTGTGCAGGATATCTATTGTGCCTTTCTGGGCTTCTCCCCTCTCCCCAGAGGTCCTTGGCTCTGTGCACTCTCCAAGAAAACAATTCCCTTCTCCATTTTGTTCTGGTTCTTTTTCCCACTTGTCCCCGTTACAGAGGATGTTTACATGGATGCCTCCCTCATGTCATCTGTTTGAAATATGCTCCCTGAACTGGCTGTGGGGGAGGGAGCAATATGCTGTTGCTCTGGATGCCTCTGGATGTTTGCTGTTATTACCCTGGAGATCCCTAAAATCACTGTGTGAAACATTGAGCGAGGCTGGGTGCTAAACCTGACCCATTTTAGGGTTTGGAACAGCTATCAGTGATGTTCTCTGTTCAAATCACAGGGCAGTGCAGATGATCCTGGCAGGAATGGGGTGGTGGATAACTGCCTGAGAGCTCCCAAGGGGAATTTAGCTTGCCTATGGATGAGGCCATGGGTGTTTGAATAGCACTGGCAGTAAAAGCCCTTCTCTCTGCAGTGAACAAGGCTAACAACAGTTTTAGGAGCTCCAGGCAGGAGCCCCACAGGGCCAAGGGGTAGCTCTGCCTATGGGCCAGTTGCTTTTTCTTCAGCAATTCCAGCGTTCCCTCCAGGAGCAGCTTAAATCCTTTTGTTTGAACAGGCAGCAAGCACGTCCTTCATAGTGCAGAGCAAAATTGGTGTGTGACTTCCCAATGTGCAGCAGGGAATTAACACCAGACATGAAGGGCACAAGGCAAAGCCCCCGACCTCCCTTTTCAGCTGGGAATATCCCTGCTGTGGGCTCTGTGCTGTCAGGATTTTGGCTGCCTGGGAGCGTGGGGGCCGTGGTCCAGTCATGCCTGACAGATTTGTGTAGGTGACTTAGATGTGTGTGCAGCTCCTGTGCCTGGCATGCCATTTAACCTTCTGTTGGAGGAACGTGGTGGGATGGAGCTGTCAGGAGCTTGGAACGGCTCAGTGTGACAGGAGTGTGTCTGACTGTGGTTGTCCCAGAGGGTGGGAGCTTTATTCTTCACACTTATTCCCATGAATTCCTTTGGAGCTGTGACAGTTTGGGAGAAGGGCCCCTGCAGTCATATTCAAAGTTTGTACCCCTCGAATTCAGCTACAAGCAGTGACAAGGGAGGGTTCTCCTCCAGCTGCCTTCAGTGGTTTTAATGCACTGTCCACCAAAATGAGCTGCAGTGTGTGGGACCATTGTATCTCTGAATCATCAACTTTGGAAAGACCTCCAAGGTCACCAAGTCCAGCCTTTGACCCATCCCCACCTTGTCCCCAGCCCAGAGCACTGAGGGCCATGTCCAATCGTTCCTTGGACACCTCCAGGGATGAGGACTTGAAACCTCCCTGGGCAGCCCCTGTCAAGGCCTGACCACCCCTTCCATGGAGAAATTCCTGCTGCTGTCCAACCTGAGCCTCCCCTGGCCCAGCCTCAGGCCGTTTCCCCTTGTCCTGTCCCTGTTCCCTGGGAGCAGAGCCCGACCCCCCTGGCTGCCCCCTCCTGTCAGGGAGCTGTAGAGACTGAAATAGGAATGGACTGAACTCGGGGACCGTCCTGAGGGACCAGGGCTCTTTGTACGTGTCTTTGTGCAGCTCTTCCTTCTGGGATCAGCATCATGCACGTCAGCCAGAGACAGCTGACAGCACAGGGGCTGCATCTGCCCACTGCCTGACTAATTCCACCCTTTGCTGATCCCACCGGAGCGTTCCGACTGTGGCTGTGCTCTCACAGCTCCCCTGCCCTGTTTGCCTGATGGAACCTGGTTTGGAGTCTCCTGGAGCACTGAGGGTGCCTGTTCATGGAACTTGAGGGAGCAGGAATTACCTGCAGGGGGCCAAGGCAATGTGGAAGAGCATCATGGAAGCAGATTTTGTAGCATATCCTCCCATTCCCTGCTCAGCTGGAGTTACTCCAACCTTCATCATTCCTTGCTCTCACACAGCAGAGTTTGTCTCCTCTTTATCTGCGTTTTTGAGTGCTGGGAAAGTTGAAAGCACTGAGCCAAACGCACTGATCTGCACAATGACAAAGTGAGCATGTTGGCATCTACTCCTCTCCTGTTCCTCCCCTCTTCTGCACTCACCCACTCTCCTGTTTGTCTTTTCTCTCCCTGCTCAGCCTCCTCCTCCTCTCTGTCTCTGCTCTCGCTTGCAGAACTGATGCTGAGCAGAGAGAGGGGGCTGCTCCACGGCTGCTCCACAGCCTGGAGATGGATGGGAGCTGTCATTTGCAGAACCTGTTACCTTGGCACACTCTGGAGAGTGGAAACCTGGGCCCAGCTGCTGCAGACTGCACGGGGGGCTCTGGGGTAGCTGTGCAGCCTGTTGCTGTGCTGTGATCCCAGACATACCTGTGGGTACCTTCCTGCACCAGCATTGCAGCATTTCCTCAACACCAGCGCTGTCTCCTAACAGCAAACCCAGAAAATATTTCCTCTTCTCAGAAGAGAAAATAATACATTCTTCCCTACTAGATGCAGCTGCTGAAGGGATTGAGCATAAACCCCTCTTGCCTATGCACATGATTACTGCTGGATCAGACCCTGGTAGAAACCCACATGCCTTCACTTGAAAACAGGAAACTGCAGGAGAGGAAACCTTGGGGAGCTTCTGAGAAGCAGAGCTGTGATGGACATTGTTCAACTCGCACAGTCCCTTCACACCAGCTCTGCTGGCTTGTTTGTCCTTCCTGCTCTGCTTCTCCAGGGATCCCAGTTTGGTAGGGCTGCAGAGGCTGGCTGTTCTTTCCACAGCTGGCTAGATAGAGTGCCTGCAAACCTGACTCCTGCAGAGCTCGGAGAAAAAGAAAGAGAGCAGATTTGGGAAGCAATTTCCAGTTGTTTTTGACTCCAGCTGCTGTTACTTTTCATTATAGGCAGGAAGGAAGGTGGTTGGCACAGGCACCCCAGCTCCCAGTTGGTGGAGGTTCTCTAAGCTCCCCACTCCCAAGAAAGATGTTTATGCCTATACCTGTGTCTCTGGGGATAGATACAGACAGATAGACAGGGAGTGGACTCCCCTGGATCCCTGGCAGTGTCCCAGGCCAGGCTGGACGGGGCTTGGAGCAGCCTGGGACGGTGGAAAGTGTGGGTGGAATGAGATGGGCTTTAAGGTCCCTTCTGTCCCAAACCATTCTGGGATTCTATCTGTGTCTACATTTATATCTCTACCATCTCTATCCATATTATGATGATTATCATTACTTCCTGTATGCAGATTATCCTTTCCCTCCATGTCTTTAGCAGCCTGAGAGAGGTTCTGGTGCTGTGAAGGCTTTCCTCTGCTGCCACAGCTGAATGGGCTCCAGGGACGGGGAGCCTCGCTCGGCTGCTGGGGGCAGGGGCTGCGTTTCAAACAAGGACCAGAAGCTGTGGAAGCTGAGGGAGGGAGTTCTGTGGAGGTTACTCCTGTGAGTCGTTAGTAAACGCAGCATAAAAGCAGCGATTAGTCCAGTTCAGTGTAAGGGAACAGAATTTGCTCTGCCCTGACCCTCTCCTGGCTGCATCCTGGGCAGTGCTGTCTGTTCCTGGGATTGCTGCACTCCAGAGCACGGGGGAGAAGGGCTGTGGGACACGTCAGGTCTGTGGGACTCCCTCCTGGAGTGTGACTGCGGCTGCTATGGACAGACTTTCACAGCTTCCAGTGATTCCCTCTTGGTTTCCTTTCATGAAGTATTCAGACATTTCTGTAACAATTCCAGCCTGAAATTTCCTTCACACATTTCCTACTCCAAGAGCACATCTGGTGTGGGAATGTGTAAAGTTCTAGCAAGATCCCCACTGATTTGTTGGGGCTTTTTTGTAACTGTTGGCTTCAAATCACAAAAGGTAAACAAGAAGCAGCTCTGGATGCTCAGCAGAGTCCCACGGGAACACATGGGAGAGGGAAGCTGCCCCCTCTGAAATGTTACCTTGCCATTTGGAAAATTCCTGGCAGTCTTTCTTCAAACTTGACTTGTTTTGCTTTTCTTGTAGTGACCTGAAAATTGGGTGACATTGACAGCAGATTAATTCTGTAGCTTCTGAATAACATCAAAGTAATTTTAACTCGGATGCCTGTAGAAGGAGGGCACGTGGGGACACGTTAGTGGAGGGAACATAGGCGTTACGTGCACTGTTTTGGGGTGCAGCACACATATCTGAGGGTGCATTTATTGCCTGTAAGCCCACAAATTTTAATAACGTTGTTAGGCTGTTGCTGTTTCCATAGTGAAACTTTCAGCTCCAAAGAAATGGAATCAACAGACAGAGCACATTACTGAGACTCCTCCCTGCATTAAAATTGTCTTTGGCTGGGCAATAACAGAGAACTGAGACACAGGTACAGACACATGGGTGGAAATAACTTGTTGATGTAATTTCACAAGACACCTAGTGCCAGGATACCTGGGGAGAGGGCAGCTCGAAGTGTTCATAAACATAGTGAAAGGAACAGGGATGGGTTCAAGAGTGCTGGATTTTGATTTTGATCCTGAGAAAAACTTGTGTCACTCGAGCTGCTCCATCTCTGTGTTCCTGCTTCTTCCACCCTGAATGAGGACAGTCGACTGCAGAGACCAGCCAGCATCCACATCTCCAGAGGAGAGTGAAAAATCCCTCCTCCTCTTCCCTTCAGAGCATCCTCATGGCTTTCTGCACCGAATCCATGGCACGTCTGCTCACGCTCACACCCTCCTCCTCCTCTAAATTATTAAACAACTGTGCACACCCTGCGGGAAAAAGAGCAGCAGCAACACCCGCTTTATCTTCCTTAATCATCCTCATTTCCAGCACAGCTAATTAGCTAAACCCAGAGCTGCCACCTTCCAGAGCAACGAGGGGACAGAGCAGCCCTGTCCCCTCGCTGGGGCTGGGGACCCTCGTGTGTGTGGCAGCCTGAGCTGGGTCCAGGCACATTCCCGGGCACGGAGCCTGTCCCCAGGTGGGATTTATTATAAATGAGGGCTGAAGTGCTCCTCTCTCTTCCCCTGGCCCTGTCCATCCCTCCTCCCCTGTTCTCTCTCAGCCTCCTTTGCTCAGTGAGGCCTTGAGGTGATTCACCAGCTCGGGGGGGCTGTGAAGGGCTGGGTCTAAGGCAGGGATGAACAAGGTGTTGGGGTGCTCCCTTCATACGGCAGCTGCACCTCAGGAAAAGCTTTGCCTGCGTGAGCCAGCACGATTCCAGCAGCAGCAGCTGCCCAGATGTGCCCTTGAAACATCTCCAGCTTGTGCCTGGCTCTTTTGTTCCTGCAGTTGCCTGAGCTGCTTCCAGAAAGAGAATTCGCAACCTGAACCATTCCTTGTTTATTCGGGAGCAGGTCTGGGGGGTGTTTGGGGATGGATGGGGAGGGTGGCAGGGCACGGCTGTGCATGTCCTGTGGGGATTGCAATGAGGTTGTAATTGCATTGTTACAGGGAACCCTGTTGTTAGGGGATGGAGGGGGATGGAGGAGTTTTACTTCCCTGACAGGAAGGAAATCTGAGCCCTTGAATCGGAGCAGTCTGTGATGTTCAGAGATGCTTCCTCTGCTGATCTGATCCTCAAATCTGATCACGCCTCTGGTCGCAGTTGTTTTAATTAAACTCAGAGGAATTCTGCACATTGTGCTGCAAGATTAACATTTTTGTTTAATTAGAAACACTCAGTAATAATGGTTGTACCCGGCCTCCCCTAGCACGCACACACACACACACACACCCCCACACACACAGACACACACGTGCACACACCCACACCCCACCGGGCACAGGTAATTCCCTCTGTGGGTTAACTGGCTCACGGAAGGAAGGGGCAGGGCTGGAGGCAGGTGGAGCAGCATCACCAGGGAGCAGATAAAAGCCGGGATCAATAGTGATGTCATCTGCAGCCAATGCGGCTCCGGCTGCTCGCCCTCCCAGGGCTGCTGAGAGAGAGGAGGGAGGGAGGGAGGACCATTAAAGCCTGGCTGAAAGCTGTGCACAGGCACAGCAATTCCCAGAGCCCCGTGCCGGCCTGGCACCACTCCTGGGGGCTGCGGGAGCACACGGTTTGGGGGGTCCTGCAGTGCCCCAGCACAGCCCAGGGAGCTCAGAGGGCTGGGTCAGTCCCTAGTTAAAGATGTGTGTGAACAGCTCTAGTTTAGGATACAAAATTCTGGTTTAGAGGTGCTTTAGATGCACCAAAATGGCTTTAAACTGAAAGCGTGCAGGTTTAAATTAGATACCAGGAAGGAATTCCTCCCTNGAATCCCTCCCTGTGAGGCTGGGGAGGCCCTGGCACAGGGT
Source organism: Melanocharis versteri (assembly GCA_013397845.1). NCBI lineage: Eukaryota > Metazoa > Chordata > Aves > Passeriformes > Melanocharitidae > Melanocharis > Melanocharis versteri. The sequence goes on from VZTG01008957.1 coordinate 299,176, forward strand.
GCCCAGAGCAGCTGTGCTGCCCCTGGATCCCTGGCAGTGCCCAAGGCCAGGCTGGACGGGGCTTGGAGCAGCCTGGGACAGTGGGAGGTGTCCCTGCCATGGCAGGGGTGGCACTGGATGGGCTCTGAGGTCCCTTCCAGCCTAAACCATTCTGGGATTCTATGAAAAGGCACCCACCATAGCAAGGCCACTGGGTTTCTCCCTTGTCCCTCTGTCTCTGGGCTTTGCCATTTGTATTTGGCTCCATTCCTCCTTATCCATCACGTGCCAGCCGTAGGAAACAAGCTCTGGGTGTGTTTGCAGCTGGCAGGATGGTTCCCAGCCAAGGCCAGGGTTTCCAGCCCCATCTCAGTGCCTCTCTGGGAGCTCCCATCAGTGTCAGTGGGGGGCTGGTTGTGATGGATGTTCATTTTTTAGGAATCCCACCTTTTTTAAATTCCCTGCATTATTTCTCTTCTGTTCCCTCACCTGCTTTTGGGATGGATTCCATGCCACAGACTCCCGAGGCTGTGATTCCCTGACACGGCTCATTGGAGATGACAGAGGATCCCTCCCAAATCTCACCCTGCTCCTGGCATCCTCCTTCCAAGCTGCCCTCCCCAAACACCGGGGGGAAAAATGGCACGTTCCTGAGCTGTGGCAGGCAGCTCTCCCCATCCCACAGGAGGAAGGGGCTGTGTCAGATATTACTGGGGAAGCACTGGGGTTTCATAGGAGTTATCACAAATTAGTCAGCATTGTTGGGATTGCCCTCCTCGCCCTCGTTCGTGAAGGCAAAGGCAGGATTGAGAGGAGCAGGAAGCTCAGTTGAAGCTCAGCTGAGCCTCTCTGCTGGGTGCTGGTGCCACTGTTCTTGGAGGGCAGCAGCACTCGGAATTAATAAATCTAAAAATCACACCCTGGCTGACAGCACTTGGCGTATTGTTGCTGTGTGTTTCCCCTCTGGTCACTGCAGCTGGAGGAGATTTTCCTCTCCTTTCTCTCCCAGTCCCACTGTCTTTGACGGCCCTTTCCACGTGGGTTCTTTCATTATTTCTCTTGTGCAGTTTGTTTTGTGCTCCGAGGTTTGGAGGGGGAAGGTGAGCCCTTCCCTTTAGCTGTGACAGCTCAGAGTGTTCTGTGCAGTGCAGGGATCCCTGCACAGCCTCTGCTCTGCAAACCAGTGCCAGCCCTTGTGGGTTGGTCTCTGCTCCCAGGTAACCAGTGATAGCACGAGGGGAAATGGCCTCAAGTTGCTCCAAATCATTCAGGTTGGATATCAGGAAAAATTTCTTCTCTGAAAGAGTGAATAAAAATAGAACAGAGTGCTTGGGGCAGTGGTGGAGTCACCATCCCTGGATGTGTTCAAAAAATGAGTTGACATTGCACCTGAGGATGCGGTTTAGTGGTCAGGTGGACCTGGTGATCTGGGAGGTCTTTTCCAACCTTAATGATTCTCTAATTCTATTCTGCTGTTCCCCAAAGGGTTGTAAAAGATTGCATTTAAGTGTAGAATCCTGTGGGACACTGAAATAGTCACACAAAATGGACAAGCTGGTAGATGTTACTGTATCACGTGTTTTCCATCTTGGAGCACTCAGTGTTTGAACGTGCACTGCACAGGGCAGTGTCTGCCTGATGCTTTCCTTGGGGTGTTCCACTGAAGCCTGGCACCCGTTTAAGCCCTTCCCGTTGTTCTCCACCCCCAGAGGACCAGTTACCTCCCGGCTTCCCCAACATTGACATGGGGCCCCAGCTGAAGGTGGTGGAGCGCACGCGGACGGCCACGATGCTCTGTGCGGCCAGCGGGAACCCCGACCCCGAGATCACCTGGTTCAAGGACTTCCTGCCCGTCGACCCCAGCGCCAGCAACGGCAGAATAAAACAGCTGAGATCAGGTAAGGTCTGGGGCTGAGACTGGAGGAGCTGGGAGCAAACAGAGACGTGAGGAGACTGCTCAGAGGGTCCTTGAGCAGAGAGGGCTGATAGATGCAGGCCCCACTGCTGTGGATTGGGGCATTTGAGTTTTATTGGTTTTTACACCAAGAGTGGCTGGAGTATTTTCCACTTCAAACCTTCCTGGTTTGCTCTGCTGCCCAGCTGGCATGAAGGGAATGACAACAGGGAAGCTGGTGCCCATCTAGAGAAGTTTCCTGGATCATGGTGCTCTTGAGCTCAGAGGAAACTGGGGCCTAGATGGGGGCTGAGGGTTTGCTCCTCAGAGCAAGAACTGGCAAAGGAAGAAAGAACCACGCTGGCAGACACAGCTTTTCAGGCCACACACACCTGGTGTAGGGTCCATGGCTCAGGCAGCCTCTTGCTGTCAAACACGATGGTGTAAACGGAGCCTCTCAAAGCTGGTGTTGAAGAGCAGCTCTTGCAGGATGTCCCCAGCATGACGTCCCCGCAGCCATCGCTGGAGAGCACTTGGGAACGTTCCAGAGTGACCCCTCGGTGCCTCTGCCCATGGAGTCCATCTCCACCAACAGATGTACCCCAGCTACGTGGCTCTTGTCAGTTTTCCATCTTTCCCCATCTGCTTGTCCATCTGTCTCTCTTGTTTGTTTTCTGTTTGCTGTTTTGTGTGTGTGGCAACGTGACATCTCTTAATATTCACGTTTCAGGAGCTGTTTTTGTACTTGTTAAATCTGCCAGTTCTCTGTATGAGAGTGTGTGCAAGGAGGGCATAGGTGGATTTATTTTTGAGTACTACTGATAAAACACTTCCATTGATAGCTGCAAAAATGAAGCAAGTTTTGCAAGTTCTACCTTTTGGCAAAAATGAACCCAAGAAATAATCCTTTCCACAAACTGCTGGGGCTGACTGCTTTGACCCAGCCTAGAGAAAAGGTGTCCATGGTTCATTTTTAAGTATTCTTTGGCAAAAGAAAGGCATTGTTGTAGGCAGAGGGAAGGCAGAGGTGAGGCAGCTGGAGTTGCTGTGTTCATATTAGGCGTTTCACAAGTTCTCCAATCAAGTGATAACCAGCTGCTCCTGCCCAGATCTCTGCTGGCCCTGGAGAAATCAGTTCTAACTCTGTCCTGCTGGATCTGGACAGCAAGGCGTGGAAACACCTGGTTTTTCTCTTGCTCAGTTTGGCAAAGGCTCTACATAAAGGTTTTTAGTTCTGTGGGCCACCAGTGGAAAAGCTGCAGCATAGCTCCAGTTTAATGTAGCTTTTACACACCTGCATAAATGCCTCCTTGTTCAGTGAAGCAAAGTTACAAGCAGATCCTTAAACGGCTTTGTTGAATTAGAATGGCTTGTTGAATCCCACGGACGCAGATGAGATTGACCTCCCTGTTTTATCATAACAGCTGAGGCAAATGCAAATAAAAAAAATCACTCAGCATAAATAATGAGAGGTAAACTAGAATTATATCATGCTCTGTGACCATGATCTGAAGTGTGAGTAATGCACAGGCAGATTATTTTTAATACATTCATCATCTTGCTAGAATGCCTTTACTCTTTAGCTGGGTTTGATCTGGTGTTTTCCTTGAAGCCACCTGAGTGCTGCCTTTTTATTTCAGTGAATTTATTAACCTCAGAGTGAACCTTTGACCTTTCTGATAAATAGAGGATACCTGCTGAGATTTAATCTCATTTACAGCTGCTTTAAATTAGTAAACTGGTGAAACCCTGAAGCATCCCTGTTGTCTCCAGGGCACAAACCTGTTGCCTGTATGTCAGGGAGTGCAGATCCTTGGGCAGTCAGGACTTCCCAGTTCTCCAATTTCATCTGCTTTCATGGCCTTCCAAAACTTGCATGTTCTGCAAAGAAAGGCAGAAAGTGCAGAATATGAACACTGGGGTCATCTGTCCTGTGTCAGCCCCTGCGTGTGGGGAAGGGAGTCCAGGCCGAGGCAGATTTGAGCATGGGATTGTGAGTGAGGCGAGGCCTGTCTGAGCTGCTCAAGTCAGATCTTAATTTAATATGTTTATCTTTCCAGAAAACACGTTTTGCCACCAGAAGGGTGGCACTAGCACACATCAGGGCACTGGGGGTGCTCCAGGATGCTGCTAATGGTCTTCAGGGTCTTTCACCCTCCAGCCACCGGTGGGACTCCAGCCAGGATCCCTGGGGTGCCCCGTGACACCCCGTGACACCCAGCTGGGGGGTGTTTGACAGACCCTCTGGGAGCAGGGAGGAGCAGCTCTGCAGCTAAATCACAGCTGCACTTCGTGCTAACAGGTTTAGGAAGATTTAGGAAGGAATTCTTCCCTGTGAGGGTGGGCAGGCTCTGGCACAGGTGCCCAGAGCAGCTGTGGCTGCCCTGGAGCCCTGGCAGTGCCCAAGGCCAGGCTGGACATTGGGGCTTGGAGCAGCCTCGGACAGTGCAAGGTGTCCCTGCCCATGGCAGGGTGAGACTGGATGGGATTTAAGGTCCCTCCCACCCAAACCAGTGTGGGATTTAGTGACTGTTCCCTCTGAAGACTGAGCTGTGTGTGGCTCCCTGATGGAGCCTGGGACAGGCTGAGGGAGCAGCAGGACAGGACAGACACACAGACTCCCCCTGCAGATGAAGCCATCAGGATAACAGCCGTGCTGCTGGAGCACAGGGGGTGTTAAGAACTGTATTTTTATCAATATATGGGTTAGTGGCAAATACGCAAATGAGCTCATTAAAAGGAACAAGTGAAATGTCAGACACGGAGATTGGGTTCCGGGCCCGGGTGTGGTTCTCATTTGTGTTAACTCTGAATGTTTGGCTGGCAATACAAACAGAGCTCCCAGACCATGGTCATTATACTCCCATCATCCCAGGAGCCCATTTGGAATGTGGGTCTTCACTCTAATCAAGACACGGGTGATACGTCATTAACCACAGGGGGTTTTCTCTCTCTAGTGTTTCTGCTTCCCCTTTCCATCTCCAGATAAAATTTCCAAGCAGTTGGAAATCTTTTAATGCTTGAGGGTTTGGGCTGAGTGCAAAGCCCAGTTGTCAGTCAGAGGAGGATGGGAAGAAGCTCTGTCTGGGCTCCTGCTTCCCTTAGACATCATGAACATCTCAGCCTTGGAGATCCAGGCTGGACAGGAGTTAAAGTGGCCTTGGAAAATGGATATTACTGCTTATCTTGGGACGTGTAAAGCAGAAGGCAAAGCCAATGTCCTCTGCTCAGCTGCCATCTAGGGGGGACACGGGAGGCAGCCCTCAGCCACCTTCCTCAGCACTCAAACACTAAAACCTTTTGTGTCTTGTGTGTGTTTTCTGTTTTCTAAATAACTGGCTATAACAAGCTTTTCTTTTCTTTTTTTTTTCACTTTTTATTTAACATTCAGAGACCTTTGGTAAGTTTGTTCAATTAAAAAAAATTAAAAATCAAACCAAAAACCCCAAACCTGCTACTGTGCAGATTTGTAACCCTTGCCCTTTAAACTAATTCCTTTGTAACAGCTTCTTGAGAGGCATGCTCTGCATTTCTTCTACTAACTCTTTCCGTAGGGGTGTTCTGCCCTCTAAATTAATTTCTGCAGGGGTATTGCAGGCTACAAAAAAAAAAGAGTAGTAATAATAATTCTAATTAATTTATCTGTATAAAGAGATAACAGCTAAATATGAAGCTCCTAACATTGGATAGATTCTTTTTTTTTTGGTATCTTAGCAACAGTTGTCCTGGAATTCCCCAATTACACAATAGCTTGTACCCTGGAACTGTGATAATTGTGTTCACACCTGCAGGAGGTCTTGGAGTTTCACATCTAACGGGGTTATTGGCATTTTGAGGAGGGAGAATTGGGGGTGCAGCATTTCCAAACTGAAGCTGTAAATCACAGGCTGGTGGCTGTGGGGAAGGGTTGAGGAAGGGAAGAGCCCCCTGCAGCGCCTGTGCAGCCCCGGGAAGGCAGGACATGCCTGCAGAGCCCCCGGCACCGTCCCTGCGTGGGCCAGGTCCCCTCTGTTCCCGGGGACAGTCCCCTTTGTTCCCAGGGACAGTCCCCTTTGTTCCCAGGGACAGTCCCCTCTGTTCCCGGGGAGTCGGGGCTGCAGCTGCCAGCCGGGATCTGGCGTTCCCGAATTGCAGGGACCCCGATGATTGCCTGCTTGTCTGGAGCAGAAAGCTGCTCCAGCCTCGGGAGAGCAGCTCAGCACACACATGTTCCCACACGTGGCCCGACAGAAGGTGGGGATGTGTTTTCTGTCATTGCCATGGCAATGGTGACTGTCCTCCTCTCCTCCTCTCCTCTTCCCAAGGCTCAGGGAATCCGTGGGCAGCTCGGCGTGTGGGAAACCAGGGGAAGGGGCTGTGGGAGAGCAGACCCCACCCTCGCTGGCAGGGGGACACCTGCACAGGGAATTCTGCCTGGCACCATCTTGGGCCTTTATAATCCAGAGGCAAGGCCTTTAAGCTGCCTTTTGCCTCTGCTGCTAAACCCCAGGCTGGCCATCTGGGCTCATGCAGCCTCAAAATTTGCCCTAAATAGGCAGATCTGCAGATCCAGGGAGGCTGTGCAAGGCAGTGTGAAAAGTCTGCACGTAGCATCTCAAAACCAGCTTTTCACACCAAAACTCAGCATCCAGTGTGAGCTCTTCCTCCTGTAGTTCTCCTGCAAAGCTGGTGCCCTCACTGTGCCCTGGACCCTGGCAGCCTCGTGCACGTGCTCCTGCCCTGTTTAGGACACCAGGTACTGACTGCAGGTGCCTCTCCTGCACCCCCACGACCCCGTATCAAACCCTCCAGGACCTGTCAGAGTTCCTCAGAATAATTAATCGAGTGGATATCTTCTTCCAGTACCCTCCTGCTGCCCCCGTGTTGAGCATGGAGCTGGTTAGATGTGAAACTCCAACAGTGAAAATCTCCCATCTGTGTCTGTGCCCCCACCTAAAGTGCTGCTCGAGCTCATTTGACTCACGTTCTGGTGTGGGGCATCTTCCCAAAGCTGTGCTGCCCCTCCCGTGTGCCCCGTGTGCCAGCGTTGGAGCTGGGGAGCCCAGGGTGGCACTGCCTGCTCTCCAGAGCCCTGTCCCAGGCCAGGCTGTCCCCAGAGCTGCTGGCAGCCCCTTCCCGGGGCAGTGCTGCTGCTCGGAGGAACAGGGAGTGACAAACCTGCGGTGACACGAGAGGTAACGCTGCTGTTGTGTCTGGGCTGGCACAGCTCTAACTTCCAGCGTGCTTCTGCTGTCAATTAGAGGGAACTTTTGCAGGAAACTGCCAGGCTTAGCCGAGCCCAGAGAAGCTTTTGAGCCATGGGTGATGCTGGGATCTCTTCCCCTCCTCTACTCTCTTCCCATTAGCCTTGTTCCATATTGGTGCCACAGATGGCAGATTTTCACTCCAGTTTTGAGACAGAAGGATGTATCAGAGGCTGTTTTTATTTCCACTGAATTGATCTATAACCTTTTGCTGCTTTCTCTCTCTCTCTTTCTTTTTAAACCTTCCTGCCACCTCCCGGGTGGGGATCTGCCCAAGTCCATGCTCCCTCACCTCTTCCAAGCACTGTCTCTCCAACCTTTGTCCTGAGAGCTAACAACCTGCTTCATTAACCTTAGCTAGTTCCTAACCCTAACTAGATGCTAACTTTTCTCTAGCTAATAACCTAACCTCATAACTAGAAGCTGAGTCTAACTAGATTCTAATCCCTAACACTATAATGCCTCTCTTCCCTTAGCTCCTTTGAAAAATAAAGGTGAACTCTAATTAGTATCTCTATATTTTTACCTTCTATCCTGAGAATGGAGGATTGAACCGCAGCAGAAGGATGAGCAGGGCTGAAGGATAAGGAGAGAAGGGGTTTTTGGTGATTAAGGCAGAAGATTGGCACGGAGGAGGCTTTGACTCCTGTTCTTGCCTCTGCCACAGACTTCCCTCTGTGACCTTGGGCAAGTTGCTTCACCTCTACCTCAGTTTCCCCTTGTGTAAAGCAGGATCATAACTCTGCCGTTCCTCCCTAGGGGAGGGGAGAGGGTGAGAGGCTGATATTTGTCATTTAATGTGCTCTACAGCCCTGGCTGGGAGTGCTGCAGTGGCAGCAGTGTCACCATTGCAGAGGAGCTCGTGCATCTCTCCCCAGGGAGAGGCAATACTTGGCACTGCGGGATCTGCCCTGTTCTCAGGATTGGGGTAAAAACACACCAGCTAAACCCCCTTCTTTGATAAGTTTTGAATGCCACTGTGAGCAAAAGGACCTGCCGTGTTTTCAAAGGAAGATGGTTTGGTTGCAGCCTCAGGAGGTCAGATGGGGACAGGAGTTTTACTGTCACTCCCTCCTGCCTGGGAGCCCTGCCCGGGGCTGGGCACTGAGAGACAGCAGGAGGGGCTTGGAATAGAATAACCCAAGGGAGAGGCAGCGGGCAGGCAAGTGTGGCAGGGCTGTCCTCTCCACACAGCCCCTCCCTGCTGGCGCCAGGGCGGCTCCAGAGCCACTGCAGGAGGTACCAGGTGGCCCTGTCACCTCCCCAGTGCCCAGCTCTGCCCTCAGTCCCTGTGCAGAGCCCTGAGGGATGGCCACAGGCCCTGAGCAGGACATGCACTGAACTCCTCACACATCTGTGCCAAGAGCTAAAGTCTGGAGCCTGGGATTCGCTAGCCAGGGTGAGATCAGACCTGCAGCTCAATGTGGTGCAAGGTGCCTGCGTGTCCCTGTCCCTGCCCGGGCTAACAGCCCTGATGCCAGCCCTGTCCCCAGCAGTGGTGGAGGCAAAGGCAGGGTCACCATGTGTTCAGTGAGCAGCAAACAGTGATGTTAGCTGAGAGCCTGAGGGGTTTCTTTCCATTCCTACAATGAAATGGAGCCAGTCTTAAGCCTTTTGAAGCCAAGAGCCACAGAGGCTCTGCAAACAGCTGGGTTGGGCTGCTTAAAAGGACACCTCACCTAAGGTACCCCGAGCCCTCTTCAGTGTGCCTGTAATTTGTGATAGACCAAGAAGTTTCCTACTGGGAACTGTCTTCCTTGACTCAGGTCCTTTTCCCACGGGCAGTGCAGGTGTTTGGGGTTTTGCAGTCATTTCACTCATTTTCTTTGTTTTCTTTGCAGAAGGTACACCGATCCGAGGTAAGACACCCCCAGCTCACTCACTCACCCACTCTCCAAACACTTCTCTCCACACAGATCCCGTTTCATTGCCCTGTGCTCAATACAGATTCGTGTTGTTGTTATGTTTTCTTGTCCTGCTTCACCTCTGAATATTTCTTTTTTACACCTGTCTTTATTTTATCTATGGTTATAATGTCCTTTTTTGTTTGCTGGGTGCACTTGGTTATACTGATACTGATACTGTTATTCTAATAACGTCTCCAGCTGTGCTGCCTCAGATTTATGGCAGAGTTCTAAGAGCTAATCTCTCCAGGACTATGAAGGACTGAAGTTTATCTCGAGCATTAAATGCTATCAAAGCTTGGTAAATTCTTAGGACCTTCTCTTGATTGGTGCAAAGTGTTCCCGAGCTGCTGATGGTGATGAGAGTTTTCCAGTCCTTTGCTCAGGCAGACCTTCAGCACTCACCATCTCAGCACACTCATTTGTTTGGCCCCAGAGCCTCTTTCCACTTCCTCCCCACTCTCTTACCCTTAGGTTTCTCTGGGAAAGATCCATGGTAAGTAGCTTCTGCACTGTCTCTTTAATGGAGTCAAAAATTGTCCTCAAGCTGAAAGGCAGGAGGAATTGGGTGTGCACCCCTTGGAAGACCCTGCTTTGGTTTTATCTCCACTGGCACATTTAAAATTCCACAATTCTCTGCTGGTAAAAGCAACAGGAGGTGCTGTAGGTGAGATTTACGTTTTCACACATCATCTCTGTTGGCTCCTGACAAGTGCTGAACACTGCTCACCCTCTCTGCAGCCTCATTTCTGCCATTGCTTTGACCAGCAGAGCTGCAGTGGCCGGGGAGGAGGGGGGGGGGAGTGGGCAGGGTGGGAGGGGTGAGTCCCTGTTCCCCAGGGAAAGCTGCTCACTGCAGTCCGTGGTTCCCTTTCTGCTCTGGAGTGGGGCTTCATCTCCCCTGGGTACTTTCAGGCCGGTGATGCTCATGAGCTGCACAGAAAACGTATCTGGAACCAATGGAAACAACCCACAGATTTGTCCAAATGAACAGAAATTTCTGGGAAAACTCACAAGCCAGCTTTCCACCCAAGCGGAGCTCTCCAACAGCAGAGCTGGAGCTGTAATTCCATATGAAATATGCTCAGCTGGGTGCTCAGTGGGAAGCTCCAGCCAGTTTAGTTTTAACTCCTGTTGTGCTGAAATACCCGCAGATTCTTTTGGAATGGATTTTGTTTGGTTTACTGGCTTGGGTGGGGTTTTTTGGGGTTTAATTCTCTCTGTTCTGCCTTTGGGAGCTCCCAGGCACAGGGGATGCTGTGGGGAGCTGCACTCACACCCCAGCCCTGTCCCAAATCCTCTCCCAGCTACACGTCCCCCCACCAGCATCGTTCCCACCCACACGCACGCAGAGGAACGTGAGCTCTGTGTCCTCCTCTGTGAACACACTGCTTTTTCCTTCCTGAAAAGGCTGTATCTGCAACCAACAATGATCTCATTTGCACTCCTCTCACTTAAGATTTTATCAATACTATTACACTGAGCTGGAATTGTTTGGTTTTCATATTTAGGTGGGGTTTTTTTCCAGAGATGGGAGTTAAGAGTCTTACCACATGTGAGCTCTGTCCATATCTGTAGTATAATCATGTATTCCTAATACATAAAACATTTGAGAGCCTGTTGAATTATTTATGTAGTATGTATTTTAACTGGAGTTTTGCAGGGATGAAGCCGTCTGAGGTAAATGAGGCAATTTTCTTCCATGTAGTTCCATGCTGCATCTCTCTGCATATTTGCTGACAGGAATCTTTAGTTTGGGCTCTGGGTATATTCTTGTAGCCTGCAATAATATACAAGTTTAAGAAAAGCCTTAATCCTTTTGGCCCAGATGATGTAAACCATGCAGGCAATTTTGAAGCTCCATTGCAGTATTTACAGGGTTTTCCCTGGGGAATATTTACTATCAGTAAGGTGCTTTTCACAGGGGCTCTTATCTCCCATAGGCTTCCTGAGGAGCAGGTATTGGGCACAAAACAAAGGCAGCAGTGATAGAAATTCCCCAGGCAGTGGGTGACAAAGCCTTTCACTTTTACGGTCACTGCTTCAAATTGAGCAAGGGAAAGTCAACTGCCTGCTGATGGATTTCTGGGGATCACAGTAATATGGATTATTGAGGCTGATTTCGGGAGTTCTGGTGCAGAACGCCTGCATTGCAGAAGCCACAAAACTTGGTGCTTTTGCTGATGAGTTCAGGACAAAGAGCAACACTCAGTACAGAGGGGAGATTAAATTTTCTCATCATGTTGGGCCCGTGTGCAGCCACAGCCCTGAGCACAGCCGGGAGCCGGGGTCNGAGGAATTGGGTGTGCACCCCTTGGAAGCCCCTGCTTTGGTTTTATCTCCACTGGCACATTTAAAATTCCACAATTCTCTGCTGGTAAAAGCAACAGGAGGTGCTGTAGGTGAGATTTACGTTTTCACACATCATCTCTGTTGGCTCCTGACAAGTGCTGAACACTGCTCACCCTCTCTGCAGCCTCATTTCTGCCATTGCTTTGACCAGCAGAGCTGCAGTGGCCGGGGAGGAGGGGGTGGGGAGTGGGCAGGGTGGGAGGGGTGAGTCCCTGTTCCCCAGGGAAAGCTGCTCACTGCAGTCCGTGGTTCCCTTTCTGCTCTGGAGTGGGGCTTCATCTCCCCTGGGTACTTTCAGGCCGGTGATGCTCATGAGCTGCACAGAAAACGTATCTGGAACCAATGGAAACAACCCACAGATTTGTCCAAATGAACAGAAATTTCTGGGAAAACTCACAAGCCAGCTTTCCACCCAAGCGGAGCTCTCCAACAGCAGAGCTGGAGCTGTAATTCCATATGAAATATGCTCAGCTGGGTGCTCAGTGGGAAGCTCCAGCCAGTTTAGTTTTAACTCCTGTTGTGCTGAAATACCCGCAGATTCTTTTGGAATGGATTTTGTTTGGTTTACTGGCTTGGGTGGGGTTTTTTGGGGTTTAATTCTCTCTGTTCTGCCTTTGGGAGCTCCCAGGCACAGGGGATGCTGTGGGGAGCTGCACTCACACCCCAGCCCTGTCCCAAATCCTCTCCCAGCTACACGTCCCCCCACCAGCATCGTTCCCACCCACACGCACGCAGAGGAACGTGAGCTCTGTGTCCTCCTCTGTGAACACACTGCTTTTTCCTTCCTGAAAAGGCTGTATCTGCAACCAACAATGATCTCATTTGCACTCCTCTCACTTAAGATTTTATCAATACTATTACACTGAGCTGGAATTGTTTGGTTTTCATATTTAGGTGGGGTTTTTTTCCAGAGATGGGAGTTAAGAGTCTTACCACATGTGAGCTCTGTCCATATCTGTAGTATAATCATGTATTCCTAATACATAAAACATTTGAGAGCCTGTTGAATTATTTATGTAGTATGTATTTTAACTGGAGTTTTGCAGGGATGAAGCCGTCTGAGGTAAATGAGGCAATTTTCTTCCATGTAGTTCCATGCTGCATCTCTCTGCATATTTGCTGACAGGAATCTTTAGTTTGGGCTCTGGGTATATTCTTGTAGCCTGCAATAATGTACAAGTTTAAGAAAAGCCTTAATCCTTTTGGCCCAGATGATGTAAACCATGCAGGCAATTTTGAAGCTCCATTGCAGTATTTACAGGGTTTTCCCTGGGGAATATTTACTATCAGTAAGGTGCTTTTCACAGGGGCTCTTATCTCCCATAGGCTTCCTGAGGAGCAGGTATTGGGCACAAAACAAAGGCAGCAGTGATAGAAATTCCCCAGGCAGTGGGTGACAAAGCCTTTCACTTTTACGGTCACTGCTTCAAATTGAGCAAGGGAAAGTCAACTGCCTGCTGATGGATTTCTGGGGATCACAGTAATATGGATTATTGAGGCTGATTTCGGGAGTTCTGGTGCAGAACGCCTGCATTGCAGAAGCCACAAAACTTGGTGCTTTTGCTGATGAGTTCAGGACAAAGAGCAACACTCAGTACAGAGGGGAGATTAAATTTTCTCATCATGTTGGGCCCGTGTGCAGCCACAGCCCTGAGCACAGCCGGGAGCCGGGGTCCGCAGAGGCTCCGCGTCCCAGTCCCAGCGTGCGTGAGCCCGGGGGGAGGAAGCAGCAAAACCCTGGGGCTGCTGCCCCGTGTGCGAAGCCAGCAGAGTGGTGACGATGTGTCTGTGCTGCCGTCTCTTGTCCCCTCACAGGTGGGCTGCAGATCGAGAGCAGCGAGGAGACGGACCAGGGCAAGTACGAGTGCGTGGCCAGCAACAGCGCCGGGGTGCGCTACTCGTCCCCCGCTAACCTTTACGTGAGAGGTAGGGAGCACAGCGGCTCACTGGCACCATCCTCCTCCGGCCCCGGGCCCAGTCCCCTGGCCCATCCACCCTTCCCGGGCAGGGGACACTGCTGTGACCGGGCGGAGCGCGGGGGGACCCCGCTGCACCCCAAATCCCTCGGCGCTGCCCCGCCAGCCTCGCGGGGCAGCAGGGCAGGGCTGCCTCACCCACGGCCAAGTCAAGTGGGACCCAAGAGAGTGCACCCCAAAACCTGCCAGAGCCCAGGGCAGTGAATCCCTTTGGCTGCAGAGAGGCCAGAACTCCCCCTTCTCCCAAAGGATCCCTGCTCCCTGGAAGCGGGATGGTTTCAGTTCTGCTGGCATGGGTGTGAGCGGAGGGGAGGACCCTCTCAGCCCCCTCCATGGAGCTCTGTGTTCCCGGATCCCCCCGCACTGCAGCAGGAGGGTGCATTGTCACTGCTCCCCTCAGTCCCAGCTGCTTTTCCCTCTGCCAGCAGTAATTTGTCCCTGGCTCCTTGGGCACGGGCGCTGGGCACGGAGCTGGGGACACCAGCAGCCATCCCTGCCCCAGTGACAGCCCCCTTCACCCCGCAGCAGAACAGATGACAGGGGACTGGCTTCTGCTCGATGCCCCCTCGATGTTCTCCCACCCCGTGGGCCAACAGCCTCTCTGCTTTCTCTTATTTTGATCTCTCTGACCTGTAATATTTTGTATGTAGTTTTGGTTTAACATCTTTCCACAGCAAACCCCCTTTTGGTAATGAGAGAGCAGGGCTGGTCCTTATTGCTTTTTTTTTTTAAAAAAAAAAGAAAGAAAAATACCCTTGGGAGGAAAAAAGAAAAGTTACATCCCAGCAAACTGTTCCCATTTCCATCCCATTGACAGAGGAGGCGCCTCCCACCTACACTCACGTTGATCTGCAGTCCAATGCAGAGCCATGCTCCTGTGTGCACTCCTTTCTCTCTCTCTTTCTCTCTCTCTCGTGTCTCACGCTCACTAAATCACATGCACATGGAGAGAAGGCTTTTAATAATTTAATGTTTCCAAGCTAAATTTTTAAATAGCCTTTTGTGGCCAGCTGGAAAATTGCGTTTGAAATTTGCCCTGTCGCCTGGGCCCCGAAATTCCACTTTTGGGAACGTAAATCTGGATCCCATACTAATTCAGGGCTGAATCCATTGCAGACAGCTTAGCTGGAATGGTTTGGGTTCTTTAAAAAAAAAAAAACGGAAAAGAAAAGAAACAGGAAAAATGTGGGGATTTTTCATTATTGTTTTGTTTATAAATTTCCTCTACTTTTCTGGCCACTTGGAAACTACCCAGGAGACAAAGGTTGTAACACGGTGTTGTCTCCACACCTGGATGAGAGGGCTCCAGGTGATAGCCCTGTTCCTACCCCAGTTAGCCCGTGTGTCCCTGGGCCTGCCTGCAAACCAGCACTAACCTGCCGAGAGAGTGCAGAAAACAGCGTGTGCCAGCTCGGCCTGTGGTTTGGGTGTTTTTCATGCTGTTTAATTCCTTGTTTCTTGTGTGTTAATATCGTGGAAAGGTAACAAATTTCTGAAATGGATTTGCTTTGGTGGGAGGGAGAGTTCATGCACATTTTTCTTCCCGTTTTTTGTTTTAAAAGAGTCTCGAGCACTCTTGTGTTTCCAATTGACTTGTTTCTCCCATAACATGCTTGTCTCTATAGACCACCTGGGATAGGAGTTGTAAGTTTGAACATTGCAAGGAAATGGTTTGGTTTGGTTTTGCTTTTCTTTTCCTTCTTCTAATTATTTCTTTTTTTCCTTATTCAGTCCCGAGGTGGAGTCAGAGCGAGCAGGGCTGGGTGTGGGGCTGGGGGGAGCGCGGGGAGCTCTGCCCGCGTGGGCTCCACTCCCCTGCTCGAGGAGCAGCAGCACTGAAGGGAGGGAGAATCCTGCCTGGGGTCAGCACCCCTGAGGGGGCTGATTCTGAGCTAGGATTGCTCCCAGCCTGGCCTCCCTGCGGAGCTTGGTTGGGCTTGAAGGGATGGGAGGGGGAGCGTTAGGAAGGCAGGAAAGAGGGTCGTTACTATCTTCATTTTTTTTCCTTTCTTTTTATTTTGGTTAAGAGAAAAAAAAAATCAATCAATTTGCAGCTGACAGCCTTGAGAAGGCCTTTTTTTACTCTCTCTGTGTTTCCCCTATTTTTCTCTTCTCCTCATGTCATTGTGTTCCGCATCAAACCCCCTTAACATCCCTCAGAGCTACGAGAAGGTTGGTGTGGTTTTTTTCTTTTTTACTTTCTTTACCCACATTTTTACATTCGTAAGAGAAAAAAAAATGAAAAGAAATTTAAAAAATGAAAAGAGAAAAAGCAAGAAATCTTTAAGATGAGCGAGACCCGCGTGTTCCCGGGTCTCGCGGAGATGAGTTGAGTTGCATTGTGGGCCTCTCTATGCATCCTTTGGTAATGTTGCTGAGTTCTTGCACTTTTTTGTCGTCATGGTTACCTTGCCGTTTGGACATTGGGCCTGATGCATGATAGGAGAATGTAACAATCTTCTTTGCATGCCACTTTTAAATTAATTATGAATTATTTTTTCGATATATAAATATGTATAGTTTCTTTTCGTTATACAATTCTGGTTTCTTTGAAGTGGATTTACTCTTACTTTCCAAATTTTTTGGTTCTGTTGGGTTTTTTGCTTTCTCTTGATTTCCTGTTTCTGTTTTGATTGGTTATGCTGTGCTGTAGTTTATTCCAAACGCATTGTGAGAAGCCAGTGTTCCTGCCCACCCGGTGGTAACTGAACTCCTCAATCCCTCCAGGAGGAAAGGAGTCACACAGCTCTAACGCCTGTCCATGGAAGCCCTGCTATTTGGGACAAGCCTTTGTTTTGGGGGAGGGAGGGATCTGGGAAGTGGAAAAGATGGTGAGAACCCAGGGGGTCATTCCAAGAGTTAGAGCAGACCCTGGGTCACGTTATTGCTCATTTATTTCTTGAGGTGTGGCTCTTGTTCCACCTCCTGCACTCAAAGAGAAGCCCTGCCCCTGCTCCGAGGGCCTCCCCAGGCAGGGAGCTCGCTCACTGGTCACTGCCCAGTTCCCTCCAGTAACGGCAGGAGCAGGGGGCTGTCGGCCCAGCGTGGCACTGACAGAGAGCTTCCTGCTGTCCCAAATCCCACGCTGTCCTCTCCTGCAGCACCCATGGGTGCATGGAGAGCCCGTGGGCAGGCAGTGCCCCAGCTCCAGGCAGAGCCTGGCAGAATCCCGTGGAGGAGGGGACACCTCGTCCTGGGAGTGCTGGGAGGGAAGGGCAGCTGGGCAGCTGCCTCCTGGCTCTGCCTCCCCCATTGTCCCGCTCCCTTCCCTGGGATTTACCCAATTTATCCATCGCTGCCTGGTGCAGGCACCTTGAAACCCAGCCAGGCACAGCGAAGGCAGAGCTCCTTCCCAAAGGAGCGTGGGGGGAGAAGTGCAGCTGTGCAGGCACTGGAACAGTGCTGGGGCACATCTGGCAGCTGCAGCTATTGCAAACCAGCAATCTGGCCAGTGACATTGGAGCTGAAAATGCCTCTTTTCCCTCTTCTCATCTCCCTGTTTATCCCCAAGAAGCTCCTGTTGCCTCCCATGTGTGCACCCCGAGCGGGTGAGGCACATGGGAGAGGGAACGGGGTTTGCAGTGTGTCAGTGGTACCAGTGGTGCTTGGTGCTTTCCCTGTGCAGAGCCGAATGCCAGCCCTTCCCCTGGAAATGCCTTTCCCTCTGCCCGTCAGTCCTCACCTCTCAATCAGCTACCAAAGGAGTGGCTTTCCTAGGGCTCAGGTATTAAAGCTGTGTGATTTTTGAGAAATCCAGTGCAGTATTGACACAGTATCTGTCTCTCTCTTTCTCTCTCTCTCTCTTTCTCTCTGTCTGTCCTTCTCTTTTTTCTTAAAATGCTGAGATTTCAGTGCTCGGACCCTCAGTGCTGGTATTCTCCCCTCCCCTTCTGAGTCTCTCCCCTCCCCGTAGGTACCAGGGTTCCACTCCCAAATGCTGCGCTCTTGATAATTCCCTGGGAAGAGACCAGCTGTGGCTCTTCTGACTTGGATGCCAACAACAGCCAAAAAATATCCCCCAGTCCCAAGGCTCTTTTAAAGAAAAAGAAAAAAAAAAAAAAAGAAAAAGAAAAATGCTTGTTCTATTAAAAAAAAAAGGAATAGCATTTGAAACGAGGTTTTCCCATCCCACCTCCCTCCTGCCTAGGACTAAAAGGTGATAATCACTCCTAATTACAGGATTTTCCTTCATGACTAGGAGTTTGAGTTTCAGGATTTAGGTGCAATTAAAAAGGGATTTATACACCATTATTTTTTATTTGTTTATTTTCTCTTTTATAAAGTATTTCTAACATGGCCAAACTGCACTGCTGCTGCTAAGAATCTCTTGTGATCTGAGAAGGCTTGAGGATTAAATTCTTCCTTAAGAGCCAATAAAATAAATATAATAGTAATGAGATCAACAACAATAAACTAAAGCTAAATGGAATGTAATCATGATAGGCTGGGATGACACTGGGTGAGGAAATAGAGACTTGATACCTGGCCAGAAGAGGTTGTGTGGTCTGCTAAAGTTACGGTCTCTGAGCAGCCTGGTCTAGTGGAAAGTGTCCTGTAAGAACAGGATGGGCTTTTAGGTCCTTCCAACCCAAACCATGGGCATGGTCTTGAAATTATTGGAGGAGGTTTTGCCTCATGTGTTATTACACGTCAGATCATGTCCAGAATAATAGAGAGTGCTAACAGGGGATGCCCAAGGTCAGAGGCAGAAGCATCTTTCTGGAGAGCCCCAAAGCAGGTCAGAAGCAGGTGAGGTGACCTCTGCCACCAGCCCAGGTGTGTGGCAGGTTAGGCTGAGCCAGCTGTCCAGGGTTCACCTGTGGTCGGTGGAAAGGATGCAGTTCTCGGGGCAAGTCAGCACCTCGGTGGGAATCCTGGTTTTTGTGGGAGCCTTACAGCTCACCTGGCTTCCAAAAGTCTCCTTGGATGCTTCTCTGGATCCCTAGGGACACAAATGCCATCAGACTTGTGGCCCATAGTGATTGCAGGAAAGGATGGATTCAAAACCCTGCGAATCCAGAGCTGTGTGCCCACGGTGGAGTTTGAGAGGCTGCCCCACCCTGGCAGTGTCCAGGGCCAGGCTGGACGGGGCTTGGAGCAGCCTGGGCCAGTGGAAGGTGTCCCTGCCATGGCAGGGGTGGCACTGGGTGGGCTTTAAGGTCCTTTCCAGCCCAAAGCTCTCTGTGATGTTTTTGTCAGTAATCAGGGGGGCTCAGCCATTACCCCAGCGAGGGCACGAGTCCCCTCACGCAGAATCTGTGTCCCCTCACGCAGGGCCTGTGTCCCCTCACGCAGAATCTGTGTCCCCTCACGCAGAATCTGTGTCCCCTCACGCAGGATCTGTGTCCCCTCACCCAGGGCCTGTGTCCCCTCACGCAGAATCTGTGTCCCCTCACGCAGGGCCTGTGTCCCCTCACGCAGGACCCGTGTCCCCTCACGCAGGGCCTGTGTCCCCTCACGCAG
>VZTG01008957.1:318038-385401 GCA_013397845.1 Melanocharis versteri
CATGGCCGGTGCCCCCTCACGCAGTACCCGTGTCCCCTCACGCAGGGCCTGTGTCCCCTCACGCAGGATCTGTGTCCCCTCCCCCAGGGCCCGTGTCCCCTCACCCAGGGCCTGTGTCCACAGCTGGTTTGCCCCCTAGAAATGGAGCACTTTGCAGCTCTCCTCCTTATTTGGGAAACTGCAGGTGGCCACCTGGGTTGCTGTGGTTTGATCCCAAAACCTGGCTGGGATGGAGCCCCGTGTGGGAAGACCTCGTGTCCCTGTGCCCCTCCATGTCACAAAGGGAAGGAGGGATGAGCCATGTGGGCTGTGCCTCAGCATCCCCCAGCGAGCAGAGCAGAGCTGCTGCTGCTGGTACAGGACGCGTTGTCGTGGTTGAACTCAGCAGAATCAGGAATTTTCCCCCTTTTCACCCAGTGGGGCCCTGTCAGGAGGTACAAAAGGCAGCAGTTGGAAAGTGTGGGGATAATCCTTCGTGCCCTCTGCTCAAGCTTCTTGTGGCTCTGCTCTTTCCCAGCCCAGGGAGCTGCAAATGGCTCAGCAGGCATTTAAAGCAGCCCAGTGCCTGCTCAGCCCCTGCCTTTGCTGTTTGTCACCATCAGCACAAGCTTTGTCACCCCCAGCCAGGTTCTGCAGCCCAGGCCCTGCTGAGAACATTCCCAGGAACTCCCAAGGCTCTCTGGAAAACCTCAGCCCATTGAGAGACCAAAGATGAAACCAGGCCAGGGCAGAGCATGTAGGACCTGAACTAGTGGAAATCAATTAAAATAAAACCCACAGAAAGGGCAGGAATAGTGTGCCGAGCACCTCAGGAAATAAAGCTTCAAAATAGATTAAAATGTGACTAATTTAAGCAATAATTTAGCCTGTAGCCTGGGTTAAGTTTGGCTCATGAGTAATTTGACCATCAGACCAGAGCTGCTGGTTGGTTCCAGGTGGAACCATTGCTGAGCTTTTCCCTTTCAATCCCATTTAGAGGTTGAAGGAAATAATTCCACTTACACTAGAGATTTAACAAATAGCCACAAGGTCAAAACAGTCATTGGTATTTTAAACTGTAGGAATTTTAATACCTTTTTACACTAGATTGATAAATTCTTTAATGGAGAAGGAGGGAGGCAGAACCACTACTGGGTCGTACAGCTGCCTCTGCAGTGCCCAGTTTCCAGGTGTTAAAATTGAGGGATGGAGAGGTCTGGGATGATTTTTAAGGGTTATTTTAGCACTTCTGTGGGTGGGGGAGCGCCCTGTCCATGTTTGGGGTGTCCTCAGCTCTGAAATTCTAGTTCCAAACCAAAGCAAACAAAAACTTCACTGTGTTTCTGCAGAAGGATTTCTCAAGGGTATCAGGAAATGGAAATGGATACAAAAAGCCACCCCCCCAAAAAAAAACCAACCAAAAAAAGTCCAAACTGTGTATATATCTATGTATATACATGACTATCTCTCTATAGAGGGCACTTTGCAGGAACACTGTGCTGTACTGATCTCGAAATCTCTGCCTGCCTGTGTCTCTTACACCTTTTGCATCGCTGTTCTCTTTGTTTTAGGGGAAAAAATTAGATTACACCTTGTCAAAATAAAATAACAAAAACTAAACCAGTCAAGTCTGTGTTTAAAATTACAGAGCTGCTTGAAAAACAATTGGATTCTGATGATTTTCTGTTCAATCCTGTAAAAAAAACAGGAAAAAAAAAGAATTACAAAAGACCAGAGATGTTCAGCCAGCCTGTCGCTCAGCTAATGTGGTTTTTTAAGTGAAAAGTAACAATTATTGGGAAGGTAATGGATTTCCTCCAGACCAAATCCAAGCCTTGGTCTCATTCTTTATTTATCTACCTATTTACGTATTTATTTTATTTACCGTGAAGGAAACGAGGAAGGAGATGGGCAGGAGGAGGGAAGTTTCTCGTCCTGTGGAGGGGCGGAGGTCGGAAATCCAAACCCCACCGAGGTCTCGCCCCAGCGGAATGGGCCTGGAATTGGAATGGGAGAGGGAGGGGGCAGCAGGGGCAGGGACAGACCACATTTGGGAGGGGAGGACAGGTGTAATCTAAGCTTCACTAATAATGTAGAGGCTGCACATTATTTTGGCACCCTTTCCCCTACCCCTCCTCATTTTGGAGCAAGACGGAATGACTCCTGTCTCCCCAAAATGGCCAATAATGTCCGCCTTCTCACCTCATTTGGAGCAGCAGCTTGCTGAGTGTCAAAATGTTTAATACCATTTGGTTTTGTTTGGTGCTTTCAACCAGTCACTTCACTTTCTTTTGTTTCCTTTTTCAATTAATTTCTCCTTTAAGGTATAAGATGCGTTTCTCTTTGAGTTGGTTTAATGTGAATCGGGGTTTGAAGTGACAGGTTCTTGTCCAGGACATTCTCCTTTCCCCACCTCGCTCCTCCTCCAACATTTTTTCTCTCTGAGGGAATCTGGAAGGGGCTTTAAAAGAGCAGCTGGTGGGTTTCCTCAGCACAAACTGGTTGGTTGGTCCTCGGGTTTCTCTTGTTAGCAGCATCATGGAAATACATTTTAAGGATGGATTCTGGTGTTGCAAAAGTCAACCCTGGATCTCCCAGTGTCTCTTCCAATCAGGTCTGTAAATCTTGCAAAAACACCTCTCACCTGTGGACCCCGAGTGGTGGTGGGGAACCTGAGCCGTGCTGATTGGGACCAAAAAAGCCAAAAATGCCACTCACAGAACACAAGCTGGGTCAACCTCTGCCTCCGTGAGCAGCAACGAAACCAATTGGCTTCCCAAGGGTGTGAAAAGTTATGGATCTGTTCTGTTTGTAAGAAAGAGCACAAGCTGGGGTGCAGGTTTGCAGTGTGAAATGCTTATCCAACAATTAAACAGACTCATAACTAACTGCACTTAAGAAATTTTCCTGTGCCTCCAAAATGGCTTCTCTGCATTGAAATAATTGAATTGCACCCCAAACATCCAGCTCCAGTTCTGGAATCTGGTTCTATCCATAACAAGCTGTATCCTTGTTTGAAACAAAGCTCCTGAGAGTTTTTGGCCGTGGACAATGTCTGTTTGTGTGTGCCTGCTTGTGTGTGTCCGTCGGGAGCTGTTGCACATGGAGCATGCACATCCGTGTACGCATGCGGGGTCTGCCAAAGCTGTCCTGGAAACCAAACACCCCTGGAACTCAGGGAAGGTCCCTCTTGTACCAGAAACTGGGAAAAGTATTATTGGACAAGTGTCTGTAAAGCAGAGCCCTGACTGCCCCCTCCCAATGTTTCCTTTCCAGAGAGGGAGGTTCTGTTCTTCCCAATCCTTTGAAAGTGTTGGATAGCAAAATGGAAGGAATCTCTTCGAATCTCTTCACACAATTTTTTCTTGTAAAATTCCCCTCCTTCAGCTGCTGTGGAGCTGGACCCAGAGCAGAGATTGGTCTTGATTCCATCTCCAGCTTCCTTTCCACCACGGCTCTCCTCCTCCTGGGCCTTGACCTAAAGGCTGACCCAGAGATTCTCAGCTTGACAAATTCCCTGTCTCCAGCCAAATGCAAGTGGTGTAGCAATTAAAATAAACAGCAGCCTGATGGCTCTGGGTAGCCAGAGATGAACCCTCTAACTATTGTGGTTGTCACAGCCCTGAGCCATCGCAGGGCTGTATCCAGGGGACTCTCTGAGGTCTCCAACGTTTAATTGGAGTTCTTTTCCCATCCTAGATCAGTGTGTGGATGTTGGTATATCTGTGCACACAGGGGAATGTGGCTTTTTTTAAACCAGGATGCACCAAGGAAGTGCTGCTGCCTGTTTTGGGCTCTAATCAGCCTTAATCCAAATTCTCCCTCCTTGTGGAAAGGGTGGTGCAGAGGGCTGGCATCCAGAGGTGCTGGGTGCTTCCCTTGGAGGGTGACAAACGCCATTAAAGCAGCCCATAGTAAGGATCCCTGAGCCCCCGGGGCTGACCTGCACCCCTGGGAGCTGTCAGGAGGAGGGCAGGGCTGCTCTGCAGTTTTTTGGGAACGTGCTCTACACAGTCCCTGAGCTTGTGTTTTGTGAGTGGATTTCTCCTCCCCTGCCCGAAACCACAGCCAGGAACAGTCGGTTCCCTTCAGACTCCGATTCTCAGTACTCCGCCCTACATCAGATGATGCTTTTCAGTTATTAAATTCTGGTTTGTTCTTTCTTTTTCTTTTCTTTTCCTTGTTTTTTTTCCCCTTTCTCTTTCAGTTGGGTTTCATTTCTTTGCGATTAGCTTCGGTTTGGATTAATTGTCTTGTTCTGTTCCCATGACAACTCAGTGTTTGCATCCCACCTGCCGTTGTTTGTTGCTGTTGATGCTGTTTGCTGACCGGATCTTGTCCGGATGTGTCTCCCCATTCCTCCTCACCTTTCCCACCTTGCCTCCCCTCTCCAGAAGGTCACATGCCAGCCCCCCTCAGAAGAGTCATCCCCACCCCAGATCTGTCTGCATGTTGACCCCACTTGTTTCTTTCCAAGTTCTCTCCATCTTGTCTCAGACTGTGACAGGCGTGGTTTCCACCTGGCTCCATTTTCTGAAGTGTGGTAGCCCTGGAAGCAGTGGGAAGCAGGATGGGGTGGGGAGCAGGGGTGTATCCTCGTGGCCAGGGCCGAGTGTTCTCCGCAGTGGCAGGAGGGAAGAAGGAGCAGCTCGCCTGATCCTTTGAGCCAGTGCTGGTGCCTGAGGTGCAACAAACACTGTGGCACTCCCTACACCTTTCTGCAGGTAGAAAATCATCTCCCAGTGTCAGTGGCCAGGTGAGTTTGCAGCCCCTCCCTCCACATCCCCACCCCGTTCCCAGCTGAGGGCATGCCCCCCGTTCTCTCTGCAAATCCGGGCATGCAGGAATTCTCCTTTGCCACCTCTGAGCTCCTCATGCCACCAGGCTGGAAGCCTTCTGTTCCTTGCCTCCCAGTGCTGGTTCCTGGCTGCTGGTTCCCTCAGAGAAGGGTCTGACAGCCCGATGGGGAGAGCAGACCTCGCTGGGACAATTCCCTCGTCACCTTGCAGGGCAATGCAGGGGCTGCAATTGGCTTTTGTTTGCCAAAGCCCCACTAAACAGCAAACAGCCTCTAGCTCTCCTGGCAGTGCCCTTCCCCTTGGAAAAGATCCATAAAGCTGGAAGATAAATACTAGCAAGCCCCAAGACAGTTCCAGGGGACATCTGAAGGCACTGGCAGGGACGATGGCAGGCTCAGCTCTGCTGTCCTTTGCTTTGCTTTGGCATGAGGCACCACCGCCGAGCTTTGCAGAGGTTGTGCAGAGGTTGCCTGGGAACAGACAGCAGGAACGGGGAGTTCTCAGCCCCCCAGCACCCCAAACTCTCCTGCCCCCTCGCCCACCCTGCCTGAGGCAGTTCCTGCATGGCTGTCCCTGAAGCTGGAGGAATCCTGCACTCCTGCTCCCCTCCAGCTGCTGCTGCTCCTGCATTTTCCCAGGTCCTGTATCCTTTTTTCTTTCTTGTGGGATGATACCCTGCCCTCAGCCCCCTCCCCAGGGCCCCTCTGAGCCACAGACGTTCTCCTTTGTCCATTCCCCTGCTTTCCCTGCTAAGGAAGGGCACCCGCCATCCCCCCAGCCAGCCCAGGTAGCTCAGAAAATGGAGCCAAGGAAACCACAGCCTCCCCTCTGCGTCCATGTTCTTCCTGTGTAAGGTCTGGAAGCTGCATCCACCTCTCTGCTAAGGAGATGCACAGAACATGTCACTGTTTTCTCAACGTTAAAGTTTCATTACCTTGTTTTTCTTATTAATTCTATTCTATTTATTATTCCGCCAGGGCTGAGATGTGACAATGTGAGCCACCACATTGAGTCACATCAGCTAGAAAAAGTATGCAGCATTAAAGTGGGTTTCCCCCTCCCCTCCCTCTCTCTCTCTCTTCTTTCTCCCTTCCCCTCTTGTTCTCCTTCTCCTGGTCTTCCTTCCTTTCTCTGTCGCTCACTTTCTATCCAGTATCCATGTGGGCATTTGCTGCCGCCCAGAAATTATATTTCTCTGCATTTTCCTCTCTCTTTCTCTCTTTCTCTCTCTCTCTTTTTTACCTATTTTGCATGATGTTTGTGACTCTGAGAGCTGCATCTATCGATGGAACCGTGTCAGATCTTAAAGAGGCTTCGTTAGGGTTTCTATACCCGAAAACCACAAAAATTTCATTAGAGTTTCTCATCTTTTCCACACTCTCTCTCGCTCCAGGGGGGCTGTGTTCCCCTGGACGCTTCTGACACACAGACACCAACTAAATTCTGTCCCGCTCCGGGGACTCCCTCTCCTCCCTCGTTTATCCTTTTGCCTTTTGCTTCTCGAGTGGAGCGTCTGGAGTTTGGGGATGTGATACTTCTCTCTTTGTTGAATTCTCTGGGTCCAACAAGGCAAAATGTTGAGAAGTTTCCATCTCCATCCCAACCTTCTCCTGGCCCCCCACCCCCCCTCTGCAGCAGCCCCGGGTGGGAGAGGGCCCCTCTCAGAGGGGGCACCTGGACCACGCCGGTGCTGGTGGACGGGCTGTTCCCGGGGAGAAGGGAGCCGGGACTCAGACCCCGCTGGGAGAGGGAGGAGCAGGTTCCCGGGGTGTGGAGCGGGGAGCTGGGGGCCCCAGCGGCCACGGAGGACAAGTTTGGGCGCTCGCCATGCCAGCTCTTACCAGTAAAGATGAGAAATTGCTAATAAATTTTTGTGTATTTATCTGTGCTGTGATGGGTCTAATCTTGATCAATGGAACCCTGTTGCTATGAAATATCGCTTTTATGTCTATATTCTATATATTGTTTGTGAAGTACAAATTTATTTGGAGTTTAATTTCTTTGGTTTTTGGTTTATGATTTTTTAATTTCTTTGGTTTTTTGTTTTGTTTTTAATGAAGGAAGAAAATAAACAATGACAAACCCCATCTATATTTAAATTATCTTTTACTCTTTTTTCTTTTTCTCCTTTCTTTTTCTTTCCTTTCCTTTCTTTATTTTTGTTTTTTTTTTTTCTCTTTGTTTTTTTGTTCGTTCGTTTGTTTTGGTTTGGTTTTCCGTTTTGTTTTTTTGTTACCTCTGTGCGTCTCGTCCACAGTTCGCCGTGTGGCCCCTCGCTTCTCCATCCTCCCTGTCAGCCATGAAATCATGCCCGGGGGCAACGTCAACATCACCTGCGTGGCCGTGGGGTCCCCCATGCCCTACGTGAAGTGGATGCAGGGAGCGGAGGACCTGACGCCCGAGGATGACATGCCCGTGGGCAGGAACGTGCTGGAGCTCACGGACGTCAAGGACTCCGCCAACTACACCTGTGTGGCCATGTCCAGCCTGGGAGTCATAGAAGCCGTGGCCCAGATCACGGTGAAATGTAAGGGAGTGGGAGCGGGCTCCTGGCTGCACGTGTGGGACTGGGCACGCGCCGGGCGGGCGTGGGGCACGGCCAGAGCTGGGCGTCCGAGCATGAGTGCAGGGCACGCCTGGGCACGCGTCCTGCGCGTGCATGGGAGCGACATGTCACCAGAGCGGGAATGTCCCATGGTTTGTGCCTGTGTTGTGTGTCTGCATGGGGAGACTTGGGGACTGCCTGACCTGCACAGGGGACACGGTCCTGCATGTCCAGGTGCTGCTGCACGAGTGGGGGGTGTGTGCATGGACAGGGACAGTCCTGCATGTCCAGGTGCTGCTGCACGAGTGGGGGGTGTGTGCATGGACAGGGACAGTCCTGCATGTCCAGGTGCTGCTGCACGAGTGGGGTGTGTGTGCATGGACAGGGACAATCCTGCATGTCCAGGTGCTGCTGCACAAGTGGGGTGTGTGTGCATGGACAGGGACACAGTCCTGCATGTCCAGGTGCTCCTGCATGAGTGGAGTGTGTGTGCAAGGGCAGGGACAATCCTGCATGTCCATGGGCTGCTGCACGAGTGGAGTGTGTGTGCAAGGCCAGGGACACAGTCCTGCATGTCCAGGTGCTGCTGCATGAGTGGAGTGTGTGTGCATGGACAGGGACACAATCCTGCATGTCCAGGTGCTCCTGCATGAGTGGAGAGTGTGTGCATGGCCAGGGACACCGTGGCTGGGTCATGGGTGCCTGGCTGCAGGAGCATCAGCCCCGTCCTTACCTGTGTGTACACGTGGAGCTCTGTGAGCACGAGCAGCAGGACAGACTTGTGCACCACGAGCGCCCCGTGCTGGGATCTGTGCACGTGTCCTTGGGGATCCCACACGCAGGGAAACCCACAGTGGAGGGGAAGCTGGTGGCTGGAGACCTTCCCTCGCTTTAGGACCCCTGAGCTGGTTGTTATGAAGAAAACTGTGACTCAAATCCCTGCATGCTCTGTCTGTCCTGACGTATGAGGCTGGCTGGGCACTGTGCAAGGAACCTTGGATGGCTTGGAGCCTGCATGCCATCCTGTTCCAAGGCTAGAGATTCAGCCAAGGCCCTGAGGATCTCTGGCATGTGCACCCTTGCAGTACAGCTTAGTTCCAGCATCTTAGTGGCCGTTGGTGCCTCAGCAAGACGGGGAATAACCCCAGCTTCCAGCTAGTGATTCCCAAGAGGAGCACGGGTGCCATCTTCGATCTATTCTGTCCTCAGCAGGGGAGTATTAAACCCAAGCAGGAACCCCTGAGGTTGGTGAGTGTAGAGCTCTGTGTGAGCTGCTGTCTGCTCCGAATACTGGTGTTGCCCATGAGGGATCTGGGAGAGGCAGGGTGGGAAAGGATCCATGGGTGGGGGAGAGGAGAAGCACGGGAGAAGGGGAGGGATGAGGACAAGCAATCCTGTTATAGCAGTGATCTGTCTGAGGAAGGTCTGACAGGAGAAATGAGTAGGGACTAGAGAATCTTGGCATGACACCTGTTCTGAGCTTCTGCACAGGCAGTGGGGCTCTCGTGCCAGCACAAGGATGCCTGGGGCTAGGCTCAGGTCCTCTTTATTTTCCTGAGTATTTCCTCCCCTTTTTTCCATGTCTTACCCTGTCGATCTAAAAAGCTGCTGTGTAGGGCAGATTGCTTCTGCTTCCAGCTCTCCCATCTCCTCACATGGGGACTCTCACCCTGCTGGTCCCTCTGCCTTTTGTAATTTTGTTTGGATCCTGTTCCCTGCTCTGTTCCTGTGTGTGAGCACCTGCAGCTCTCCCAGGCAGAAAGTGAAAGGAGAAGTTTGAGCTTTACTGTGATCAGATCTAGAGAAGTTTGGCTTCAAGGCCAGGTTGGACAGGGCTTGGAGTCACCTGGGCCAGTGGAAGGTGTCCCTGCCCATGGCAGGTGTGGCACTGGATGGGCTTTAAGGTCTGTTCCAACCCAAACCATTCTGGGATTCCAAGATAAGATGAGGTTGAACAGGAAGGTTGAAAAGGGTCTGAAGTGTGCAGTGAGGACAGCAGGTAAGGCTTGAGAACAGCTGAAGTTGGAACACGTGTCAGGTGCAGGTAAAGGGTTGGGCAGCGTGCAGTCCCCAGCAGGCTCGTGGGGGGACTCCCTGGCTGAGGGAGAAGGGAGATGGGGATTCACACAGCTTTGTGGCTGTGAGGAAGCCCTCCCAGCACTTATGGGGATTTGTTCTGGAGAGCAGAGCCCGCCCTGTGCCGCTCCCTGCCCGCGAGGCTCAGCGAGGAGATCCAGCACGTGCTGGGAAGGAGCTCCCGAGGAGCTGCCCTCCCTCCCTGCCCCGGGAGCCCGTGGATGTGCAGCTGAAGCCTGTGCTAATGATTCCAGATGTTTAGCTGAACACTTTGCCTTTGATGGAGCAGTTTAAGGAGGATAATAGAGTGGATAACTAGGTTCATAATATTCCAGCAGCACTTTCCTGAGCTGCTGGGATTGGTGCTGTGCCTCCGGCTCCTGCAGCCCTAACCAGCCCAATTAGGCACCATTTCAGCATCTGTGGTTTTTTTTAAAAGCCTGTTCTTCCTGATTCTCAGCACTTCCCAAGGCTCCTGGGACGCCAGTGGTGACAGAGACAACAGCAACGAGCATCACCATCACCTGGGACTCTGGAAATCCAGACCCCGTGTCCTACTATGTCATTGAGTACAAGTCCAAGAGCCAGGATGGCCCGTACCAGATCAAGGAGGACATCACCACCACGCGCTACAGCATTGGGGGGCTCAGCCCCAACTCCGAGTACGAGATCTGGGTCTCTGCAGTCAACAGCATCGGGCAGGGGCCTCCCAGTGAGTCGGTGGTCACTCGCACTGGGGAACAAGCTCCGGCCAGTGCCCCCCGCAACGTGCAGGGCCGGATGCTGAGCAGCACCACCATGATCATCCAGTGGGAGGAACCCGTGGAGCCCAACGGGCAGATCCGAGGGTACCGAGTCTATTACACCATGGAGCCCGACCAGCCCGTCAGCAACTGGCAGAAGCACAACGTGGACGACAGCCTGCTGACCACCGTGGGCAGCCTCCTCGAGGACGAGACCTACACCGTGCGAGTGCTGGCCTTCACCTCCGTGGGGGACGGGCCCTTGTCCGACCCCATCCAGGTTAAGACACAGCAAGGAGGTGAGCACCTGTGTCACTGACATGGGCTGCGGGAAGGAGAGCTGCTGGTTAGATTTGGAGATTTAGATTCGATGTTGGGAAGGAATTATTTACTCAGAGGGTGGGGAGGCCCTGGCACAGGGTGCCCAGAGAAGCTGTGGCTGCTCCAGCCCTGGCAGTGTCCCAGGCCAGGTTGGACGGGTCTTGGAGCACCCTGGGACAGTGGAAGGTGTCCCTGCCCATGGAACTGGATGAGCTTTAAGCTCTCTTCAAACCCAAACCATTCTGGGATTCTAAATGTCTTTAACAATGTAAAAGTGCCCAGGCAGTGGTGACACTTTAACTGTCCCTAAAGCACTCAGAAACTACTTTGTCAGAGATGAGTGGGGAATGAGCCTTATTTTGCCTTTTTCTGCTGAGGGAGTAAAACAAAGCCCCAGTTGCCACAGCAGATGTGCTGAGCTGCAAACACAAGGTGTTTTATCATGGGCTGTCACCCTGCACATCTTTGGCGTGGGGTATGGGAGGGAACTCTGTGTCCTCAGTGGGCTGCTCATGGGCTTCCTGCTTCCAGAATCTTGTAGTAGTGGGATTAGTGGGAAGGGTTGTATTCTGCACTGCTGAGAAAGAGGCATATGATGCACTGGGATTCTTCCATCTCCAGCAGCTGTGGACACGCTGGAGTCCTGCAGTGGGATGTAACCCCACAGCTCTAGAGGCAGGACCTGCCCACGCTGCAGTGTGGCATTTTGCTGCTGGCGTGCTCTTCCCACACAGGCTTTGAAGAAAACAGGGCAAGAGCCTCCTAACTCGCCAAGTTAATGTGGTTTCTCCTGTGTCTCATCTTGCCCCCTCTGCCCCGTCGGCTCCCTCTCCGTGCCAGTTCCTGGGCAGCCGATGAACTTCCGAGCAGAAGCCAAGACCGAGACGAGCATTGTGCTGTCGTGGAGCCCCCCACGCCAGGAGATCATAGTGAAGTACGAGCTCCTCTACAAGGAAGGAGACCACAGCAAGGAGGTGAGTCCGAAGCGAGCAGGGTTGGGCTGAGGAGCTCCCGGCCCCGCCGTTCCCTGCGGTGTTGGAGCCAGGGGAGCAGGGCAGGTGTCTCTGGGCAGGCCTCACCTCTGCTGCCTGTTGTTTGGGTTTATTCTTTTTCTTCCCCACTCGCCCATGCCAGGTGCTGAAGAACTTCGAGCCCACGACCTCGTTCACGGTGGAAGGCCTGAAGCCCAACACTGAGTATGTCTTCCGGCTGGCCGCCCGCTCGGCCCTGGGGCTGGGGGCCTTCACCCCGGAGGTCCGAGAGCGCACCTTGCAGTCTAGTAGGTGTCTCTCCTTTCCCACCCTTCTCTGAGGGGACCACGGTCAGGGAGCCAGAGCTGGTGGGCACAGGGGTATGGAGCTGGGGGTTGGCACTGGCCTCCAGGGAGGGGGGACACCTTTGGGACCTGCTCCCCTCTCCCTTCGCCGGTCCAGGTAGTGGAGATGAGAGCCAGGAGCAGAGCTGGGGTTCGGGGTGCTGGGGGGCTGCGTGGGAGCCGTGAGGGCTCGTTGGTGGCCATGCTGGCCGTGGTGCTGAGCATGCTCAGGGGACGGCACCCACAGCCCGTCCCTCACAGGCCCAGCAGCTGACAGGAGAGGGGCACAAGCAGCGGAGCTGGGGGACGGTGGGGAAGCGGGAGGGAGAAGGGAAGGTGGTTGTTCACAGGCCCACCCTTCCCCAGCCTTTGGGGAAGCAGTCCCCGTGCTCTTTTCCATGAGCACCTCCACAGCCAAGGGGAGGAAGGCCTGGAGCTCTGGGAATGGTCCCGTCTGGGCTCCGGCAGAGCAGGAGAGAGGAGCCCTGTGGAGGCTGGGAGGGGGATATTGATGACACCAGGATGGAGCGTATGCAACCAAAACATGCTGGTTTTAGTTTAATGGATTGTCTCCCTTTGCTGTTGCCCTGGGGACAATAACCCTAGATGGCAATATTTCAACCTGGGCTTTTCACAGATCTTTGCTTTTAAATGAGGTGTTTTTTCACTGCATGAGTGGCTGTGGCAGCTGTTCTTTGTGTTTTCTGTCTCCTCTCATCTCTACTAAATCACTCCGCTGCAGTTTGGAGTAGCCGGGAGCAGAACTAACTCAGAAGTGGCTCTGGTCACCAGTGTGAGGAGGGAGAGCCCTGCTCCCATCCCTCAGAGTCCCTAACAAGGGGGAGCAGCAGGCTCTCGGCTGGGCTTTTTAATTGTCACATCCTGCTGTCTCTCCCTTTCCCTGTCTCCTTCTCTTTCTGTCCCCTGAGGAGTGGGAAGAAAGGGGAGTCTGTTTCTGCATAGACAGAATTCCTTACTGGGGCTTTCTCAGGCCTCCACTCCATTCAAAGATTTTTGGTTTTTTCTTTCCTTCAAATGTTTTTCCTCTTTTTTCCTTCTTTTCTTTTTCTCCATACTCTCTCTACGTTTCATAGGAAAATCCTTTCCTGACTCTGCTGCACATCTGCTGGTTCTGATCCCAGTGTGGTACTGTCAGAGGGAGCATCTCTGTGGGGTGGGGGAAATGAACTGAAAGAACCTGAAAAATAAGTGTTAAACTTACACTCTGCTTCTGTTTTCCAAGGGGTTTCTCTCCTTGAGATCCGTGGGGATGGGAGGCAAAGAGGGTCTGGGATTTGTGCTTTCTGGTTCAATAAAACAAGCTGGAAGAGGGGTGTGGGAGCTGGTGGCAGTAGGGCTTAGTGAAAATTTGTCCCTTAAGGGTGAGGAAAAGGGGATCTGGGAAAAGGGAAGGCTTTGGGGCTTTTTCTAACTTGGCATCTGCCCAGAACACGGACGGGTTTCTCTCTCTGTAGCTCAGCTTCCATAGGGAGAGTCTCATTAATTTAATGCTCTTAAGAACATCAGCTGGGAACTGTCAGTGTCCTGTAACACGGTGAAACATTTTTTCCTGGCTGGCTGTTGGAGGAACGAGTCAATTCTCCCTGGTCCGGGTGACATCCTTCGGCTCACAGACCTTCTGGCTCGGGACAGGCTTTTGTGTCTTCCCTCCGCAGCTCCTTTTCCGTTCAGCTCCTCCTTGGCCCGCTCCATGCCTCTTCTTTCTTCTCTCTTCTGCTCTCTGCTTGCCTGCCTGCATGCCCTGCACCCGATGAACCAGCTCCCTGCTCTCCCTGTCCCTCGCTGGGCGATGTCACACCACGATGGCATCTTGTCTCTGGAATGACAAAGCCTCTCCCTGGTCCTCCCGCCGCTCCTGCTGCCCCCTCCCAGCACCCACCTGCATGTGGCAGCCCCTCCCTGCACCTCCCTGCCAGGGTGGCTCCTCCTGAGCATCATAACCAAAGTAAAATCCATTAAACTAAAGGTAAAGTATCTTTTTCTTCTTGAAGTAGCTGGGTTTTAACTCTTCAAGTACCAGAGACGTAGTTTGTAAAACTGACAGACTCTCATGGCTGGGAGAAGCTGGTTTGCCCTTTCTGGTTAGCCATGACCTTCCCAGGCTCCCTGGCCACTCTCCCACTCAGAAATTCCAGAGGGCAAAGCGTGGTCAGCAGACAGGGGTGGCAGAGTGGGTGCTGTGAGGCTGCATGTGCAGGTTTAGAGGAACAACGGGGCCTTCTCACCCTCTGTTCCTGCCCAAGAAAGGATTTCCCCCCACACAGCTCCGCTCTCCCTCCCGTCCCCCTCCTCACAGTACATGAAGTGAATGAAACACCAAAGTCTATGGTACCTAAAGGGTTAAAAAACATGATATTGTACAAGGTCAGTAAGGGTCATTCTTGTGGCTTGGACAGTCAACTTTAAAGCATGTAAAAGGTGCAGCTCAGGTGAGTACTGGCTGGTCTCAAGCAGATTCACAAATACAGTCCACCCTGTGGCTGCAGGCTCACCGCCCGTGGCTCTGCAGACACTCCCGGATGCCCTGGAGCCCTGGAGGGTGGGGAGGGTCCCAAAAGGCTGGTGAAAACAGCCAGCAGGCCAAGGCAGAGCTCTCCTGGCCGGGGGCTCCTGCCTGTGCCCGGCTGCTCGCCCAGGGAAGCACTGGCTGCAGAGCTGAGCTCGCAGCCGGGGCTGCTGCACCGGGCTCCTGCCGCAGCCCCCGGCGCTGTCCCCAGCGTCCCCAGGTCACACAGGTTGGGCTGGATTGTGAAGGAAACTGTGCCATGAGCTCCCCAGAGGCGTGTCCAGCGGGGCCAGCCAGCACCCCTGGCTGTTCTCCTCCGCTGCTGCAGTCCAGGGGTGACGGGGAGGGGGCCGGGCGGGACCTGGGCCTTCTCCCCCATCACCCACCCCCACCCCGCCTTTTTGAGCAGAGAAAGTGCAAAACCATCCCAAAAGGAGGCCTCACCGCAGGGCCTCTCAGTAGGTCCCTGTGCTGGAGCGTAGAGGGTGAGTGAGCGAGCGTGGCAGCGCAGACAGTGACCCCAGTGCCAGCTGGAGCTGAGCTCTGCTTCCTGGGGCTTTCAGAATGAGGTGCAGGATGAAGGGTAGGTCAGGTCAGACCCTCTCTGCAGTGGGTTTCTCGGCTTGGTGGCTTTGGCTGGAACTAAGCAGGAAAGGTGGATTTTAATACGCCCAGCCTCTGATGAGGACAAAAAAAGAAGGGAACAGCACCATGGCAGCAATGGGAGGGGGCTGAGTCTGTCCCTCCATACCTTGAAACCATCCTTGGGTTGGTTCTGGGATGTGGGAAGAGCAGTGCACCTCTGTCCTGGAGAGGACAATCACAGCAGATGGAGAGAGCCAGAGGGAAGGAGATCTGTCACTGGGAATGTGCTGCCCTGCTCCTCGTGCTGACAGTTTAGCAAAAGAGACCAGATTGGGATCCGAAATTGCCATTTCTGCAGTAGCTGGGGTTCTGCTGGTGGGGGAGGACTCTGGGGGACTCATCATGGGCAGAGTGCTGTTTTAAAAGCCAGTCATGTGCAGAAACCCACCAGGAGCTTGGTCTGGCCTCGTAGCTCAGTTCCTCTTGTTCTCTTGTAAGAAAGTCTTATAAGTTAGCAGTTGAAGCGTGGAAGGTAGGTAAACAGACTGGGAATGTTCTGGAAGGAGTCACTTTATATATCAGTATTATTTTATTATTATGATTTCCTTTCTGGTGTTTGTTTCTTTTTGTTTCAAATTATTGGCTTGATTTATGTTTTATTTTCTAGTTTGTTCCTTTTGGTTTGGTTCATTTGACATATTCTATGTTGTTTTGCGTGGCCAGCCATGGCCAGGGCTCATCAGCCTCCTCACTGGGGGTGCTGGGGAGAAAGGGGTCATTCTGCCAGGTTAAAGACAGCAACAGAGCATAAAAAGAGAAGGAAAACACCCGAAGTGTCCTAGTGGGCAGGGTGCTCAGACAGCAGTGGAAGGATTATCTCTGCCCTTTCTGAAAAGCCACTTCCCTCTGTCTCCTGGAGGCTCCTGGGAGTGTGTGGCTCTCACTCCAGTGCCAGCTGGGCTAAGTGTGGCTGCATTTAGCAGAGTCCTCAAGGCAAACCAGGCCTAAACATCTGGGTTTGACTCAAGGATGGGAGTAAGAGGTTTGAAAACGATCATTCCTCAGTAAAAGAGCTTTCTGTTGATTAAAAAGCATCAGAGGAATGAGAAGCAGTGACCAGCTCTGATCTACTGCTTCTTGCAGGTGATACTGGGAGGGCTTGTGAGTTCGCCCCAGTTTCCTGCCCTGTCTGCAGAGAGTTAAAAGCTCTTCATTGCAGTTGGGTGAGATGGGATTTATAGATTTGCCTTGCAGGTGTACCACACTCTGCTTCCCCGGGCTGATCAGCTGTCATTTGTGACTGGCAGAAGTGTGATCTAATCCCTGGAAGTGTTCAGGGCCAGGATGGGGCACCCTGGCCTGGTGGAAGCTGTCCCTGCCCAGGGCAGGGCGTGGAACAAGAGGAGCTTTAAGGGAGAGCTGTGGGTTCCACCTTCCCACCCCCGGTCACCCTTGGACAGGCATCTGCTGCCACCCCGAGAAGGTGCCTGGGCAGGGCCACACTGCCCAGGAACACCCTGGTGTGGTGAGTGCAGTGGGAATTAAACCTGCTGCTGCTTTGGAGAATCCCCTGGACACCTGAATACCTCACCACAGCCACTGCCTCCCTCCTTCTGCAAGTGTTTTCTCGAAACGCTGCTCTTTAAACACCATTGCTTGGCAGTGTCCCGGGCATTCCCACTGTGGGATTTGGCCTCCTCCAGTCTGGGGACAACTAATCACTTCCATCTGGAGGTACAGACTCTTAAATTTAAGCCTCCTGGCAAAAGATTTGCTTTTCTTACTTAATTTTCACAGATCCCTTCAAAGAAATTCAAGATCCCAGAGACTGAGGTTGGAAAGAAGTGCTTTCCCAGCCAGAGCAGGATTTGCCAGGCTGCTGTAAAACAGGGAGCCAAAGGAAAGGGCTTTTATAGGGTGCAGCTGGGTGCTTAGCTGGTGCCAGCTTAGTGGAAGCAGCAGGACCCTTCTTGGCTGGCCCGCTTGCTGGTTTAGTCCTTTGCTTTACACCATTTCAGTTTTGATGCCCCATTTAATTTCTGTTGGCTTTTTTTTTTTAAAAAACCTCTTCATTTCAGAAAAAAAAAAAAAGACAACAACAAAAAGCTCTCTTCTCTTTTAATTTTATCTTCCTAAACCAAACTTTTATACGTTTTATTTTAGATTTTTTTGTTATCATTTTCCTTTTTTTTTTTCTTTTATCTTTCCCATCTTTTGTTTTTTTTCCCCCCTCCCCTCTCCCTTCTTTCCCTCTCCCCCTCCTGAATTTTCCCCCCTCGTAGAACCGTCTGCCCCCCCTCAAGATGTAAAATGTGTCAGCACCCGCTCCACCGCCATTCTGGTAAGTTGGCGGCCGCCTCCGGCCGAGAGCCAGAACGGCGTCCTGGCCGGCTACAGCGTCCACTATCGAGCGCTGGACTCGGAGGACACGGAGCTAAAGGAGGTGAATGATATCCCCCCAACCACCAGTCAGATCCTGCTGGAGTCCCTGGAGAAGTGGACCGAGTACCGCGTCACCGTGGTGGCTCACACGGAGGTGGGGCCGGGCCCGGAGAGCTCGCCGGTCATCGTCCGCACGGATGAGGATGGTGAGTGAGCTGCTTCGGGCTCTCCTGGGGGTTCCTGTCCTGGAGGGGGTTGTTCCCGTGCTGGGAGGACACAGCGAGGCCCCTCCCGTGGCTCTGGAGTGGTGCCAGGCCGGAGCTGGAGAGGGATCCAAGGTCCGAGGTGTGCGGCATCCTCTGGTGCCATCGCCCCGAGCCCTCCGAGCGCTGGGGTCTGTAGGGTTGTCCTGCCCTGCCTTAGGGCATTTCCTGGATTTATGGCAGCTTTCTTAGTATCTCCGAGTCTTGACTGCACCACTCCCCTTGAAAAGATGCTCTCACTGAGCCAGGATCAGCCAAGGCACCGAAACCTTTGCTCAGAGGAAACCTTTGCTGCCAGAACTTGGTTTCATGGAATCATTGTATATCCTGAGTTGGAAGGGACCCACAAGGATCAGCCAAGTCCAACTCCTGGTCCTGCATGGCACAGCCCCAAGAATCCCACCCTGTGCCTGAGAGCACGTGTTTTAAAATATTAAAGAGTTCTTCCCACACATTCCTTGTTACTACCTCCTCCTTAAGTCAGAGTTTTTGTCAGTAGTAGAAAGGAGGAATCTGTTAAAGTTTCAAAAACCTTTAGTGACAACAGTTCAGTGGCTCCACTCAGAGACTTGAATTTTCCTGGTATTTCTACAGTAAAATAAAACCAGGGAAAAGCATGAATGTGTGTGCAAAGGGAGAGGAGCACCCTCACTGTGAGGGTAGGACCTCAAATAATATAGGTCAAGTAAATAACATATGGAGATCCCAAATTTTTCAGGTGTTCTTCATCTATTCCGAATAAAAAGAATTTTTTAAAAGCAACAGATTTGTCCCCAGTGTTGGTGCTGTTTCCCTGAGCCTCTGCCCACATCCAAATGGATCATAGAGTACCCTGCTCAGAGAAAGTGTCATTTCCTGGTAGATGAAGCTGTCATGCCCTGTATGGTTAATAGCAGTAGTAGTAACAGTGTTTCTGAAGATTCAGCCCAAATTCCATCCAAGACATCTCTTATTTTCTGTCCTGAGACTCCACAGTGCTTGTAGCCACCAGCTCCCCTGTCCTGCCAGAGAGATGAGGGAACTCCAAGGACGAGCCCCTCCTGATCCTCCCCACCCTGCCCTCCCACAGGAAGGACCGGAGCTTTTCTGCCTCACTGGAAGTTGGCTTTGCCCTCAGAATGAGATCTGGAGCTTCCACCTGAGCAAACTGGGCACAAAGCAGCCTGTGGAAGGCTGGCTGGATGATGAGATGGGCCTGCTCCCATCCCTGTCTCCAGGCCATGCAGATCAGGTCCCACAAGGCTTCGTCCCTGCTCAGGGGGAGGCCGGTGACAGGTGATGGGACACTCGGTGCTCAGGTGTCCCCCTCCTCCCAGGGCTCAGGTGCAGCGTGTGCAGGTCCCAGAGGAGCAGGGACGGGCTCCAGGCAGAGCCCCGTGTGCAGGTCCCAGAGGAGCAGGGACGGGCTCCAGGCAGAACCTTGGGTGCAGGTCCCAGAGGAGCAGGGGCGGGCTCCAGGCAGAGCCCCGTGTGCAGGTCCCAGAGGAGCAGGGACGGGCTCCAGGCAGAACCCCGGGTGACTGCAGCCCCTGCTTGCCTCCGCAGTGCCCAGCGCTCCGCCGCGGAAGGTGGAGGTGGAGGTGCTGAACTCGACGGCGATCCAGGTGTTCTGGCGCTCGCCGCTGCAGAGCCGCCAGCACGGCCAGATCCGCGGCTACCAGGTGCACTACGTGCGCATGGAGAACGGCGAGGCCAGGGGGCTGCCCCACATCAAGGACATCATGCTGGCCGACGCCCAGGTGAGGCCTCACCTGGCCGGGCCCGGGGGCTGTGCGGGGTGGGTGCTGCGGCCGCCCTGGCTCATCCCGGGCAGCGTCACTCTGGAGAAGGTCCATGAGCACCTGTGACAAGGTGTGGCTGCCTCTCTGCAGTTCTTTGTGCTCCCAGACAGTATTGCTGTGGAAGAGTACGAACTGCTGTCCCAGCACTGAGATAAATATCCATCCATCCATCACCCATCCATCCTCGCTGTGTCTGGGAAGTCTTTTAATTCAGGCAAAGGCCACAGTGGAATCTACTAATTTCTCCCACTCTACTTCTTCCCTCATGCTTGCCTGGTAACTTCTGACCTTGTGTGGCCGCTTGCTCAGGGACTCCTTCCTCATGCTGTGTCTCTGTCTTTCCCTTCTTTCCCCTCTTGTATTCTCATGTGCCAAACCTCTCTTGTTCTCTGCTCAGTGGGAAACAGATGACACTGCTGAATACGTAAGTAAAAACATAAAAATCCTCCCGTGCTGGTTCTGCTTCTTCCCTTCTCCCACTTCCTGTTGTGGTGTGTTTCCTTTTCCTTTTTTTTGGTTTTTTTTTTGCCTGTTTTAGAGCCTGTTTTTGGTGTTGCCATGCACTGTCCCCTCCCTGTCACTGCTCTGTGACCCCCTGTGATCGTGTGGTTCGTCAGCACGCAGCAATCCCACAGGGTTTTCCCTTTGGCTCTGAAGGAAAGATGGGTCTGCTGCTCCTCCATGGGGAAGCAGATGGAATATTGAATTTGAGACTGCCTCGAACATATGAGGATCCTAAAATAGTTTGGATTGGAAGGGACCTTAAAGGCCATCTTGTTCCACTCCCAGCCGGGGGCGGGGACACCTTCCACCAAACCGGGGAGCTGGGATGGGCTGCTCTGCAACACCTCTGTGTCTGGCAGAGAGAGGCTGGGAAGCAGTGGGAATTCAGAATCCACGAGTCCTGAGCTATCAGGGCATGAAGAAATGCTTTGTTCTCTCAAAGATTCTTAGAAACTCCTTGATGCAAAGCACTGAATCATTATTGGTGCTTTTACCTTTGAAGTACCTTAAAATCAGCTTGGCTCTTTGGCGTTTGCTATTTCTGCTAAAATGATAAATGTTTTCCAAAATCCTACAGCTGCAAAGCAGTAGGAGAAAGCATTTTCTCCTTGGAATGACAGGGTCCTAAGATAACACACGGCTAAACCGGTTGTGTTTGTGTCTCCTGGGGATTGCCAAGTGCCCTGCGTAAGTGAGGGGCCTCCCTTTGAGGGATGGAGAATGGGTCTCATGGGAGGCAAAGCCCCTTGCCTAAAATCTTAATAAAACTCAGTGGCAGGTGTGAGAGCAGAACAGGTTTCTTGGCTTCCAGAAGCCAGAGCTGTCCCTGCAGCTGGCGGCCTCCAAACTCACTGATCAAAATCCCACTGTTCTGAAGTTCTGCTGCTTCACTCCTAGCTCACCATCGGGGAAATAGTTATTGTCAGGACTAACAAATTCTTCCCAAGTGCTGCCCTGAGATTTAATATTGAAAGCACAAAGGGCTGAGGAGAGAGGAAAGCCATAAAACATGCGAAACATTCCCGTCTCCCTCTTTTCTGGGGCCTTGGGGAAAACCCTGCTGCATGTGCTGTCATCCTGTTTGATTTAGCACGGGTGTTCCTTTTCCAGCACAGCCCTTTGAAAGGCTGGATCCCTCCTGGGGAAGGGCTGTTCTTGAGGCCAGTGTTCCAACAGAAGCTCCTGGGAGCCAGGTGTGGGGAGGCTGATAGAGGATGGGGAAGGAGGGGGTGGGATTTAGCAGGGAGCTTTAGCGTGAGCGGAATGTGTCGTCTTGCACTTTGCATTCAAGCAATCCCTTTAATATTATGAAGGCATTAAAAATATCTCTGAGGAGAGAAGAGAGGGGTAATGGTGAAAAAAATGTAATCTCCCTGAAACCTCTGAGCCTCCTCTGAGGCCGCACAGTGGAGAGGAAAGCTTTGAAGGGAGCGGCAGCATTTGGATGCTGAAGTGGTTTGTGTAAGACGGGATGCGTGAGAGGCAGATCTGGAGGAGGATGCCTTGCACAGGGCCCTGCAGAGCCAGGCTGTGTTTGCAGAGCTGTGAGTGCCTCGCCAGGGGAACGGGGCTCTCCCCCTCTGCCACTGCCCACAGAAGCCCCAGAGTGTCTCGTGCTGCTGGATTTGGTGTTCCTGCATGCTGGAAAAGGGCTGAGACTCATGCAAGCAGGAGAGAGCTGCCCTTGGGTGTGGGCCTGAATACTGACATGATTTCCCTCTGGCATCTCCCAAACAGGAAATGATCATTGCTGGGCTCCAGCCGGAGACTGCCTATTCCATCACCGTGGCCGCCTACACCATGAAGGGAGATGGTGCTCGCAGCAAACCCAAAGTGGTCACCACCAAGGGTGCAGGTGAGAGCCCCTTCCTCAGCCACGGATTCACCATTTCCTAAAGCCAGGGAGCTTCTCCAGACTCACCTTCTTTCATCCCACTCCCTTCTTGAAGGACAGACTTGCAGCAAGAGCCAGGCTGCCCCAAAGGCTAAATTAGATTTAATAAGGCAGAAACCCCTTCATTCCTCACATGCAGCCCTCACCGAATGTCACAGTTTTGTGCCCAGTGCTGCAGAAAGCCCGGGCACACCCAGAAACACAACAGAGGATGAATTCATCTCTTGTAATCTCTTGTGCTGTAAATTCCAGTGCATCAGAAGGAAAGTGCCTCTCCTGGTGTGACCAGAGAGACTGTGTAGTTTAGCAGGTACCCTGGGGACAGGAGAGCTCTGCTGTCAG
Source organism: Melanocharis versteri (assembly GCA_013397845.1). Taxonomy (NCBI): domain Eukaryota; kingdom Metazoa; phylum Chordata; class Aves; order Passeriformes; family Melanocharitidae; genus Melanocharis; species Melanocharis versteri. Next base: position 340,095 of record VZTG01008957.1, read on the forward strand.
GGCGGTGACTTGCAGAGACCTGGAGAGCAGCAGGCAGACAGAGCAGCACATACCAGGCAGAGCCTTTTCCTTCACTCGCCCTCTCTCCTTCCCCTCCAGTTCTGCCCATGTTTGTCCTCACTAACTCCCTGGTTCTCTGCTTTCCTCCTTCCCAAGGCTCTCCACCTTTCTGTTTTCCTCTCCTGGAGCCTTTCTCTCTGCCTGGCTCCCTTGTCACTCTCCCTTGTCACCCTCCCTCATCTCTTCCCATTAGGATTTGCAGTGCAGGCGATCAGTCACAGAGGGATGTTTTCTCCAGCCCAGCAGCTATTACACAAAACTCAATTTCCCCTGACTTGAAATAGCTATTTTTTAAAAAAAATCTTTCAAATGGCTCTGTAACATTCTTACCTTCCTTGCAGTGTTGAGTCAATACACCTTCTGAGAGGAGAGATTTCTTTCTTTATCATTCAGGGCTGGGGGCTGAATTTAAATACAGTAATACATCTAATTTTCTCCTTTACTGTCCAAACCAATTGCAAAATAAAACACTTCCCCCTCTCTGCACTTTCTTCTCACCTTTATTCCAAACAATATTTGTTGTGCAGATGTAATATTTTCAAGCTCAGCTGATTACAGTAACATTTGTGATAAAAACTGAAACATAAAGGTAATGGCACTGTTTTTCTCTTTAATGTGTTCCTTAGGCATTCCCAGGGGAGGAGGCTGGCTCTCCCAGCACCATCTCTGCCATTCTTTGGCAGTTTGGAAGGAATGCAGCATTTGTTTCAGAGACAGCCCCTCATGGCCCTGCTGAGGTGTCAGTGGAGGCAGCAGGCAGAGGTTCCCAGTGTGACCCTTCCAGAGCCCCTGGCACAGGCAGGATCCCTTTCAGGATCCCTGTCCTGCTCCCTCAGCCACACTCCAGCCCTCAGCCCTCGGCCGGACTCATGCTGTGGGAGTGGGCTGGGATCTCTCCCCACTCCATTTTCTCTCCTCCTGTCCAACCAGGAGAAATAGCAAGGCGGAGAGAAGGAAATTAGATCTCTAATAGTGGAGCTGAGTGTCAATGGCGCGTGAGCTGCTGGAATTAATGCTCTGCTTTCCCCGGCTTCGGGAATCTCTGGGCCTGCACGTGTCATTTAACTGTGGCTGTGGGCTTGCTCAGCAGTCAGGCAGTGCCAGGGCTCATTAGGCAGAGACATGGCACTGCTGAGCTCCCCAGAACCCCCAGATGTGGGGGAGCTCGCTGGCAGGTGAGGAGGAGCCCACTGAAAATGCACCAGCACTGTGAGTTCCCTTCCTCCGGAGGAGAGGAGCAGCACAGAGCGAGCAGCAGCTCTCCCTGCCCTCTGCCTCGCACACATTTGGGGCTCTGGTTCCTCTGCCTGTGCTTCCTTCTGTACCCAAGTGGGCGATGAGCTGCCTGCCAGCCGTGTGAGCTGGCTCCGTGCCTGCTGCTCAGGACCTGGGGCTGCCCAGACTTCCTTCCATCCTTCACTGCTTCACCCTCAGCTGCTCTGGACTTCCCAGCCCGGGCCAATCTGTTCCAGGCTCTTTCTGCATGAGCTGGGCTGTGTGATGGAGAGAGGGAGAGAGGTTGGGAGTTTGGGGACTCCAGGTTTGTCTCTCCCTGCCCAGGGAAGCAGCTGGGACAGGAGGCTGGGAGTCAGGACTCCTGGGTTTGTTCCTCCCGGCGGTGGGAGGGTGAGTGCTCCAGGGCTAGGGGAGGAGCTGTGCACATCTTTCCACCCTGAACAAAGGGAAGAAAATAAATCTGGGATATATCAGCACCTCACAGCTGACATGTTGGCAGTGCTCCTCGTTTCCCAAACTGTTTAGGGTCCATCCACCTGTACAGGGTGGCAGCAGTTTGGGTTGCACGGAGCCAAGCTGGAGCGTTGCTGCTGACCTGAGGAACCTGTTGCTGCAGCTGAAGAGTCTCTGCAGCTCCTCTCCCCTGCCCCACCCTTGGCTGAAGGTGTCTCTCTTCTCTCCTAGTCCCAGGAAAGCCCATCCTGTCTGTGCACCAGACAGAGGAGAACACTCTCCTGGTGAAATGGGAGCCCCCGCTGGACGCGGAGGGCCAGGTGTTGGGCTACCGGCTCCAGTTCGGCCGCAAGGACGTCGAGCCTCTGGCCACCTTGGAATTCTCGGCGCTGGAGGATAAGTACATCGCTCCCAGCATCCACAAGGGCGCCACGTACGTGTTCAAGCTGGCCGTGAAAAGCCGGGCTGGCTTCGGGGAGGAAGCTGTGCAGGAACTCACCACCCCCGAAGACATCCCCAAGGGTTACCCCCAGATCCTCGAGGCGAGCAACGTCACGTCCATGTCGGTGCAGTTCGGCTGGCTGCCCCCCGTGCTGGCCGAGAGGAACGGAGCCATCGTCAAGTACACCGTGGCCTACCGGGAAGCCGGTGCCCCTGGCAACCTGCTGGAAAAAGACCTGCCCCCCTCCCCAGAGAACTCGTACACCCTCAACGGCCTCAAACCCAACACCGCCTATGATGTTAAAATCCGTGCTCACACCAGTAAAGGCCCCGGGCCCTACAGCCCGACCGTCCAGTACAGGACGTTCCAGCTGGACCAAGGTAGGACTTATCGGTTTCTCCTCCCTCTCTCCCCTTGTGTCCGGGGCTGGTGCCGGGAGGCAAGAGAGCTGGAGAGGTCAGGCCAGGCTCAGCCAGGCTCGTGAGTAAATGCAAAGCACTCTGGTGTCACACTCAGTCCCTCCGCTCCTCTCTGCCTTGTGCCAGGTAAGTCCCTTTTACCACTTTCTTCTAAGTTAAGTCCGGACACCTTCTGTCACTGGCGCCTGAAGGGGGGGGCCAGTCGCTGTACAGGTGGGAAGAGCATTTTCTTCAGCTTTTGCAAACAGCCAAAAGAAAAGAGCAAAAATTTAAAAAAACAAACCCTCGAGCCGTGACCCGGGATGGGTTTTTCCTCACCTGAGCATGCTCAGCCAGGCAGCACCTCGTTCCTGCAGCAGCCACCCAGGCCCAGAGCGTGGGGGCAAAGCCACGTGCCCTGCTGGGGTTAGGCATGGGGACAGGGAGCACTGGGAGATGGACCTTGGCAAAACTCAAGCACAGTGTGGAGGAGGGAGCAATCCCTTCCATTCCTGCAGCCGCAGCCAGACCCAGCCTGGCAGGCCCCTCTTCCAGCACTTGACATTCTCTTCCTTCTCTTTCCTGCTCTTCCTTCCCTCTGCTGCCTTTTCTTCTCCTTTCTCCCCTTCCTCCTCACTTTTTTCTCCGCAGTTTTACCCAAAAACTTCAAGGTGAAGATGGTGACAAAGACATCTGTCCTTCTGAGCTGGGAGTTCCCTGAGAATTACAACTCTCCTACCCCGTACAAGGCAAGTGGAGCCCAGGAGTTTTTCCTGCGTTTGCCCCAGCTCTGCAGGGCTGGGTGCTCCGTGTTCCCTGCAGACTGAAGGGTGGGGAGGAAGGAGCTGGAGCAGTGTCAGCCTTGCTCAGGGAACAACCTCCCCCCTCCCACAGATCCAGTACAATGGGCTGCACGTGGACGTGGACGGACGAACCACCAAGAAACTCATCACCCACCTGAGGCCCCGCACCTTCTACAACTTCGTGCTGATGAACCAGGGCAACAGCATGGGGGGGCTGCAGCAGAACGTCGCAGCCTGGACTGCTGCTGACATGTTGTCCAGGAAGCCAGAGGTGACCCACAAGCCTGATGCTGATGGCAACGTGGTGGTGATTCTCCCCGACGTGAAGAGCTCTGTGCCTGTCCAGTAGGTTTCTGTTTAACTGCAGTTGTGGGGTGCTCGGTTCATGTTTTGGGGATCAGCCCTGATGGCTGGAGACCACCACAAATCCACAGGGGCAATGCCAGGGGTGCGATCCCTGCATTTCCAGCCTTCCTGACTGTTGCTTTTTGGAGGCACTTCCACAACTAACAGGGAAAGCCAAAGAAGTGTGAAGGGAGTACGTAAGGAGACATGGGGCTGCCACCGAATCCAGCCCATTCCAGGAATAACTGCTGTGCTAAATGAAGAATAAGGGGCTTGAGCCAGTGGGGCAGTCTGGGCAAACTCAAATTTGTGTGTGCTCCCGCCTTCTGTGGCTAATTCCTTCTGTTTCTTCTGATCATTCCCAACATTCAGAGCTTTCTACATCGTGGTGGTGCCTCTGAGGAAGTCCCGGGGAGGACAGTTCCTCAACCCCCTGGGCAGCCCTGAGGAGATGGACCTGGAGGAGGTGAGTGAGGGTGAACCTGGGCTCAGCTCAGGGGGAGAGAAAGCAGCTGGAATGGGATGGGGACCTGAGGGCTGGGAGGGGGATTTGGGGTACCTGTGCTCCACATTCAGGGCAGCCAAGGAGTGGCCAGGCTGGGAGGGCTGGTTTGGCTTTCCCTGCTGCTCCTTTCCAGGGTCTCAGGGTGTTCCTCTGCCTCCTCCAGCTCGTCCAGGACATCGCCAGGCTCCGGCGCCGGAGCCTGCGGCACTCCCGGCAGCTGGACTTCCCCAAGCCCTACATCGCTGCCCGCTTCCGCTCCCTGCCCTCCCACTTCATCCTGGGGGACATGAAACACTACGACAACTTCGAGAACAGAGCCCTGGAGCCGGGGCAGAAATACGTGCTCTTCATCCTGGCCGTGCTGCAGGAACCCGAGGCCGTAAGTGCTGCCTGCTTCCCCGGCCCTCTCCGATCCTCGGGTACAGACCAGGGAGCTGCCACAGCCCTGCTGCCCTCCTGGCATCCTTGAGGGGTTTTTCTTTCCAGCTGTGGAGCTTTTGGATGTGGCTCTTGTGCTTGATGAGCTGCTTGTGCTTGTTCCTGCATTCATCTCCTCCAAGCACCAAGGACACGAGCAGCTGTGATTCTCCCAGTCTTTGTGGACAGCACTTGTGCACTTGTGGCTCCAGACTGGAGTCCAGAATGGGGAGGAACACTGAACTATCCCCTCAGGACTGCACAAGAGTTCAGAGAGCCCTGGGTCAAACCCCTTTTTGAGCAATAATTTCCTTTAAAGGCTGTTCTTTAACTTCTCAGAGCAATGGCCCCAGACACCCTGCTCCAAGGGCATGTCACACTCTGGGCATTGCTAAGTTCCCCTCCAAGCACAGAAGGAGCATTTTTTAATGGAAAACTACAAGTGCTCTCTACCAATTCAGCGTCTCTGTTGTTTGCACTGGGGCTGTACTTGGCTTTATGAAAACAACTATTTTAGTATTTACCTGCCTCCTCCCTCACACACAATGAGAAACAGCCTAATACTTTGTTGTTTTTAAATCCCCCTATGGAATTGTAGCAGGGAGCTATTGGAAATTAAGGGTTTTCAGAGGTTTTTTCCCCCAATAAATATTTAGTTGTGTATTTGATATTAAAGGATTAGGCTGACACGCTCCTGAATGGGTTTCTCAATCGGATTACTGCAGCTTGTGGTAATTTCTGCTTTAGAACAAGGTGCTGCAGACTCACTCCCAGTGGCCTGGATCCACAGCAACTCCTGAGTGTGGAGCAGCATTCCAGCCTGCTCAGAGCTGATGGAGTACAAGGACCCAGAGCCCCTGCTCTTGTCCTGTCCCCGGCTTCTCTCCTAAACCAGGCCATGCCAGTTCTCTGTGCTGTTCCACTTCTGGAGTTTCTGTGTAGGATGGGAATTCATCCTTAGTCAGGACTCTGCAGGGTTTGAATGTGCCTCTGATCCTCCTCAAGAGCCCAGCTCAGTGCAGAGGCAGCAGAGGACACATACAGTGTTTTACTATTTTATATTTATTTGTCAGGGTTGGTTTTTTTCAGTCACCAGACCAAGCATTAATTCTTGTTTTAATCCCTTCCCTCTTGCTCTGTAATCCCACTTGACTGTCAAAATCCAGATGGTTACATGAGAGCTTGGGGAAAGTGTTTGTGTGTTTGTGGCCATGGTGAGGGCTCAGGGCTGTGGTGGAACAGAGGCAGCTGGATCTCTGAAAGCACCTTCCTGGCCATGAGAGGGGGGGAACCACAAGCACTGGGAGGCTGCAGCTTCACATGAGTGTGATCTTTCTGTGGTCTGTCTCACTGGAGCACTGGAAGTGGAAGATGCCCCTCACGTGGATGCTCAGGGCCAAGGGTATTTTCTATGGGCTGAGGGGGCATTTTCCCTGTTACCATTTGTGTTGTGCTGCAGAGAGCTCACATCCTCTCCAGCAGTTCCTCCTGTGGAATATCGTGTGCTTGCCCACTTTTCAGTCCCCATCCCACCTCTGAGCTGTGTTCCACCACGTTCCCTTCCAGACCTATGCTGCCAGTCCCTTCTCCGACCCCATCCAGCTGGACAACCCTGACCCCCAGCCCATCATCGATGGTGAGGAGGGGCTGATCTGGGTCATCGGGCCCGTCCTGGCCGTGGTCTTCATCATCTGCATCGTCATCGCCATCCTGCTCTACAAAAAGTAAGAGCTGCTCGCTGCCCACGCCTGAGGTGGTTCTGAGTGTCCCCAGGGCTCCCCAAAGGGAGTTTCCTCCTTGGTCCTGTCCTGAGCAGCTGGGGGTGAATCCTTCCTTGGGCACTGGAGAGAGGAGCCCTGGGGCACAAATGCTGGGATGGAAGAGCCTGCCCAGCACAGGAGGGATCAGCAGGGGGTTGCAGGGCTTTGCTGCTTCAGCCTCTGCCCCGTGGCACTCCCAGGAAAGCTGTGCTTGTGCCACAGACACTCCCTTGGGGCATGTGTGCAGTGAGTGTGTCAGGACTCCAACACTGTTGCTCTCAGGGAGCAGGAGGGGAAGCAGGAGCTGAGCAAAGTAAATAATGGTGGCAGTGGCCAGCAGAGATGTCCTTAGCTGGGATGGCTCATTCCCAGGGTGGGGGGAGCTCTCCTAGCCCTGCTCCATCTTTGACCTGCTCAGGTGTGTTCCCTTATGCACAGGAGTGTGGCCTCTGCATCCCAGCATGTGAGGCTGCTCTGGGGGCAGGGGCTCGGGGGTCCTGGCTGGTGTCCCGGGGTGTTAACTGGGTGTTAACTGGGTGATCTTTGCTGGTCACACCTCTGCTGCCAGGGTTAGAGCTGAGCAAATGCTTCCCCTTCCCTCTGCAAGTCCTTTCTAACCTGAACATTTGTCTTGTCTTCTCTCCACTTACTGCTATCCTGGACAGCAAACCAGACAGGTAAGAGCACCAGATTTGCCATTTATTCAGGTTCTTGCTCGCTGTTTGTTAAGCAGTGTTTGCTGTGTGGTGTTGGGGCTTTGTTGGTGCAGTTCCCACCTGCAGATCTGTCCTCACAGAAAGTCGGACTAGCTGGGACCGTGTTTGAATTGGGGCAGAAAAAGCAAAGCAAGCCCAGTTTTCTCCTGCTTGTCCATTCCTAAATAAAACGGCCCTTTCTCAGGTTGGGCAGCAGTGACAGTAAATGGCTCATAAAGTGTTGGGTTAATGGAGCAGAGAAGCTCTCATTTGTGTGGCAGTCAGAGGTGGAAGTGGGTTTCTGCGTGTCTGGCTGCTCCCCACGGGCTGTGCCTGAGCCCCTGGCACGCTGCAAGCAGGATCTGTCCCCATCTGAGCTGTCCTCGCCCCGTGGCAGGAGCTGCTCTTGCCCCTCAGCCAAGGGCTTCTGACAGAGTCTGTTTAGGACTGCAGAAATGAGACTTTTTCCCAGCCATTTCCAAGACTGGAAGAGCTTTCACTGGAAGCAACTGATGGGTTCAGTCCATGAACTATTAACAGCAGTTTCAGAACTGCAGCAAAAATAAACCCCTCCCAAACTGCAAAGCAGTGTCATTCCAAACTGCTGCCCCAGTGCTGGCAGGGCTCACACCACTTCTTCTGGCTATTGATGACATCAAGAGACAGCTCCAAACGTCCTGAATAACCTCCTCCCTGCCTAAGTAATTGCCGTTGCTGCTGCAGGCAAATTATTGGAGGCTTCTGTGCACCCGAAGCAGGAGAAGTGAGGAGCTCACAGCCCCTCACTGCAAGGGCTGGGACCACCTCCCCAAGCCTCGGGGTGGGGGCTGCCTTCTCTGCTCTCTGGAGAAGTTCAGCTCCCAGCAGCTCATCCGTGCTTCTTTGCAAGAGGTTATCACAGCTTTAGATCAGCACTGGGCTTTGCTTCTAAATTCTCTTCAAGGAGAATGAGCCAGGTCAGCAAAGACTCTTTCAACTGCCTCAGCTAACCTAACCCATTTGGAGGAGAATATATTAGGAAGCACTTCCATGTGCAGCTCAGCTGGCAGGTTGGAGCAGGCTCCGGCTGCTGGCAAGGAGGAGAGGTGGATCTCAGCAGGCACAGCTGTGCTGGGAGAGGATGTGTCTACACTGTTTGTTGAACTCAGATTTTTAGGGTTCTGCAGTTCAAAAAGATTGAAAACGGCTGCTTTGACTTCTCTGTCTGCAGCAGGGCAGCTCTGAGAGCTCCTGAACGAGCCAACAGCAATATCAGAGCTTGACGGCCAAGGTCATGGCCAGGAGATTCTGTACTTTTCCAAATGATTCTGCTGGCTCTGGTTCTTTCAGGCTGGAAATGGCTTGGCCAGAGTTGGAACATTTTTGCTCTGCAGAGTTCAGTGGAGGCTGCTCTGAGCAGGGAGGGTGAGGTGTGGGTTCACAGCACCTCAGCTGCTCCTGGCTGCCAGTCTGTGCTGCTGCTGGGAGAAGGGGACAACTTCCAGACTTACCTGAAAGCTGCTGAGGGGCTGCCAGGCCATTGTCAGCCCCTCAAACACAGCACTGGCAAACCTTCCAAACCTCATCCCTTTTCTGATGTGTTTTATGTACTTGCACCCTTGGCTGCACCTTTGATTTTCAGTGGGAGCTTTGCTCGTGCCTGAACATGAGTAGCTGAGAAGAAGCTGAGACCACAAGGCCCGGAATCTAAGCTGCTTTTTCTTTCTGGTCTCTTTTGTTGCTTTTTGGGTTTGTTGTGAAGCAAACGGAAAGATTCAGAGCCACGGACCAAGTGCCTCCTGAACAACGCTGAAATCGCCCCCCACCACCCCAAGGACCCCGTAGAAATGAGGCGAATCAACTTCCAGACCCCAGGTAACCGGCTGCTGACCAGCCTCTCCCGCTGGGAAGGCAGGAGTGGAGCACCTGCCCCTTCCCTGAGCCCTTCCTGCCTGCTGGAGGCTGCTGAGGCGCTGCCTGGAGCCCCAGTGCCAACCTTGGGCACAGCCAAGGAACCCCAGCCTCGTCTGTGCTAAGTGGGAATGCTGGAAGAAGCTTTTGCTGGGATCCTCAAGGACCTTGCACAGGCTGTGCCCAGTGCTGGCAAGGCAGAAGAAGGGTTTTCCTGGATTTCCAGATAAATTGGTGCATTGGGCTGAGCTGCAAGCGCCCCAGCTGGGAGCTCCTGGGTGGGGAGGTGGATGGAGCATGGCAGGCTGCCCAGCACCCACTGCTCCAGCCGCACTGGAACTGGTGCTTTCTGGTGCCAAAGCACTCTGCTGGGAGCCAGGCCTGCCCCGAGGGCCGTGCAGGGAGAAGGGAGCTGGCTGCTTGGTGCAGACGAGGCAGCGTCTCCTCGCTTGGTGCAGACGCTGTCATGGAATCCCAGACTGGTTTGGGCTGGGAGCGCCTTCAAGCCCCCCCAGTTCCACCCCCTGTCGTGGGCAGGGCACCCTCCACTGCCCCAGGGCGCTCCAAGCTTTGTCCAGCCTGGCCTGGGGCCCTGCCAGGGCTGGGCCAGCCTGTCCCTCAGCGCTGAGCTCCGGGCAGAGGCTCCGTGCACCCTCCCCCTGCACACACGTGTCCCCATGTCCATGCATGTCCCAGCTGCCTGCATGGCACCTCTGCAGCACCACTGCCACGCCCGGCACGGCCTCACACAGACGGACACGTGGCCGTGCTGACCCTGTGCCTGTCCACGCCTCTGCCTCCAAGTTCCTGGTGCTTGAGGATTTGGAAGGGAATTTATTGTGCTTTTTGGGGGCTGGCTGTTGTTTTCAGTTTGTTTGTATTTTTTTTTTGCTGTTTTGTGCTCGTTAGTAATGTTTCTGTAGCTCCTGTTTCCCCCTCCCATCCCAGTCCTGTCCTTAGCGTTGTTTCCTTAGGGTGGGGCTGGCAGTAGGGACAGAGGGCAGGGATCTGCAGGGAGGCACAAAGGCAGCGCTGAGCTGAGGGGCTCTTATCAAAATGGGTCAGTGGGGATCTGCCCAAGCTCAGGAACGAAGCTCAGCTGAGGGATGGCAGCAGGTTCACTGCAGCCTGCAGGGACAGCAGCTCAGCACGGGTAGGTCCCTAAATCAGCTCTCAGTGCTGCTCTTGCAGTAGAGTCTGAGGGTGTTTGGGATCTTTCGAGTGTTCCCAGCTGCAGCTCAGTTTGCCCTTGTCTGGGTGCTTCCTTTGGGAGCATTCTGGGGGTGCTCCAGGTGGAGGGAGGTGGGACACCCAAAAGAAGGAGCTGCACTCCCTCAGATGAAAAGGCTGTGCTGAGATGAAAATAAAAGGTTGTGGCCTTCCAGCTTGGTCTTGGTGCCAAGAAGCAGCTGGAAGTGCTGGTTCATGTGTTTCCTGAGGAGGAGATTCTCTGTGTCCCACAGGACAGCAGAGTCAGCTGAGGGTGCTTCCACCAGGTAATGGGATCGATGGCTGAGGGATCAGTCTCCTGTTGACCCCGCTGCTCTGGCCATGCTGTACCTCTGAATTCTGGCTCTGGGAGGTTTGTAAGAAGTAGCTGAGACATCAAAACCTGCACTAAGGCTCTGCAGATCCCAAAAGACAGCGCTGTGTCCAGTCTGGCTTTAGGAAGATGCTGCCCTTTCCTTTCCAAGTTGATCTGGCCAGAGCTGACCTACCTGGTGTTACTCTGCTCTATGGTTTGTGAAGCACTAAAAGGTTTTAAAGGATCTGGGGGAGTTGATCACCTGCCTCCCACAGAATTTTGGAAACATTGGGTGAAAATGGAAATGGATGGAAAAATGAGCTTGGAGTGTGCTGACGGTGATGGAGAGGTTGTGGTGCAGTTTGCAGGGGAAGACTCCACAGGCACTCTCTGGGTTAAAGGCATTTAAATCCTATATATTGTGGTTCAGAAGTTGCCTGCAGGCTCTTCTCCAGACAGGTGACCCCAGGTAGAACCTCCATCGTGTCCCCAGCAGTGAAACAGAGGAGGGACATGGGAATGGGAACGTGCAGCTCAGAGAGGGGAAGGCATAGCACATCTTAGATATCCTGTCCTAATCAGCACAAAAAATACCTTTCTTTTCCTCTTTAGATTTATGTTGGTTTTTGGTTTTTTTTATTAGCATGAAATTTTTACAAAAGTGTATCTTTTATTTATTTATTTTTTACTGTTTTCTGCAGATTCTGGTCTGAGCAGCCCTCTCAGTGACCCTGAGTTTGACTTGGAAAGTTAGTTCCTGTGTGTTTTTGTTCCTGTTGGTTTCATTTTTCCCCCCATTATTATTTTCCTCTTCTGTCACTTTCCTTTCCAATTCTTGTTCCGTTCCTGTTACTATTTTTTTATTTTCTGCCGAATTCTCCGTGTTCCTGCGGTGTTTGCCCATCTCATCCCTTTTCTGTGCCATCTGTTTGTCTGAACTGCGCTTCCAGTTTTACAGTACCCCGTCAGAGGCCTTTGGGGGACGCGGGGAGCTCAGAGCTCGGTGTGCCCTGCTGCCCCAGGAGGATCCGGGCTGCCCTTCCCCTGGGGAGGACGTTCCATCGCTGGTGCTTGGCTCCGTGTCCTCGGTGTCCCCTGTGCTCGTGCTCTGGTGTCACTGGCGGGTTGTGCTTTGGTGTTTGCAACGCAGGGGAGGGGAAAGCAGAGCTGCAGCTGCTGATCCTCCTCTGACAGAGCCACGCGGGCACCTTTTCATTCAGGCAGGAAAAGACAGGGCCATTTCCCAGCTGTGGCAGGTGCCTGCTCCTCGGCACCAAGCTGTTCCGGGAGCACAAAGACCAGAGGCCACCCCAGGGGCCGGCACCCCCGGCTTTCACAGGAATGTCTCCAGCCATGGTGATTTTGCAGGAGAAATGGGCTCTGGCCCACGGAGCAGATGTCAGGGTGACGTTTCCGGCGAGTTGGCTGGTGCACAGAGAATCAAGTCTTTTGTGATAAGATTAGAGAGATTCAAGTGATTGAAATGTTAGATGAGACTGGCTCGAAAAGATTTCATCCCATTAGGAGCCAAGATCCCAGCCTTGCTGGGTGGTTTGGGCTTGGATTTTTTTTTTTAATACTGGGCAGGGAAGGATGTGAGGTTTCAGCTGACAAATGTGAGGAGTCACAGATGCTGCTTGTGCTCAGAGATATGAAGGCTGGGATATTTCCCTGAACAGTTTAATACCAATATTGGTCTCTTTGGTATGGAATATGTCACAATTGTCCCCTCAACCCCCTCATTGTAACAGAGGGGTTGTGGGTATTTTCCTGGCTGAACTCAGCCCTTCATACCCCAAAATGAATTCCTGAATTAAAGCAGAGAAGAGCAGCTGCTCAGCTGAGCCGAGGCAGTGCTGCTCCTGCCTTGTTTCATAGCAAGCTCCTGGATCCTGTTGGAAACCCCATGCACTTGGCATTTTGACCAGGGAAGTATGTATTGCTGCAGAGGTTCTTTTATTCCAAAGAGCCCTAGAAATTGATCCCATGAGGAGTTTCTGTCCTTAACAGCAGCAGAACAAGGCGAGTTTCCGCGTGCCCCCAGCCAGGGCTGTGCAGGGAGGGTTGGAGGGGGTGCAGGATGACCCCCAGCAAAGGGCAGAGCTGCTGGTCACACTCTGGGTTTTTCCTGCAGCTTTTATGAGGGAAACTTGTGAAATTCCTTCAAGGGGAATGTGACTTCTCATTCCAGATTGGCACAGTGGGCCTTTCCCTTGCAGCCCACTGGCTCAGAGGTTGTTGCACATGGTGCTCCTTGACTTCTGAGCCAAGGAAAATCTGGGGGTTTTTTTGCTTGTTATTACTGGGGTTTCAGATTGTTTATTTTCTCCTTTTAACCTACAAGTCCATCGAGTGTTGGTGCTGTTAAGCTGGTTTGGTCTGATCTGGAGCTTCTCAGCCAGGGTGGCCTCCCCATGCCCCACTGGGAGAGGAGCAGCTCCTCCCAACAGCCCCAGTCTGCATCTGGTGCTGGTGTGGATGGCAGCCACCCTCCATCCAGGTGGAGAAAAAATCCCTCTCCAGGTGTGATGGGACAGGACAACACGACACTAAATGGCAGTTTCTCCTCCATGAGCTGAGAGGTTTGCTGCCCTGATCCCAGCAGACTGGAATGGAGCCAGCACAGCCTCCAGGATAGTTCAGGGCTATTTTTGTGAGTGTTTTTGGTGTATTTCCCCTCTTCTTCTACTTTCAGCCATATTTCCTTGTGCTGAAAATAGATGTGTGGTGAGCTTAGGAGAAACCTGTCCAGGTATGGCAGACTCGTCCCGTGCCCAGGCCTGGGGGAAGCAGCTTCTCTCCCAAATCACTGTAAAACTGAGGATGTCATGCTTGCTTTGCCATCTCTGTGCTGAGTTTTCAGAGTATCTGACCATGCTGCTGCCACGCCGCTGCTTTGTCACCCACCAACACCCACGGGGCTCGAAATTCTCCCTGGCTTCCATCTCTTCTCCACTCCTGTCCTTCTCATCAGGGGCACTGCCCAGGGCTTCTCGGAATGCTGCTCTCCAGGCCTCTGCAGAGGCTGGCAGACAGCATGGGAAGCCTTGGGAAACACGTAGTCCGATGCAGATGAGCAAAGCACGGAGCGCTTTCCCTCCTGGGTTTGTAGCGTGGCCGCTGAGGGACCGTGGGCAGGGAAGGGCCCCTGCTCCTCCCAGAGCTCCAGCTGCCCCTCTCGGAGCAGGGTGTGCAAATCCCAGGCTGAGAACTGAGCCACCATGGCTGCTCACCCCGGTGGTGGCTGAGATGTGCCCCAGTTGGAGCAGTCTGACCCAGTGGGACCTCCCAGTATGGCTCCAGTGAGTTCTCTGGCTGCCCCAACACCAGCACACCACAGAGCTGGGGGGATCGCAGGGCCAGCAGCTGAACCAGTGCAGGGGCACCAGGCCCTGCAGCAAATTGTCCCAATCCCTTGCCTGGGAGGATCTCCTGCCTGCCCATCCCAGAAGGTGACACCGTTCCCAGCAGAGCCTGGACGGGGCCGGCACCGCCTGGCCCACGGAGGGAGGGAGGGAGGGCTGTGCTGCAGGAGCAGCATCACCCACCAGGCACGGCTGCAAGAGGAGCCAGCTGGGTGCTGCCAGGCCTGGCTGCACTCTGGGAATGGGGAGGTCAGAGCTCAGTGTCCATGAGCAGACCGAGAGCTCCCAGAGCCGATGTTGTGCAAAGGACAACTCAGAGAATCCCTGAGGTCGGAAAAGACCTTAAAGATCATCAAGTCCAGTGTCTGAAAAGCCTCCCCTGCTTCCCCCCATCTGCATATTCCCATCCCCTGCCCACATCTCCATGGTTGGCTGGATCCTGCCCTTGCCTCCCTTTCTGTTGGAGCTGGCTCCTGATCCCGGCGGGTGCTGTGCCATTTGCTGCGTAGGTTCCTCTGGCAGCGTTTGCTCATTCCAAGTCCACTTTGGAATCGCTAACACGCATCTGCTCTTCGGATTTTCCTTTTTGTTTTGCTCTGATTTCCACATCGAAAATGGGGCCATCACGGGAACACTCTCATTTTACTGTTTTTTTTTTTTATTTCCTTGATTTTTATTTTTTACTTCCAAGGACACAATTTCGAGCCCTGAATTCTTCTCTTCTAACCTCCCTACTTTCATTGCAGATCTTACATTGTAATTTATTTTCTTTTCTTGTTCCTTCTTTCTTATAAAATGCGCAACGGTTGTGAATTTTAGTTATTACTAAATGAGATTCTTTTCCTGCTGTCTTGTCTTTTAGGTATGCTCAGCCACCCACCCATCCCCGTTTCCGAGCTGGCTGAACACACAGAGCATCTCAAAGCTAATGATAACCTGAAATTATCCCAAGAGTATGAGGTATGAGCAAGAGTGAGTGCTGTGCATGGGTTTGCAGAGCCAGGAATTAGGGAATTCAGACAGGCCTTCATCCACATAAACAGCTTTGTTTTAAAGATCTGGTTAGCTGAAATTTAAAAGCTAATTATGTATTGGAAATTAAGTACTTGCTGAGCGCTTTGCTGGGTTCAATTCCAGTTCATAAAAAGAAAGAGGTTGGTGCATGAGCTGCTCCTGTAGCGTCAGCAGAGGCTGAGCTCCCTCGGAGAAGGGGGTGCAGCTCTGGAAGGTGGCTGCTGGATGGGATGGGAGCTGTCCCCTGGTTGCCCATGTGCTGCTGCTGGACAAGGAGGAGACCAAGCCTGGTAATGTTTGGTTACCTGATGCCAGACTGGTCTGGGTTGGAGGGACCTTAAATCCCATCCAGTGCCACCCCTGCCATGGGCAGGGACACCTCTCACTGTCCCAGGCTGCTCCAAGCCCCGTCCAGCCTGGCCTGGGACACTGCCAGGGATTCAGGGGCAGCCACAGCTGCTCTGGGAACCTGTGCCAGGGCCTCACCCCCTCACTGGGAAGAATTTCTTCCTAATATCCCATCTAAAACCTCTTTCAGTTTAAAGCCCCTTGTCCTATCACTCCATGCCCGTGTAAAAAGCCTCTCTCCACTCTTGGTTTTGTTGTTGAAAGACATCAAACGCCCTGATATTTTTAGCCTAATAGAGAGTCTAGACTGCCTGGGTCTGTTGCAGGCGGGGAGCGAGGGGATGTTTTCCGAAGGAAGGGATGCTTTCTCCCTGCCCTGACCCCGGCCGCACCGGGAGCTGGCTCCCCGCTCCAGGGTCGCGCCCTGGGGAAGGCGCACTCGGCTCTGCCGGGTCTCTGCTCCCACGCCGGGGCGCGGGGGCAGCAGCAGCCCGCTCCGTGCTCCATCCACATTCCAGAGCCTGATCTGCATAATGCCACATCCCGAGTGCCCTGGCTCCGAGCCAGCCCAGCCTCCTCCAGTGGGAGAGCCAGAGCTGAACAAACATCGCTAATGAAGTGAAGGCGAGGCGTGATTAGAGGGATGGAGAGCAAACAGACACATTACAATAGTATAAATACCCATTAGTTAGGAATTCTCCGCAGCCGAGTGCAGGAGCGCGGTTCTGCCGGGTGCTTTTGTACCAGCTGTGCCCGGGGAGCTCCGGGGTGGGCACGGGCAAGGAGGGCAGCGGGGCCAGGCAAGGGCAGCTCAGGGCGGTGGGTCTGGGGTCTGGGACCCTGTCCCCAAAGGGTGGCAGGCAGAGGAGAGCAAGCAGCAGCAAACACAGCTCAGCACGTTCCTGCCAAGCCTCCAATTGAGGCAAACCCCAAGGGCTCTGCAAAATGATGAAGGAATTAAGCCCTTGTTTTATTTAATTCTCTGGCTGAGGATTTAGAGGTAAACGTAATTAACCTAATTTCCATATCTGGGACAGCTGGACTTTAGAGAGGAAAAAAAACCCGACCACCAAACCTGGCATAAATCACTAGGACAGGCAGAAGGGATTTTTCTCTCCAGTGCATTTCATTGTTTATTCCTTCATCCCTTCTAGGAAAAATCCATGTTGATTGAGTGTCCTAGGGCCGGGGTCCTTACCTCTGTTTTGTGCTGGGGGATGCATTCCTGGCCCTGCCGGGCTCCCGTGGGGCTTCCTCCGCATTTGCACTGGGAAACCTTGAGTGCTGAGTCCAGAGGGGGAATGACCTCAGATATTCCTTGGGGCCAAGGGAGATGGCACGTCAGCTGTTCCATGGGGCTGGGTTCTTGCGGGATGCAAGCAGTGAGCGCTGCGCTCCTCAGCGAGACCTTCAGACCACGTGGAACAAGTGCTCAGAACTGCGTTTGCTGCTTTTCTGCTCACTGACTCTCCCATTTCCTTTCGCAATCCCTCCAGTCCATCGACCCTGGCCAGCAGTTCACCTGGGAGCACTCCAACCTGGAAGTGAACAAGCCCAAGAACCGCTACGCGAACGTGATCGCCTATGACCACTCCCGGGTCATCCTGCTGCCCATCGAAGGTACGGAGCATCCCCACCCCTGCAGGCAGTGCTGGGATGGAGTTCCTGCAGGGAACACGTCGCACACGCTCTTCTCCCATCTCTATTTATATTCTTCTCTTAACGTCTCCCTGGGAGTTTGGCAAGCAGGAGATACCTCTGTAAACCAGGCATTTGTTAAACTCGGGTGACTGACATATTCCCCTGGAGCTGCAATCCCTCATTTAAACGGCTGGGTTATCAAGAAACTGCCTTCCCTTTGCTTGGAGATGCCTGTTTGATACATCTCTGAGTAACAGGAGGAATTCAGACCACACAGTGCTTTAGAGGGAGCAGGCACGGGGCGGCCGGGGCCGCGGGGCACAGGGAGGAGGGGGAAGCAAGCACAGGGCTGATTGTACAAAGGTGAGAGGCAGCAGAGATGTGGCCTTTCAGTTGTACAGGCCTAAAGATCACTTGAGATCCAGCTCCTGCTGCAGCCCTGGCCCCTAAAAAGCTCGGGATAAGAAGGGGTTAGTGTGAGCTTGGCGGGTCATAAATTGTTTCCTGAGCTGCTTATGTGAGTGATGGTGCAGTCAGAAAATTTACATTAAATTTCACAACTCGTGGCTCTTGACAGAGCTGCTCCAGTGCACGCCAGGATAAGAGGGGCTTGAGATGGAGTTGAACAGGGCACCTGCTTGGGTTGCTGCTGCCGAGATAATATTGGAGTTTCATGGGCTCAGGATGTGGCTGTGCCGGGCGGATAAAGCGTTCAAGGCCAGTCTTGCGTTGCCAAGAGCTGATCATCGGAGCAGAGAGGATGTGGGATGTCCTGGTAACTGCCTGGTGAATGGAGAGGTTAATTCTGAAGCCTTTGCGACCAGGGAATTGCTAAACTAATCTCCCTGTGCCACAGTAGCTCCAAGGGGCACGGGGAAAGGGGGGAGCTGAGGCAGCAGCAGAGCACGGTGATTTGCCAAAAAGCTGCACAAATCTGGATTGCTCTGGTCTGCTATTAGAGGGCTTTAAATGTTTCTCCTTGTGAAGCTGACTGTGTTCTGCCTTGGTTTAATTCCGAGATTAATATTGTATGAGCCAAGGAAAGCAGACGCTTTAAAAAGTTGCTTTGTCATTCAAGAGAAGGGAGAAGAGCACAAGTGTGGGAGTGAAGGACACTTGGGCTGCTCTTGGATCTGGGGCTGGATGCAGGCAGCAGTCCCAGCTCTGCCCAGGGCTTCATGAGGGACCAGCAGTGCAAGGATGAGGGGCCAAGGTTGAATTTTCAAGCATCTGAGAGGTTCCGACATGTCTTGGCTGGTGTGCTCCTTCCTACCGGGCTCTATTTTATGCTCAGGGCTGGAAGATGAAAGGAGCTGGAGGAATTAGTTTTGTTGCTTTCTCTTTGTTTTAAATCTGGATTTGTCGAGGCTGCAGATTGTCACCGGCTGCTTGGTCAGGAAGAAGTAGTGGCTTTAATTCTGCGACTTCTCTGAAGCTGGGCCTGTCACACAGCGAAACATTGCAGGAGCTCATGGCCACCATTTCAAATGACACAGTGGACCCCAGGGGGCTGGAGAGGAGATTAATTCCGGAAGCTCAGCCTTGATCACGCTCCTGCTGTTACAGCCGCCTTCTCTCCCTCCTGAAATTTCAGACTGGGGGGGAACAGGGGTAGGGAACCCTCCAGAAATTTAATCAAAAGCCATTTCTCCAGCAGCTGAAGTTCCCGAGTGCCCTTGAGGACGGGCAGGCAGCTCTGGGCTCGCCCCTCGCCAGCAGCAGCGCCGATTGCTGCAGCCCAATTCCCCACTGGTGCTGCTCCCACCCTTGGCTCCCCTGGAGACAGGAGGGAAGGGCTCTGCACCGAGTTAATCGTGGGTTTGCAGATCCTGCCAGCCTTGCCAGGCACTCGGCTGTGCTGGGAACAGCCAAACCACCCCGGAGTGTGGCTGCTCCGTGCCAGGCGCCGGCTCTCTGGAGCTGAACCGGGCAGCGCCGCGTGCCAGGGGCCGTTTTAACTTCAGAGCAGCTTTCTGCTGCCATGTCCCAATCAACCTCTTCACTCTGGCAGTGCCTCCTGCTCATCCCAAACCCTCAAGCAGGGACCCAGGCGAGCAGCTGGAACTCAATAGCCTGTAACTCATGCGAGTAGGAAAAAAAAACACTCTTAAAAATGACAGCGGGCAATTTACAGCGAGTTGAAGCCTGTAATTTCAAAGCCTTCATTGGCTAAATCAAGCCTGGTTTTGTTCTTTACTCTGTCCAGCTGTAGCTCAATGCCTGGGATTAGACTATGGACCACACAGTCATTGACCAGGTGCATTTGCTGCCTGAGCTCGGGGCAGGCTGGGACAAGGACTCAGGTTTGTCCTACTGGACACTGATGTAGCAGGAGCCCCGGGCCAGGACTTTGCTCCTGTTAAGCACACGAGTAAAAACACCATGGTTTCAAGGTTTGATATTCAGTCTCTTTAATATCTTTCACAAGGAGTTGCTGTCTCCCTGCAATGCAGGAGCTTGAGCTGGGAAAACCTTGCCAAGAGCCTGTGTGATTCTGACCCACCGAGCCACCCAGGCTCTGGTGTTTCTGCAGGGGGCTTCTCTCTTAACAGCATCCCTGCAAAAACCCCCTCGTGCTTCCAGCTGTGTGAAGTCCTGCGCAGTTCCCTGATTTTTGCTGATTTGACACAGGAATTGTGGGCAGTGATTACATCAACGCCAACTACATCGACGGGTACCGGAAGCAGAACGCCTACATCGCCACGCAGGGGCCCCTGCCAGAGACCTTCGGGGACTTCTGGAGGATGGTGTGGGAGCAGCGCTCAGCCACCATTGTCATGATGACTAAGCTGGAGGAGAAATCACGGGTAAGATGCATGAGAGGGATGACTGGTTAGTCATAATCCAGGGGGATTGGAGGGGAGAGTTGGGGGAACAGCAAATCCCTTTGATGTGGAGCCAGTGGGGGATTTCTGCCTGCTCTGCCAGCACCCTGGAAGTTCAGTGATTCATTGCTTTTAAAAAAGCAAACCATTCACCCTGGAAAGCTGCAGCCTCTTTGGCAACTCCAGAAGAGGCTGCTGGATCCCACTGCATGTCTGTCTTGGAGTTAATCATGTGGCAAGTTTCACATTCAGTTCTCTTGTTTAACAAGCCCCAGTACATTCCCTCTAATCTTCAGGATCATTCCAGTCTGTTGTCTGTGGGATTGATGTGGCATCAAAGCCTGTGCTTCGTCAGAAGGAGCTTTTTCTGATGGATCTGTGCCTGTCCTGGTGCTCTGCAAAGACACTTCTTGCACCTCCCGTTGCCTTTGCCACCTGCCCAGCTTCACCTGTAGCAGGGCAGTTTGGGAACGAGCTTCCCCACGAGTGAAGGGTTTGTCCCAGCACTGAGCCGTCCCTCCTGCCTTGCAGATAAAGTGTGACCAGTACTGGCCAGGCCGAGGCACGGACACCTACGGTATGATCCAGGTGACCTTGCTGGACACCATTGAACTGGCCACGTTCTGCGTGCGAACGTTCTCCCTGCACAAGGTGAGCTGGCTCCTGCTGCTGTTTTCCCTGGGGAGGGGGCACTGCACCCTCGGCACGGGCAGGTTTGGCTGCTGCTGGCCCTGAGCCCGTGCTCCTGTCCTGCAGAACGGCTCCAGTGAGAAGCGCGAGGTGCGGCAGTTCCAGTTCACGGCGTGGCCCGACCACGGCGTGCCCGAGTACCCCACGCCCTTCCTGGCCTTCCTGAGGCGCGTGAAAACCTGCAACCCCCCGGACGCCGGGCCCATCGTGGTGCACTGCAGGTACAGCTGCCCCTCCCCTGGCACGGGGCCACCTGCGAGGGAGGCAGGATGTCAGGAGAATGTGGATTTACCTGGGGGACAGGGACAGCTCGTAGCCAGAGGCGGATTCCCAGGCAGCATCTGAGAAGGAAACTTGGGGATTCCATTTTGACCACAGCATTTCCTGAGATGATGAGGGGTGTCATTTGTGTCAAATCACCTGGATCGAGTGTTCCAGCCAGGCTGGACAGGGCTTGGAGCAATCAGCTCCAGGGGAAGGTGTCCCTGTCCCTGCAGAGGGTGGGACTGGATGAGCTTTAGGGTGCCTTTGAAACCAAACCTTCCTGGGATTTGATGATCTCGTTAAGCAGTGGGAAGTGGTGCTGTACCAGTGCCTGGTTCTGTGTGGTGGGGTTGTCTCTGGTCACAGTGAGAAAGGAGGAGGGTCAGGTGCGACCTCAGAGGGTGTATGGGGTATTTGGGAGGCAGAGCTGTCTCAGCTGCCCAAGGCAGAGCTGACAGTGATTGACAGAGGGTTTCTGAGTGCTGCAGCCTTTCTGATAATGCCAGGCTGAGGGCAGGTAACATTCCCTAATTCAATTTACAACCCAGTGAGGAATCCTTGAAGCCTCAATGCAGATAAATCCCTGTGTTCCTCAGGAGGGTGTGGAGGAACCTGCGGGTTCCTGGGCACTGGGGGAAGATCTGAATTGTGCAGGCTGCTGGGGAAGCTAATCCTGCCTCTGCTGCAGGATGCCATTTAAACAGTCTTTGTGAGTGGGCAACTTATCACTACCCTTGCAGATGGCAATTATTGTGCACCTCAGAAAATGAATAAAGAGCTGTCAGCTCACAACCAGCTCCCAGATCAGCTGCTAAATTCTCGCCAAAGCTCCAGTCACCTGCTTGGTTCAGGTATTAGGCAGTCTAATTAACAGAGATCAAGGGGGCTCGATGAAAAAAGGGACAGCACTGGAATGGTAAAAGGAAACCCTTTATTAGCAGTGCCACAAGAGAGCACAGAGCCCCGCTGAGGCGCAAATGCCGTTACACACAGGTCTGATGTTACCTCAGTGCACAAAAACACTGAGCGAGAGAGGTGACACATGTTGCTCATTACAACATCAGTGGTTTTTCAGCTGCTCAGATCTGAGAGATTAAACGGGCTTTTTCAGCCTTCAGATCGTGCCAGCCCTTTGCTGGAGCCTCGGGCTGCCACAGCTGTGCCCGGCCCGGGGTGTCACAGCAGAGGGGACACGGGACAGAGCTGTGTGGAGGGGACAGGGGACACGGGGCAGTGTGGAGGGGCGACAGGCCCCTGCCCAAGGGAGGGACAATCCGTCAGCTCCCTGTCCCCTTGTCCCCAGCGCGGGCGTGGGCCGCACCGGCTGCTTCATCGTGATCGACGCCATGCTGGAGAGGATCAAGCACGAGAAGACCGTGGACATTTACGGGCACGTCACCCTCATGAGGTCCCAGCGCAACTACATGGTGCAGACAGAGGACCAGTACAGCTTCATCCACGATGCCTTGCTCGAGGCCGTGGCCTGCGGCAACACCGAGGTCCCGGCTCGGAACCTCTACAGCTACATCCAGAAACTGGCCCAGATCGAGGCCAGGGAGCACGTCACGGGCATGGAGCTGGAGTTCAAGGTGAGCGTGGCGCTGGGATGGGGTGGGATGGGATGGCAGGGCCTGGGCAGGGCTCGGTGGTCACGCAGAGCCTTTGTCAGGCTGGTGGGAGCTGGCTGCTTCCACGTGGGAGGTAATTACCGAGTTATGCAGTTCCCAAGGGAGACCTGCCTGGCACCACAGGCAGCTTCCCTGGTCAGTCCAGATCGAGACTGAATTTGCTTCCTTGTAAATTGGAGGGGGTTTTAAACTTTTTTAGTAGTAGTAGCATTTTCTGAAAGTTTTGCTTAGGGAGAGGCCTCAGTCTCTGTGTCCCACCCCCATAAAGAAGCCCCAGGAGGGCAGAACGGGGAGGGCAGGTTCAGGGGCTGGCGCAGGGTCAGGAGAGCCTCCAGCTGAGGCAGTGGGTGTCCCTGCCCGCAGCGCCTCGCCAACTCCAAGGCCCACACCTCGCGCTTCATCAGCGCCAACCTGCCCTGCAACAAGTTCAAGAACCGCCTGGTGAACATCATGCCCTACGAGACCACGCGCGTGTGCCTGCAGCCCATCCGCGGCGTCGAGGGCTCCGACTACATCAACGCCAGCTTCATCGACGGCTACAGGTACGGCTGGGCCACCTGAGCTCCGTGCCCTGGGCTGGGCCCCAGAGCTGGCCCATCGCCTGCACACCACGCCAATCCCCCACAGACCCACATCCAGCCTGCTGAGCAGATTTTCCCCTGTGCTCTTAAATTGCTGATCCCCTAAAGCAGCACAGCCCTTCCTCAGCTGCAGGTCCTGAACACAGAGCATCAGCCAGGGGTGGATTTTGCTGTTGGGAGGTTTCTAAATATGGATTGGCCTTTTTATTACCTTTGTGATTTGGGGGTATTGCAATTCCCAAAGGAAGCTCCAGCCCTGGGAGCTGCAGCCCTCCCTGGGTGGGTTTGGAGGGAACAAAGCAATTCCATGTGCAGGTTTTCCTCCTGTCCAGGTGCACCAGCCCTGCTGGCCCCGGCTGTGGCACTGGGCTTAGGGCAGCTCCATGCCTGGAGGTTGGATTTACCCCTTGGAAGTGATATTTAAGGAAAGCTTCACCACTGGCTCTTTTTTTTTTGACCACTGGCACCAAAGACACCCCCCCTGCTTTAGACCCTGTGCTGTTCTAGTCCTTCCCCAGCATTTCCATTTGCCCTCCCACTCTCCAGCCTCTCCATGCATTTCCCTAAGCTGCTGCCCGTGCAGTGCTCCCCCTNACTTCGTCGTGGACCCCATGGCTGAGTACAACATGCCCCAGTACATCCTGAGGGAGTTCAAGGTCACGGATGCCAGGGTAGGTGCTGGCATGGGCCAGGATGGGGTGCTTCAAACTGGGAGGAAGGGGGCTGGAAGAAGGCACAGGGTTTGGTGGGCTTGGCTGAGGTGTCCACACTTTCTCTGGGATTATCAGTGGGGGACAGCTCATAGAATATCCTGGTTGGAAGGGACCCACGAGGGTCATCGAGTCCAACTCCTGCACAGAACAAGGTGAGGGTTGGGCTCTGCTCCTGGGACAGGAGGAAACAGCCTCAAGCTGTGCCAGGGGAGGTTCAGGTTGGACATCAGGAGGAATTTCTTCATGGAAAGTGTGGTCAGGGCAGTGGAAGGGGCTGCCCAGGGAGGTTTGGAGCCCGTGTGCTCGAGAGCTCAGTTGTGATGAGGAACAGAACACACACACACACACAGGTTGTACTGGAATATCTGTTCTTACAAATTGAAAGTAGTTTCAAACCTCTCTCACCACCGTGAGTTGCTTAGTTAGAGATGTGCCTGGCTTTGGGGTTTAGCTGCAGCTTATTTGAGGTGAAAGCAGAAAGTATTTCCCTCCAAAACCTTGCAANCAAGCTGCTGCCCGTGCAGTGCTCCCCCCTGACCCCCCCTGCTTTGGGCTCCCCAGGCAGCAGAAGGCCTACATCGCCACGCAGGGGCCGCTGGCCGAGACCACCGAGGATTTCTGGAGGATGCTCTGGGAAAACAACTCCACCATCGTCGTGATGCTGACGAAGCTTCGCGAGATGGGGCGGGTGNATGGCTGAGTACAACATGCCCCAGTACATCCTGAGGGAGTTCAAGGTCACGGATGCCAGGGTAGGTGCTGGCATGGGCCAGGATGGGGTGCTTCAAACTGGGAGGAAGGGGGCTGGAAGAAGGCACAGGGTTTGGTGGGCTTGGCTGAGGTGTCCACACTTTCTCTGGGATTATCAGTGGGGGACAGCTCATAGAATATCCTGGTTGGAAGGGACCCACGAGGGTCATCGAGTCCAACTCCTGCACAGAACAAGGTGAGGGTTGGGCTCTGCTCCTGGGACAGGAGGAAACAGCCTCAAGCTGTGCCAGGGGAGGTTCAGGTTGGACATCAGGAGGAATTTCTTCATGGAAAGTGTGGTCAGGGCAGTGGAAGGGGCTGCCCAGGGAGGTTTGGAGCCCGTGTGCTCGAGAGCTCAGTTGTGATGAGGAACAGAACACACACACACACACAGGTTGTACTGGAATATCTGTTCTTACAAATTGAAAGTAGTTTCAAACCTCTCTCACCACCGTGAGTTGCTTAGTTAGAGATGTGCCTGGCTTTGGGGTTTAGCTGCAGCTTATTTGAGGTGAAAGCAGAAAGTATTTCCCCCCAAAACCTTGCAAAGGTTTCTCTGCACCCTACAGAAAACAAGCACTTCTATGGCTGGAAGAGGAGCCACTGTCAGTCATGTTCAAAGGGACAAATTCACTCCAATAATCTTTGATTCAATGTCAGGTTCCTCATCCAAAGGAACATTTCAATACCTTCTCAAATCTCTGTAGCAAACATAACCCTCCCTCTCATAGCACAGCTTTTGAGGTTGCCAAAGTATTCCAGAACCTGATAATTCAATTTGCAAGGTTGAGGAGGAGGATGCCTCATCAGTCCTCGTAGAACAAGATTTATCTTCCTGTCAGCTGTAATTCTGACACTGTGGCAACTCTTTGTGAAGATTGATAGAGAGGCCAACGCCTCACCTTGAACGTTCCTTTGCTGAAGACTCCATCTGTGCTGTCTGCAGTGGTCAGAGCTTTCAGCACCTGCCAGGATACGGATCTGTGCTGACAGCCTGACTCCAGGAATGTCAACTGCAACACCAGCAGCTTCATCACGGTGGGGCTGGATAATAAATACGTGTGCACTTGGCTGCAGCACTGAGTTGCCTCAACTTTTCATGCCCTTTAACAAACTAGCAACAAAAATAGGGGAGTTTTTTGCCTTTTCTGTTTGTCGTCACAAATACAGGGTGTTTAACTATTCCTGTTTTGTCCCCCAGGATGGTCAGTCACGAACAGTTCGTCAGTTCCAGTTCACTGACTGGCCAGAGCAAGGCGTGCCAAAATCAGGAGAAGGTTTTATCGACTTCATTGGGCAGGTGCACAAGACCAAGGAGCAGTTTGGCCAGGATGGCCCCATCTCTGTCCACTGCAGGTAGGCACGAGGGCACAGCTCATCCAGCCGGGGATGCGGGAGAGCAGAAGGAATTAAAATCCAGATATCCCCCCCTTCCCACCCCATCCTTGCAGGGAGATTTCTCCAGAGTGTCAGTGCCAAACTCTTGCTTCTGCCAGCTCCCTTCAGCCCTGGCACTGCCCACAAGGCTTTTGACCCTTTATGTTTAGAGGAGAGATATGAAATACCTCTGTATGTACAGCATATCTACAGAATATCTATCATATTTGACCTGCAGAATTGGTAGTATTTTTTCCCAGCCTCAGCCCAATTTACACCTCCAGCATTGCTGGGCTGTGTTTGCTGCTGGCAAGAATTGCACCTCCTCACCCATGGGCAGGACAGGAGGATCCATTCGGGTAAAAATTATTTCATTTCAAAAGCCCAATATTACATATTAGGAATATTTTTTCCACTAAGTGCTGTTTACCACTACCCAAAGCTTATAACTTTTTAAAGTTCCCTTTCTCAAACATTTTTTGGGTCACACTCTGGGTTATTTCTGGATATCTCTCCTAGAGGGCTGACCCAGGCTCTCTACTTCCAGCATGTTCACAGGGCACAGCTCAACCCCACCCCAACCTCAGCATTTACAGGAACATTTGGACATTGTAGCACACAATTCCCTGTTTATTTCTCCCCTTCCTGCAGTGCTGGTGTGGGCAGGACCGGCGTGTTCATCACCCTGAGCATCGTCCTGGAGCGGATGCGCTACGAGGGGGTTGTAGATATTTTCCAGACAGTGAAGATGCTGCGAACACAACGACCTGCAATGGTGCAAACAGAGGTGAGGGGGCCCTGTCCTGTCCCAGCAATCGTGGAAGGGGCTGGGTTGGGTTGGGTTGGGAGGGACCCTAAGCCCCTCTTGTTTCACTCCCTTCACTGGCCCAGGTTGCTCCAAGCCCTGTCCAGCCTGGCCTTTCTAACCATTACCAAACCCTCACTCTGCAAGCCCAGGCTGCACTGCTGATTTCACTTAAGAAATACAAAATACATTTTGAAAAATGAAAATTTCCTACTGTTAGAAAGTCTCATGAAGATTCCATCCCAGTCTGGAGCTTCGATTCTTACCCAAGAACAAGAATCTGGCTGTGGGGCCGACAGGAGAGTGGGGAGTGTTCAGTACCTGACAGGCACAAATACAAAGGGAAGAGCTGGGACTTCCCTCTCCCGGGAGTTCTCAGCTCTTTGGGAATCACAGAGGTTCCTGCTCAGCTTTGTGCTGTCTGGAAAGCGGGACAGGGATCCTGAGGAGCTGATTCCCACCTCTGAGGCTGCTTCTCTTTGCTGTTGGCAGGATGAATACCAGTTCTGTTACCAGGCAGCTCTGGAGTATCTGGGAAGTTTTGATCACTATGCAACATAAAAAGCCATCGTTGTGCAGACTCTACCAACCACTTCAGTCCTGGAAGGCCTCTTCTGACCCAGGAGGAGCGCTTGAACTTACAAAACTGACTCAGAAGAAGAACCTTTTCATCTGGACAGTGCATCGGGAGCAGGGGGGAGGATTGGAAGGAACACCCCTTGGGGAACTCCATGTTGTAACCTGGCCCTCGCAGGGGCGGCTCGGGAGGGCTGCTCGGAGCTGCTCTGGAACCTCAGGAGGTGCTCGCTGGGGAGGACGGATGGACACGGGGAAACTGATCCAAAAGCTACAACACACCTTGGGAAACGTTTCTGCTGGAGAAGGGAAGGAAAAACCGACTTTGGTTACATCATTAGAGTTCAGTTTATTTACTAATATAGTTGGCAGTCTTTAAAGGAAGTCACTTGCAGAATTGAAGGTGCTCTGTGAAAGAAAAGGAACTAAATCTCAACACTTATGAAAACTTAGGGTCAGGAGTTCTTCTAGCTGGAGTCTTAATAACCTCAGTATCAGCATTGGGATGATTCTGGGCTTGCAGGCGCCTTGCAAACAGCATTCACGGGATGCCCCTGCCACGCCAGAGGTTTTATAGCTCACATTTTGAATACTTGGAACATTCCTCATCTCTTCTAATTCCAAAATTTATTTTTTAGGATATTTAAAAGGCTAGAGAAAGAGCGAGAGTTACAACCCCCAGAGCTGGCTGTGGGGGGTGGCCCCCTCCCCTTGCTTGGGCTGGGGTCTCTGGCTGCTGGGTCTGGGCCCCTTCCCAGCACACCTGGCTTTCCTGGGAGCAGGGTGGGACCCCGGGAAGAAAGGCAGCCCCTTCCCCAGGCTCTTTGCACACTCTCACCCCGCTGCTGCTGGGAGCAGCTGTGCCCCCCCGTTCCTGCCAGCAGCCTCCCCCTGCCAGGAGCCCCAGAAACACCTGCAGAAATGGATTTCCAAAATCCAGCTGGCTCCTGGTGCCAGCCCCTCGCCTCTGGACTCCGCAGCTCTCGGGAGCTCCTCTCAGGACTGGCCCAGCACCACGGCACTCCTTGCACAGCTCCCACTGTCCCCAACGTGCCCCAGCTGTAAAAGAACTGGGAAAGATCCAGGAAGGTGCATCCAATGGCAAATACTGTGAGTGGCTTTCTTTAAAGTATCGATGTAACTGTAACAAGTGACATTACCTTTTTTTTAAATAGTGTATTTTTTCCTTTTTTTTTTTTAAAGACAAAGAATATCAGTCAATGAATTTAAAAGAAAAATTTGCTTATTTGTTCATATTATGTTCAAAGACAGTCTATTTTTTCACTGTAGAAATGTTACGTGTAATGGCTGTGATATATAAAAATGCAGTGCAAATTGCTACTTCTACATATTGCTTTTCTACCATTTAAAAGGTTTAACTTGCTCATGTAAGAACAAAATGTCCTTTCTGGATTTTTTTTTAATTTTTTTTTTTAATTTTTTGGGTTCTTTTGTTTCAAATCGCATACATATCCCCTGTCCCTGGAAGGGTGGGGAGCAGCAGGTGGAGGGCGGTGGCAGTGCCAATTCCCTCCCCTTCAGCTGTGGCCGCACAGGGCCGGGGCTGAACTGGGAGATTCAGCAGCACCAGTGGCTTTTGCTGACTGGAGACAGAGGTGTGATTTCGGAGCCTTGACGCCCATCAGGTGTTTGAAGATCCCAGGTGTGTTGCAGGTACCTGTGGCCTGTCTCTGTGCTGGCTGTGGCTCCAGCGCCCAGGAGTTTTCCTGCAGCCGTGCACAGAGCACAGGACATCTGAGAAAAGCCACCCTGCCCCAAACTCTGCTCACCTCTGCCCTTTCCTTTTTTTTATTTTTCTAGAAGGGGTAATCATGGCCATCAAGTGCTGCCCAGAACCCCCCACACAACCCATTTCCTGTCTTTAACTGAAAAAAAGAAAAAGAAAAAAAAAACGACTGAAAGGCTTCTTCGAGATTTTACTTATTTGTGTGAAAGTTGCCCAAATTTCTAAGTATGTTGCAGCAAAATCTTACTGGACAAGTTGGGGGGAGGGGGGAGGTTTTTTTCTTTGTATGAGAGCAAAGTGCTGTTGCTTTCACACTGTTATTTCAAACTGAAACAGTAAGTGGTTTTCATACCACGGTGTATGTAGATATATTGACTTTGTATTAAAGGAAGATTGTCTGAACGTGCTGCAGCCCTGTGTGTGTGGGAGGGACAGGGGCTCCCAAATCCATCCTGCCTGGTGCCCAGGGCTGGGGAGCAGCTGCTCTCCCTCTGCTGTACCAGCCAAACCCGTGGCTGCAGGGAGCCAGCTCTTCTGGGGAGCTCTGGGCCCAAAAACACAGCACAGCAGGCACGAGGCTGGTGCTGCTTCAGCCATGGGCGAGTCGGGGAGCTCAGCCAGCACTGGGGTCCACCAGGAAGGTCCTGCCCCTTGCTGGGGGTGGTGCTGCCCTGTCCGTGTGTCCCTGGTGTGGCACGGAGCTCAGATCCTGTCCTTGGTGGGGCACGGAGCTCAGATCCTGTCCCTGGTGTGGCACAGAGCTCAGATCCTGTCCCTGTCCCTGGTGTGGCACGGAGCTCAGATCCTGTCCCTGGTGTGGCACAGAACTCAGATCCTGTCCCTGGTGGGGCACAGAACTCAGATCCTGTCCCTGATGAGACACAGAACTCAGATCCTGTCCCTGTCCCTGGTGTGGCACAGAGCTCAGATCCTGTCCCTGGTGTGGCACAGAGCTCAGATCCTGTCCCTGGTGAGGCACAGAGCTCAGATCCTGTCCCTGGTGGGGCACAGAACTCAGATCCCTGTCCCTCCTCCGGGAGGAGGACAGAGCCACGGCCCAGGTGCCACGCTGGTGTCACCTGCAGAGCACCAGGGTGGGGATGCCAAAAGCAGAAAGCTGAGCCTCAGCTCAGGGACAGCCTGGAACAGGCCGTGGCTGCCCCTGGATCCCTGCAAGTGTCCAAGGATCCCAGGGAACGACATCACCTCCAAAATGTTGTTACTCCATGTGAGAGATGGAGCAGGGAGGGAGCCAAGCACACATCAAACAGCAACAACCCTGATGGCACAGGAGAAAAGAGAAAGGAATAAAACCCAGAAATCTCCTGGTTCATAACCATGTCTCGTGTACGTGTGCCCCTCCAGGCAGTCTGGGAATAGTAACGAGCTTTGACTTCATTATCTGGACTCAAAGGAAATTTGTGGCACAAGTGGCTCCACAGCTCAGCCACGAGACACAGGACAGGCACCTCCCCAGCCTCACATCACTGAGGGATTTTTGATGCTCGCTTTATGTTACCATTGAAGAGTAGAAAGGAAAAACTGATTCTTCTTCTAAGCTCTGTTCCTCAGCCCTTCCCTCCCTCCCTCCCTCCCTGCCTACCTGCTCCCCTGCACTCCCAGCACTGCTATTCCTGGCTCTCCCTGACAATAAT
The DNA here is from genome assembly GCA_013397845.1 of Melanocharis versteri. Classification (NCBI taxonomy): domain Eukaryota; kingdom Metazoa; phylum Chordata; class Aves; order Passeriformes; family Melanocharitidae; genus Melanocharis; species Melanocharis versteri. The sequence goes on from VZTG01008957.1 coordinate 370,603, forward strand.
CATTCCCATCACTGCTCTCCAGGCTCTTATTTTGGTTCCATCCCTTTCTGAGCTGGCGTGACCATCCCCCGGGTTGAAATGCAAACCCCTCACAGAACTGAAATAAATTCCACATGGAGCACAGGAAGGTGAGTGGCAAAGAGAATTGGAACAACAGCTGGGAACTAAGTAAATCTTTTAAAAAAACCCCAACCAACTCTGCAGGAAGCCAGTTAGGGAAGCAAATACAGGATGAAATCTTTTCACAGATCCGTGGAATATCTTGGATTGGAAGGGACCCTCAGGGATCACCCAGTCCCAGCCCTGTCCCTGCCCAGACCCCCAACAATCCCACCCTGTGCATCCCTGGCAGCGCTGTCCCAACGCTCCTGGAGCTCTGGCAGCCTCGGGCTGTGCCCATTCCCCGGGGAGCCTGGGCAGTGCCCAGCAAGAGCGAGGCTCACAGGGAGCAGTCCCAGGAGAAGCTGCTGGAATTATATCCCAATTACAGTGTTTGAATGCGACAGCCTGACATGGAGATTAATAAATGATAAAACGAATGATAAATGATAACAGAAATGATTCCAGGCTCTGGGATGTGCACCCCGACTGCACCCTGGTGCCCATCCCAGCTGCAAAGAGCAAATGACACAGGAATTCTTGCTCCGAGCTCAGTCTCTCCAGGTTTGCTGTGCCACACAGCACCAGCCTGAAACCTGGCACGGGGCTGACTTTGGTTTTAATTAAACTCTGAATGATGGCCCATTAATGCCTGTTTGCAGCAGGGCCGGGGGGAAAGCTTTCGTTCCTTATTGATCCCAGGGTTTTTTCCCTCTCTCTGTCTCTTCTCTTTCTCTCACACAAGCTCCAAATGACAGCTTTGACAGCGAGTTTATTAGAGATGTGAGCAGGGGTGGAAGGAGTAAATCATTGCAGATGATAATATTTTTACAGAACAGGGCTGTCACAAGGGCTCCAGATGCACACGGATCCGATTCCCGGCAGAGGAGCAGGGTTGAGGTGTGGACAGTGGTTTTACAGGGGATCTCAGAGCCCTCTTTTATTAAAGATGAGAAGGACACTGAGAGCAGAGCCAAACCCGTCCCTCCAGCCCAGGTTTTCCTCAGGGAGTGCCCAGGGCATGGCTCAGTGCTCGCTCCAAGCAGCAGATCCAGCAGGAACGCTCCTGGCAGGACGCAGAGCTTCCCCAGCCCTGGCCAGTGCTGCTCCCATCTCCAGGGGCCAGGACCTGTGTCACCCTCACGGCATCCGGAGGCCTCAGGGCGCTGCTGGCACCATTCCTGTGCAGATCCTGAAGGGATTGTCCTCACAGTTTGATCGGTGTCTGTTTAATGGCTCTGCCCAGGCTCATCCAGACCCCCAGGACCACCCCAGTGCTGCCCTGCAAGGCTCAGAGCAGCAAAGCCCTTCCCAGGGGCTCGTCCCAGTTCCCATTTACACCACACTGGGCACAACCAGCTTGTGCCTCAGCCGGAGTTTGCAGCAGCCTGGATGGCAAATCCCTGAGGGATTGATCTGCAAAAGCCCCCAGGCCCCTGCACAGCCCTAAACCAAGAACCCCCAGACCCCTGCAGCAGCGCAAAGGCTTTAAAGTAGCTGTAACTGTAATTTACATTCCAGAGGAAAAGGAAAAGCTTTTCTTGGTTTACAGAATTACCCAAGTGGCAAAGCAGCTCCCAGGCCAGGAGAAATTCCTCACGTTGCAATATGCTTTAATTATACCAAGAGCAGCAGTAACAGACCGAGAAATCAATTCCTTCTCCTAAATAAGATGGTTGCAAATTCCAAGTCAGCGAGTGAACAGATGTAGAACTGAAATGGAAAAAGTAAATACCCTCGGAGGTGCTGAGAAAATTGTCTTACTACTGCTACAAGTTCATCCTCTGGGAAGGGGATGCAGGGAGCCTGCTCCCAGATTTCTCAAGGAGGAAAGCACAAGTTCAGTCACTTCCACTGCAGCGTCACCGCAGGCACCTGAGGGGCCACAGCGTGAGCAGGGATGGAGGAGGTGACAATTCTGGGCTGTGAGGATGGCAAAACGCTGGCACGGGGTGCCCAGAGAGGCTGTGGCTGCCCCTGGACCCCTGGCAGCGTCCAAGGCCAGGCTGGATGGGGCTTGGAGCAGCCTGGGACAGTGGGAGGTGTCCCTGTCCGTGTGTCTGGCCCTGTGTCTGGCCCTGGCCCTGGCCCTGGCCCTGGCAGGATGGGATGTCCTGGGAACGTGGCTGAAGCCTGAGCAGCAGCGTAACCTTGCAGTGTGATAACCACACACTCTCTCCAACCATTTAATGTATTCACCCCAGTCCAGCTTTAATCTCCCTATTTTTCCATTGTCCACTCATCCCTCCATCTGCAGAGCAGGATCACCGGATCCCTTTGCAATTTGCACAGGGATCAAAGCCCCAGGTCCCGGTCCCGCCGTGCCTTTATCTCCTGAATCCCGTGCCTTTATCTCCTGAACCACCAAAGGCCCAGCTCCTTCCAGCCATCAGAGGGAGGAATTCCTGGCTGAGGAGTCTGGCTGCATCCCTGTGTCCGTGCCCGGCCGTGCACACGCGGGGCACACGCAGAGTGCAGATGGCAATCCCAGATTAACGGGTTACACAAGGGGTTTATCCCGGGCTTACCGAGGATAAGAAACCCCTCGGAAAAGAATTGTGTCCAAATGATTAAAAAAAAAATCTCTTCTCTTTAAACACGTAACGTTCTCCCTGAGCCCTGTGAGGTGTGGTTCAGGAAGTTGCTGAACATCACTAACTCAGGTTCCACTTCCACCAGGCCCTTCTCCCATCCCCAAACACTTCCCAGGGGAATAACCAGCAGGGTGGGGATGGCACTTCGGTTCTGCTGTGAGTGAACAGCAGCCCACGCCCAACCCACAGATGTATTTTTATACTCTTTTAGAGCAGCAAACACCCTGCCTGAGGCTCAGCCTGGATGGGGCTCCGAGTATCCTGGTCTAGAGGAAGGTGTCTGCCCGTGGAATGAGCTGAGCTTTGGGGTTCTTCCCAACTCGAACCTGGAATTCCCACTCTAGAATTCTGTGAGGTGTCTGCCCGTGTGCTGGGGCTCAGGAGAAGGATGGGGGGTCCCAGCCTGAAATGCACCCACCCTCACTCCCCCAGAGCCCAGCTGGGAGCGTTTGCCTGGGGGTGAGGTGCAAACCCTTCCCCAGGTGCAGCAGCCCAGGCAGCTGAGCCACACAGCTGGAAACGCAATGAAAATGGCATTTTCCCAAAATTCTTAGCCTCAAATGTCTGACTCCTCCTCTCCCACCTCCCTCTCCTCGGAGCTCTTGGACTTGCAGGAGGGGTCACATTTTAGGGTATCCCCTTTTAGCTACAAAGAATTTTTTTTAGGTTGAAACCTAAAGATAAATCAAACCAAATTACTGTTCCCTCCGGAAAAGCAGATTCAAATTGCTGCGCAATTTTTTATCTAAATAATGCTTAAATTTTAAAAAGGGGGGAGAAAAAACTAATTACATCTTTGTGTGGAAGATCATAAATCACATAATTACAATGGGAACCTCTGCATCTTTCCAACAGACCAAAAGCAGACTACACAAGTTCTTATCTCATTACTGTTTAATTAAGAATTATGTTTGAGCATCTTCTTTTTAATTATCACGGAGCCCAGATGACTTCTAATCTCCTTTTTACCCAAAATGAGGGAAGGTGCAGTCCAAAACGGGCACTAATGAATTTACAGTTTGCTCTTTGGGGAACTTTAATAAAATTTACTCCACACAGAAGATTAGTGCTGATAAAGTGAACTTCCAAAGAGAACATTTGGCTCCTCTCAGTTGGCATCACACGAGTGTCAGGAGCTCACAGAGGGGATGCTGAGGTGCCCATTTTGGGGAGTTTCACACGCGGTTCTGTGACTGCAGCTACACCCCAAACACTCCCGAGGGGACGTGGGGCTGGGGACACGGGGAGCAGCAAATCCGGAGCTGCACAAAGGCAGGGGCACCTTTCAGCACCCAGGGTCTCCAGCCCGGCCCGGGGCACTGCCAGGGCTCCAGGGACACTGCCAGGGCTCCAGGGACACTGCCAGGGCTCCAGGGACACTGCCAGGGCTCCAGGGACACTGCCAGGGCTCCAGGGACACTGCCAGGGCTCCAGGGACACTGCCAGGGCTCCAGGGACACTGCCAGGGCTCCAGGGGCACCACAGCTGCTCCGGGCACCTGTGCCAGGGCCTCCCCACCCTCACAGGGAGGAATTCCCTCCCAACATCCCACCCAACCCCACCCCTGGCAGAGGGAAGTTCCGTTTCCCTCCTCTGATCATGAGGAAAAACTTTTCCCCATCAAAACCTTTTCCTGCTGAGGTCTCTGCCCGGCGTCCTGCTGACCCTGTGACCTGAGGTGACGAGCTGCAAACACACACACACACACATATAGATACATATTTATAAATATGTGAGGGGTTGTTTAAACCCAGCACACAGCAAACACCTTTTAATTCAATTGGCTGAATCGACACAGAGAGATTATTAGTTTTCAGTAAGATTTGATTCAATTAATTAGCCTGAAAATATCAGCACAGCCAGGCGAGCAAAGAAAAACAGAGATAAATCCCTGCCATGGCGCTGCTTCATCTTTTAAAGGCAATTAACTCTTAGTTATTAGCTTTTAATTAGGGAATAATAATGACACCATTAATACAGTTTATTATACTTGTCAGCAGACAGCTGTTCCGACCAGATTCTATTATCAGATCTTGGCGTTTGTCTGCTCCTCGCAGGGGAGGGAGGCAGAGCTGGGGGCCCTGGGCCCTGGCCGTGCCTCTGGCGTCTCTCCTGGCTGATTCCCGAGCCTTTCCTGGGGAGGAGAATGCTCCAAAGGTGGTTTTACACCTCAGCTCTCAGCACCCGAGATGGATCCCAAACATCCACAACACCAAAAACTTCCCTGCTTTATTTTCTTCTCATCCCAGCTTATCCGTGTCTTTGGAAGTGCCGAGCAGAGCCGACTTGGAGACAAATAATCACCTTAAAGAAACTGAGCACTTGGAATAAATCTGCCCATTCCTGATCTCATTCCACCCCACTGCCAGGCCCAGGGCCCTGCGTGCAGGCAGCTGCCAACAGTGCCAGGAACACCTCGGAATTCTCTTTCTTTCTGCCCTGAATTTATTGTGAAACTTCAAATCCTGCTGTAAGAGCAACAACCACGACCTTGGCAGTGGCCAAATGCCTCAAGTTTTCATTTCTGTGTCTGCTGAGTCACCAAAATAAAACCTCCAGAGGCCAGTGATTACACAGCAAACCACATTTCCCATTATTTTTCCCATTATCCTGTTTCACCGTGTTCTAGCAGAGACTGGAAACCATTTCCAGGGCACAAGCCTGTCTTCACTGTGGTTTTTTATTCCTTTATCACACAGGAATTAATCTTACCCCAAATTATGCACACAGGATGCTCCAGCAATACAAAAACACAATGCCATAAACTTCCCTGATCTACTCCGGAGTTAATAAATCACAAAAATAAGTGTAAAATATTCTGGTGGGTTCCACCACCTTGGTTTTAATTTGTTTTCCTTGCTCTGGACTGGAGGAAGCCCTAAGGGAAACACCAGGAGCTCCTTGAACTGGCAGCCTGCTCGTGGAAGGAATTTTCTTCCTCCTCTCCCAACAGAGTGCAGTGAAATCCTGGGGAAAGAAACGAACCTGGAGCGGGAACAAAGCAGCTGGAAGAGGCTATTTGCAATTTTCTACAGGAAAGCAGAGAGTTGTTAGATTGAAAGCAAAGCTGTACAAAAGGAAAAACTTCCCCCACTGAGCACTGACATAAAAGTAAGAAGGAACACGATGGGAGGAGGGCAACCACGAGCACCTGGAGCTGGGAACTGCGGCACAGGGAGGCTGCACTGGAGGGAAAAGGGGAAAAAGGAAAAGGGAAAGGGGGAAAAGGAAAAGGGGAAAAAGGGAAAGGAAAAGGGAAAGGAACGTCAGTGCTGGGAAGCTGCACCAGGACACGGCAGCCCCCGGGACAGGCTGGTCCCTGTTACCCCCCGGCAGGTCCCAGGTGCCAGAGGGGCTGTCAGCTCTGTGTCACCTCTGTGCCACCTCTGTGTCACCTCTGTGTCACCTCTGTGTCGCCTCTGTGTCACCTCTGTGCCACCTCTGTGCCCCCTCTGTGTCACCTCTGTGCCACCTCTGTGCCACCTCTGTGTCAGCTCTGTGCCACCTCTGTGTCAGCCCTGTGTCGCCTCTGTGCCACCTCTGTGTCACCTCTGTGCCACCTCTGTGTCACAGCAGCTCCCAGCCCGAGCTCCCTCCGCCCTCACACCGAGCCCGAGCCCGAGGATTTCGGGAGAAAATGTTCACATCTTGGCACAACAACAACAACGATTTCTCAGCTCGGGGGTGGTTTTTGCTCAGCCGTATCCAGGTGCAAGTCATGAGAGGAAAACCAAGAGAAAACCGAATTTCAACAAACTTTGTCTCTCATCCAGTGCCACCCCTGCTGTGGCAGGGACACCTTCCACTGTCCCAGGCTGCTCCCAGCCCCGTCCAGCCTGGCCTGGGCATTTCCAGGGATCCAGGGGCACCACAGCTGCTCTGGGCACCCTGTGCCAGGGCTGCCACTGCTGCTGCTCATGGCAGAGCTCCGCCAGGTCCGTGTCACCTGCAGGTGCTTCACCCCTCAGGTCTGAGCACGAACACCTGAATCCCAGCCAGGAAAAACCTGAGGACATCTCTTACTAACGAGAAAAACTGCAGGGAAATTTATTTGGACAAAATGGACCAAGTCCTTGACTTGGGAGTTTCACAGAAGTGAGAGAAATCACAGCATTTAACAAGCAGCCAATTGTGTCTAAGCTGAATTAGTGAAAAATGTGATGACAAATTTCTCCTGTAACCCAGACCCATCCCCGAGCAGAGGGATCTCACACAGTTGTGCTCAGGCAGATTTTTCACTTCATGCTGACAAAAATCTCACACTAATCACCCAACCCAGGCCACAAAGCTCCTGGATTGCAGTGTTAATTCCATGTTCCAGCTGAATCCCAGATTAATCAGACACACCACGTCTCCAGCTCCAGGTGGCTCCGAGCTGTTCAGGTGACAAAGAGAAGGAAAGCTCAGCTCTAAGCAGAGCCACGAGGAAATCAGGCTTGCACCAGAGCCCTTCTCCCACCTCGTGGCTTCTCCACAGAGAAAACTGTCCAGCGACCCTTCTGCACCTCCAATCAACTCAGATTCATCTCTTTAGCCAGGCAGATGAATCCCTGCTCCTCTCCACGGCAGCAGCATCTTGGCCTGGATCATGGGTGACTGACCATTCACTCCTAATCAAAGACAATTTGCTGTGTTTTCCAGAGATGGCTCCGTTAAATGAAGCAGATGAGCAGTGGATCTGGCCATTTCTTTATTTTTAAACCCTGATCTGGGGCACAGGGGAGGGTATCACTCCTGTTTCAGAGACAGATTGGCTGCAAGCTCGTTTGCTGGGGGATATTAGCAGCTGGCATCTGAAATGGCAAGGCTGGGGTGGAGAGGTAAGCCAAAGTCAACTGTGCTGAAACAGAGCCAAAATCCTGTTTGTTCCACAGGAAAAGTGGTTAAGCTGTGGTCGCTGTGTAATTCCAAACAGCATTTGCACAGTGACCTTTACATTTCCCCTCTTGGAAACCAAAAATTTAATTGTTTTGCTGCTCTCATGCAGAATAAATAATTCCCGGTGATTTTCTATTGGTGAGCAAGTAACCCAAGGACTTCTCTTCTTCTGCTATCAAAGCTGCCAAATAATTCTGTGTCAACAGCTCCAGCTCATCTGAGTCTCAGGATTGTGCCAAAACTGCCTTTTTTTGTGTGCCTGTGCCAGCACAGTTGTTCATGGGACAAGGAACAAGAGATGGCCTGAACGTGGGGCTGGAAATGAGGAACCCCCAGGAGCCGCTCTGGAGTCTCTCTGCTGGAGCCCCGAGCAATTTGTTCACTCTGCCCCGTGGCTCTGGCATCGCTGCAGGTGCCACCTGTGCCCGGTGCTCTGACCCAGACCCCGCTGGCATTTCCAGGGCTGAACTCAGCCCGTGCTCTCCCTCCCGGCCCCGCAGCGTTCCTGGCGCTGCCATCGCCTCCCGAGGGCTCCCGGGCACCGCAGCACCCCGAGCCCCGCAGCTCTCCCGGGCAGCAGCACGAAGCTCGGGGCGATGCTGGAATCCCCGGGGCGATGCTGGAATCCCCGGGGCGATGCTGGAATCCCCCGAGCCCCGCAGCTCCCGGGCAGCAGCACCCCGAGCCCCGGGGCGATGCTGGAATCCCCGGAGCGATGCTGGAATCCCCGGAGCGATGCTGGAATCCCCGGAGCGATGCTGGAATCCCCTGAGCACGGCTCCGGGCGCCTCTGGCCCACGCTGCTGCTCGAAACACCTCCAAAATCACCTCCGTGCAGCCGCACTGCAGAGCTTCACCGCGAAAAGCTCCGTGTGGCTGTGAGTTCCAAGAGTTCCTCCCCGCCGGACGATTCCTCAGATCACGCCAAGGAAAACTTTTAAGCTGCAAAAGACTGGCAGTTGGAGATTTCTTTCACATAACCTGCAGCACCAGCCTCATCCTGCAATAATGGAGAGGAATTTGTCAAAAAGCTCAGGATGGGAGATTTAAGGTGTTCATATGAAGTTTCAGGACGATGCTGTTTGAGGAGGTTCAACGACCTCCTGCTGCACAAAAGACTTTAAACTTAGAAATGAAGAGACTTCAACCCCCCAAAAAGTGTCATTCTGAAATGCTCAACAGCCTTTAATTCATTTTGAACCTAGAGGCAGAGAAAAAAATAGGCAAAAAATACACCACAGCCTTAATCTAGGGGGAGAAAGAAAAAAATCATTATTTTTATAGCACATAATCAGACACTTACAAATATATTTCACTGGAGGAAGGGGTAGGAATGTGCATTTCCTATTTCCTTTTCAGCAGGCTGATGCCCAGAGGCCATCAATATGGCCACTATCCCGAATCTGCACAAGTCATTCCTAAACCAAAAAGAGGGATTTAAAAATCAACAAAAAGAGAGAAAACCCTTGCACCAAGGAAGGGCATTCGACAGTTCCAGGTTCATGTTTCAACATAACTCAGCATCTGAATATGGGGTGAGGAAACACACTTTTGTTTTTACAATATAAATAGTATTTGGGAAAGGTTCTACATATGGATACAGCAACGGTGCTATTGCAGGACTCGAACATGCAGAGGAAATTCCCCGTCGCCCACAGCCACTCATCCCATCCCACCCTTCCCTCCCACCTCAAAAAAAATCCTCTGCTGCTTAAATTTCTCTTTCAATGGTTTTAAATATTTCTCTCGTGGCCCGGCAACATTCTCAGTCTTTTATACAGCAAGTTTTCTATTTAATCACATTTCAACCGACAGGAGACAGCTCTGTAGGAGGAACAACCGAGGCTCGGGAGAACCTTGCCAATTTTTTAAACTTTTATTAGTCTCAGTTTGGTTTTATTCGTGGAGACATCTACTGAAAACGTCAAAAACTCAGAAACAAAAGACCAAAAAAAACCACCCAAAAAAACCCCCCCCAAAAAAACCAGAACCCCGTTTCCAAGGTCTCACAACCACGCACGCGCAGCCACGCACATGAAAAGGACCCGTAGCAGAGGCAGGAGAAAGGATGGGAACTCCAATCCTCAAGGGAGAACAAAACAAAAGTAAAAAAAAAAAAATTAAATTGCTTTATTCTATCTCCACTCTTTCACTAGGACAGTTTAATACCCACGGAGTCTCTTAAGATGCTAATCTACCATCTGCTAGCCCACAAATCCTTCCCACTTACTCCCTTAAAGATCCAGCCAGAGCGTTGCTTAACAGCCTCTCCCCGGAACAACGACCACCTTGCAAAGGGGCTTAAAAAGTAATAATAAAAACAAGAATATTGTCTCTCTCCATCCAGTAATTTCAGGGAATTAAGCGGAAGAGATTGCGGTGCAGCATTCCAGGTTGCTGGGCTGGCCTGGCCGGGGGCAGGAGGGAGGCGAGGGTCCGGGTGCCCTTTCCCCCTGCACCTGAGCCTCCCCAGCTCTGCCACGGCCCTTTCCAGCTCGGGACCAGCACCGCCTCCTTCTGTCCCTCCGGACTGGCTGAGGTCCTCCAAGGAGAGCGGAAGGCTTTGCAGTGACTTCGGCAGGGTTCAGGTCAGGCTCTGTCCCACAGCAGCTCTTCGGGGATTCCCAAGCGTCCGGGTGGGAGCTGCCCACTCAACACTTCGGGGTCGGGGTTTGCCTTCAGTGCTCCTTCAATCCTCAGTGAGCTGAGTCCCATCAGAGGCAGGGCTTGCACTCCTCTTCCCCAGGAGTAACTCAAAGGCTCAGTCTTTACTTAAGGAAAGGATGTCACAACAATCAGACGTTTGGGGAATTTCTTCTTTAATAGGATAAAAGAAAAACATACAAACACCTCCCAAGCTTCTGTCATGGAATGATTCTCACACTGTAAGGAGCACAACTCAGAGAAAAAAATTTAAAAATAAAGAGACAAAGGAAAGAGAAAGGTTCCTTAGGGAGAAGTGCTGCCAGGGAGCCAGGGCAGCCCCCAGGAGCTCTGCTGCAGCGGGACGGGCGCGGCTCGCAGGGAACTGACACAAGCAGCAACAGAACACTTGCCAAACCAGGGTGGCACACTGGAACTCAAAGCCATGCTGATCCTGAACTAGAAAGCAACCGTGATGGCAAAGATGGGGAAGGAAGATGACAGGAATGACCCAAACCTGGCCATTTCTTCCCTAAGCCCCTCCCTGGCGACGTGGCAGCGATGCCAGCGTCCCTCTCAGAGCTTTCAGAGAGCGAGTGGTAGAAACATCCCAGCTGTGAACATTTCTTCCCCCACCTTCCCCAGCTTACAAAGATAGTGTTTCTTTACAAAAGAAGAACCCAGAACATCCCAGGACATCTGCTCTTGCTCTCCCTCTCCCCGCTGTAACATCAGTCACAATTTGTTTGGGGGTGAGGGGGGAGGATTTCATTTATTTTCTGTTTTAAAGCCATAATCTAGAAAAATGTTTTGTGGAAACTTTCGTTTTCCTATTTTTGCTTGCTTTTTTTTTTTAATAATGCTCATTCATAGAAAACTTCACAAAGGTGACGTCTATGTACAGAAAACACGATTCCAAAGGCTGCTTCAGTAGTCAATGTAATAGCACCTTGAAAGACAAAAGTTTGACAGATCTGAAAAAGTCATTTTGTTAAATTTTAACCCTTTCCTCATAAAAAAAGAACCAGTCACAAAGCTCCATCTGTAGAAACTCTTCCAAAGTCTCCGTGTGAAAAGCTGAAGGGTTTCCAAGCTCCCCAGCTCTTGGTCAGCAACTCCTGGCAAGGTCGAGGTAGCAGCCAGACAGGGATTTCCTGCAGTCCAAACCAAGAGGAGATGAAAGAAATTCACAGCAGACTATTGCACAGGGCTGGTCTTCCATTCCACAGTTTCCTATTTATTTTTCCACGAATTCAAAAAGGGTTAATCGAATATTTTGGATGAATCCTGGTTAAAACATGTTGCTCTGAGTCCCAGGCTGGTACTGTGTCTGCAACAGGCTCTCCATAAAGGCCAAGTAATCTGGGGTTTGTCCATATTCTTCAGGATTTCTTGGATTCCCCAGCCGGGGACGCTTGGCCGCTCTCACTTCATCTCCCGAAAACACATCTTCCTGAGGGGCCCCAGTGCTGAGGGACTGCAGGAGACACAAAACAACCATCAGAACCCAGCAGCAAAACAGGGAGAGACCCACGGGGCTGGGAACAACCTGGGCATTCTCCAGCCCCATCAGCCGGTCAAATGAAATGGCTTTAAAGGGTAAAGCACCAGGTCTGAAAACACCCAGTGAGTCTGGAACCAAAAAAAGCTATGAAATAAATCCCTCATCTTTTCTAGGCTCAGTAATTCCACTGCATGCACTTAAAGACAGCCTGATCTTGTAGATTAAGAGATTTATAGGTGAGAGCCACACTCTAAATCTCCAGTTTGGTGAGAAAAGGGGGTTTGGTCCCACGGTGATATTCAGCTCTCCAGAAACCCCCGAGCTGCAGCCCAGCTCACCTCACATTTGGACAGGGTGACTCCATATAACTGAATTCATATGGTGTAAAATGATCTGAACATAATCTCTTAACCAGAGAAAATAAAACTCCGAGCTGAACACGTGCAAGGGAAAATCATTTCTGTGCCTCTGAAGCATTCATGGCCAGGATTTCTTCCACTCCATGTATTTTGGGAATGACAAGCAGTTTTACAGCCACAGAAATTGAAGGCTGCATTCACCTAATGTCTAAAAAATACATGAAGAAAATGTGAAGGGGTTCTGCAAGCTGCAGCTGGTTTATTGTTTGCTATTTTGGTACCCACCAGGCGAGACTTGACTCTCTTGGGAAGCTCTTCCTCCAAGGTATAAATATCCCCACGCTTTACCATTAGCTGAGAGCCATCTTCAAACTCGACCTGCAGGGAGGCAGAAGATGAACTCAGAGCCAGCATTTGAACAGCCCATTCCACACCTGGGCCCTCCAGGGACACCCAGGAAGCATTGGGGGCAGCTCCCTTGGATGTCTGCAGGGCTGCTGAGGAATGAGCACTCCCAAGCTCTGGTGAGGATGCTGAACCCAAAAAGTGCTGCTTTCAGTGCAGTTCAGGCACCTCTGTCTTATCCGAGTGGATTCATTCAGTGCTCCATGGATCCTAAAATATCTGTACTCCAGCTGGCCCAGCACCTCCCATCTCTACTGATTTTTGATTCACATCCTGAAAAAAGCAGCTTTTCACTTACAATGAAAGCAGCCCTGTATTCAGGCCAATATGGTAATAAGAATTTCTTTCATCTTAAACAAAGCATTTTCACAGGTCACAAAGAAACAACTCCAGCTACTAAAGTACATTTGTATTTCAACCAGCAGAAACAGTCAGCCAGGTACAAAAAACTCCTCCCATTAAACCCTTTTTGCTAAGCACTGATTATATCATGAATTATGCATCAGATGTTCCAGGGATGTTTATTCATGGAAATGTGCACAGCAAAATGTTAAAACTATTAAAAGTTTTTAAGGGATTCTTATTTCCTTTGCCCAAGACTTTAATACACTTTTCTGGATAAAGCAGAAGGACACAGAGCACAGTTTAATAGGGGTGCCAAGTTCAGGCTGGACAAACTCAGAGGGAATAAATCATCTGTGCTCCCAAATCCTCCTCCTGCTCAGCCCAGCCCCAGCAGCCCATCCCTGGGGCAGGCTCAGCTCTCCCAGCCTGGAGCAGCACGCAGAGCTGGGGACCCCTGCCACACTCACCTGGTAAATCTGACTGATCTGGGCTGCGATGAACTTGGCCTTGTAGATGATCCCGTCCGTCCACTGCAGCTGCACCAGCTCCCCCTCTGGGGGGGGCCCCATCTGGAGGCAGTCCCTGCTCTGAGGACAGAGGGAGAGGGCTCAGAGACAGCTCCACCAGAGCTCAGGAGCCAGAGGTGTGCTGACATCACATAACATCGTAATGAGCAGTAAGATAAGTTCTGCACTTGTGATTAATTGTGGGCATCTCAGACAAAAGCAGCCTGTTGATTGCTGGTCTAGCAATCAACACCGGCAGCTCCTTCTGCTGACAGCACCCGGTTCATGGGCATTTCTCATCACAAACCCCAAAACATCACATCTCCTGTATCTCAAAAACAAGCAGGGCAGCTCAGTGAATCAGTGGCACAATCAGGAAGGCAATGCATGAGCTGACAAATCAGCCTCTTCCAGACATTCCCTCTATTAAGTGAATTCCCTGTTTTGAACCAGAAGTGCTTATGGACAATCTGCTTCCCCCATGAATCACACTTGTCAGTTGAAAAATAAGATTATTCAACCACAAAACAAATAGGATGAAACTTAGAACAAACACTGCTTTCTGTGAAGTCATCTGCATTCAGCAAGATCACATCTTTGTAAAGCAACCAAAAAATAAATGAGATAATGCCAGAAACAAGACCTGTCATGAAGAGCAGGATGAGATTTTCTAGGCAAGCAGCAACTTAAAAATTAAACTGAAAAAGTGAAGTTTCGCTTTGCTGCTCCACCCCAAGGCACAGATCAGAGTTTGTACTGTCTGTGACACAGGAGTGTCCCCAGAGCTGCCTTACAATGATGCTCTCGGGGTAAACGTTGTCGCTGTAGGAGCCATCGTCGAAGTTCACTTCGTAGAAGGTCTGGGTGGTGGTGCCGATGACCCTGCAGCGATAGTAGAGCCCGTTCCTGTTCTTGGTGATCACCGTCTGCCCCAGGGCCACCTCCCTCCGGAACGGGACCTGCGGGACACAGCAGGGTCAGCTGCCAGCCACAGCCGGCAAAGCTGTGTGCAAAATTCCACGGAATCCTGCAATGGTTTGGGTGGGAAGGAGCTTAAATCCCATCCAGTGCCACCCCTGCCATGGCAGGGACACCTCCCACTGTCCCAGGCTGCTCCNCTGCTCTGTGCTTGAAGCAGGTGATGGACACGACGTAGGGCCAGTCGTCGGGCTCCATGGGCACGCCGGCCGCGTGCGCGCACGTCACGTGGAACGACGTGGAGCAGTGCTCGTAGGAGCACTGCACACAGGCCCCCGACACCTTCTTCATCCTCTTCCTGCAGTACACGCACCTCTGCAAGGGAGCACAGCTGCAGTCAGACACAGCCCTGAGGGTGCAGAGAGCCCAGAGCCCCCGGGACTGGCACTGGAGCCTGGCACGGCGCAGAGCCCGTGGCTGCAGAGCCCGTGGCTGCAGAGCCCGTGGCTGCAGAGCCCGTGGCTGCAGAGCCCGTGGCTGCAGAGCCC
>VZTG01008957.1:401103-434625 GCA_013397845.1 Melanocharis versteri
AGCGGGGGCTGAGGGGCGGCCAGGGGGTGCGGGGGGAACAGCTGCTTCTTCTTCCTCTCGCCCTTGGCCTTCGGGGGCCGCGCCTTGGCCTTGCACTCGCCTGCCGGAGAGAAAGGCGACACTGAGCCCCCGCTCCTGGGAATCCAGCGCTTCCCTCCTTCCCCGGAGCTCAGGGCTGGGCTTCCAGCACGTTCCGCCACGGAATCGCTGCTCCGAAAGCTGCACACACTTGGCTCTGCCTCAGCACTGACCTACAGAAGCCACTTCAGCAAGAAAATACTCGTGTCATTTCTATGGGCTATTAAATTCCTGACTGGAGCACAAAGGCTGCTAAAAGCAACGTTTCCTGGAGGGAAAATGTCTAAATCCCTAAGAAACTGGACAGTGTGCCAAAAAACCTGTAGTATGTCGCATTAGTCGTGACTCTGTGTTTCAAGTTTTTTGTCCTCCAAAGTCAGGGGCACAAAACCATCCACTGGGGTGCAGGAAAGAAGTGTTTTTGTACCATTAATAAAATAAATATCTTAAACAGTATTTTTTTATCTTTATGCCTTCCTTTTTCAATCTCTGTTTTTCTATGTATTCATAATGGGCATATTAGCACAGAAATACACGTGTAGGTGTGTTATATATGAATAAATGCGTATATAAATAAAGACATACATCAGGAGGCGTGCTCAGGGGTTTTTTGCTGATAAGGAGGTGCAATCAAAAGAATTTGGAGACCCCCATTCTGTATCAGCAGTTTGCTGCTGCCTGTGTTTGCAAGCACAGCTCTTATCTGGGTATTACTGTGTGTCAATGCACCAACAGCCCCAGGAAATGAAGAACTGAACAAAGATACCTGAATCATTATTACCCACAGATTTCTGCTATCAAGTCTTTTTAAAAAATGCTTTTAAAGCATAAATCAGGTACAGCACTGAGCTCAGCTGGATCCTGAGATATCCTTTACTCACACCCATGCCCTTGTTTCTCTCAGCTCACTGTCACTCAGGTTATCTGCACAGCCCTCACGGATGTGACAACACCTCTTGAGCAGATAAACATCTCAACATTGTCACCAGAGGCAGTAGTGGCCTGGAAAAGTCTTCCCCACCTCTCTTCCCTGTGAAGGGATGCACACACTCCCATCTCACAGCAGTGATTCAAATTCCTGCTCTCCACTGAGGGGGAGTCCCCAGGTTGGGATGATCAGGGACACCCTGTCCACCCCAATGAAGAAGTTTCACCAACCCCAACCCACCCAGACCCCTCCACTTCAGGCTACACCAAACCTGACCAGCCCAACCCATGAATGGAAAATCAGAATAACCACCACACAACAGAGGTGTCTGCAGGAAGAAGGGTGAACAACCCCACAACAGGATAAAGTGCCAAAATCCCTGCTGAAATCCACTAGGGAACACCTTAACCCCAGCATTTCCCAGAAGTCTGATCACTTTATTTACACTAACTTATAAAAATGGGAACAAGTCCAGCTCAAATAATTACAGTTGTACTTGTGTAGGCAGTCCCTCAGATAAACTGGTTTGTTCTATCACAGAGAAAGGAATATTGAATTTCCTTAGAGAAACAAACATATTGAATGAAAGGCAAATTGGATTTCTCCCCAGTTGCACAAAACCAGATCATATTTACTCTCTATACACTCCAAGAATTCTCTCCCCAACAGCACCACAAATGCCATTCACCAGCTTTATTGACTTCTAAAGGGTAATTTGACAGCAGCTGGCACCGAGAACTGTGCTTGAAAGTTTTTGCATTAAGATGAACTAACGAGTTTGCAAGTGAATCTATGGAATCAGAAGCCAGGAAAAAGGGAGGCAAAGTTCCAAGAGCCTATCTGGCTGTCCTGAACACTTCCAGGAAGGAAAAGGATCTGAAGGCACAAATGGACAGGTGGATTAACAGAGGAGTGTCTTTCCTGTCCTGCCATGGCAGGAGGATGGCAGGTGTGAGTGGGACACGAGGAACACGTGTGGCAGTGCTGTGCTGCCTGCCCAGGGACAGCCCAAAATCCTCTACAGAAAGCAGGAGCGGCTGAGGGAGCTGGGAGGGCTCAGCCTGGAGAGAAGGAGGCTCAGGGGGCCCTTCTGGCTCTGCACAACTCCCTGACAGGAGGGGGCAGCCGGGGGGGTCGGGCTCTGCTCCCAGGAACAGGGACAGGAGAGAGGGAACGGCCTCACATTGCACCAGGGGAGGCTCAGGGTGGACTCCAGCAGCAATTTCTCCATGGAAGGGGTGCTCAGGCCTTGGCAGGGGCTGCCCAGGGAGCTTTGGAGCCCGAGCCCCGGAGGTGGACCCAGGTTTGCAGCCCCTGGCCGGGCTCAGCCCCCCAGGGAGGAGCTGCTGGCTCACAGGAGGGACTGATGCTGCTCAGCACACCCAGACAAGGGCAGAGCCTCAACACTCTCCTTCCTAACATCCCAAGACAACCTGCTAAGAATTCTAAATATATTAATAGCAACATAATAAATTATTAATATAAAGCTGAGTCATAAAAACCAAAAGTAAACACCATAAGGGATCTGGGTCAGAAATCCTGAAAACCTCGAGTTATAAATACTCAGCTTGTCCAAATAACCAACACGAAACACAAGACCTACTTTGGAACCATGATCACTTTGAAATCTCATTCTTTGTCCTTCTCAAGGTCATCTCTTCTGGTGTAGTAGAAAATCGAGCCAAATTAAAACCAGGGAAATAAAGAAAGGAAGTGCAGGAGGTGGGGGGAGCAGAATTGCCACGAGCAGGGCCATCCAAACAGATGCTGTTTTCTTCTTCAGGATGAAACCCTAAGACACTGGTGAGAGGCAATGCAGACAGCAGGATGTGGAGAGCTAGAGAAGTCATTGGGATTTAATTGCTGTATTGCAGTAGAAAAGCTGATATTTGCTAACAGCCACACCAAGCTGGAGTTTGCTCCAGTGACACTTCTGCAATGGTGCTGAAAATAAGCTTTTCCCTCCTGAGCCAACAGTGACAGAGCTCTTAAGAAGTAGTGGAAGTGTATGATTTGGAAGCCATTCAGCTAGAACAGAGTTTTTATTATTCCTTGGCCATTCTAATGATCTCAGATCTGTCCTTGTCACTTATCTCTCGTCTCCGAAGAAAAATCAGCATTTTCGGGCCATTTATTACAAGCATCAAGTGTTAAACTTGTACAAGAGCTAAGAGCAGACAATTTAACACACTGCTGATGCTCTCAAGCTTAGGGCAATAGAAATTAAGTATCTGCACTGTGCAACAATGGCTCTCCAACTCCTTATTTCCCGTTAAAAGAGAAAATACACTGTCTAGCTGAGAGACTCTGAACAAAGCCTGCAATTGTCTTCCCAGAGCTTCCACAGATTTCCTTTAAGATCATTATCGAGGTTCTCTAAACAGTTTGCAGCATCAATTTCTCCAAATGCTACACAAATAATGGCTATATACAATAGATGTAAATTAATTCCCTGTAAGCAGTGCTGGAGAAGCCTCCAAGAGGGAGTGAGAGTGTCACAGACACAAAAAACACTTAACCACACATTAGGGGGGAAAAAGCAGCTTTTTCCCAGCAAGAACTCCAACGTTTTCTACACAGGCAAGAAAAAGGTGCCCCAGAAAGAGCCCCCTGCACGATGGGTGTGTTCAGGCCTGGGGACTGAATGTGCAGAAGGAATCCCAAAGGACTGGGAGTTGTCATGGCCTGGTTTTGTTTTCAGCAAAGGTTTTATATTTCATGCAGAGGAAGCTGAAAAGCTTCCCTGCTCCAGCTCAACTTGAAGAAACCCAAGTGGGACTCATGCAGCAGCTGTGGATCCCACCCAAACTGAGGCGCTCTGGATTCAGTCTCTGAAAAATGGGAACGAAGGGAGGAGAAGAGGAAAGATGAATTGCTCAAGGCAGTGCACAAATCATTCTTTTTCAGAGCAGGACACAAAAATACATTTATTTGTTTCTCTATGAAATAACTTAAAATATTCCTCTCATAATATATATTTTTACAATCCTGTAATAGTTTGGGCCTATAGAATTTTCAGTCCCTGCCAAAAAAGCTATTTGGATTGAATCCTTAAAGAGAGGGAAAAATCAATTGCTGCTGTGAATGATGACATATTTCAGTGAGCAGAGATTTAATATTGGGGAAAACTCTGCTAATATTTCAACAGAAATAAACAGCAGCAGACAAGTTATTCACAGAGGTGTTTTAGAGCTCGCCCCAGCTCCTCACTGGTCTGGCCTCACCTTCTCCTTCCATCCCTTTGCTTCTCTCCTCTTCCTCCAGATCCGGCCCCCTTTTCAGCTCCTCTTTTACTTTCACATCTTCCAAGGCAGTTTCAATAGCCATGACATCCCCAAGAGACTTCTGATCCTCTGTTTTGTGTCTTCTGGGTTGACTCCTTTTTCTGTGAGACCTGAAAGTACAGAAGTGTGATTTGACATAAAAGAACAGCCTTCAAAATAGAAAACCATCACTGACTTTAAAAGCTGCATATAAAACAAAAGGATCTTCTTTGGAGAGAAAACACAAGGTAGCTAAAATAGCTACAGGGCAAAAGAGATATCTGAAAGGGAGCAGATGAACCTTGCATAACACAACATTTAAGATCCATTCACAGCAGCCATTAATTGTCTGGGTTTCCTGAAGAGCTTTTTCCTACCATTACTAATGTAAGCTCACAAGCTGCAGTTAAAGTGATTTTAATTGTGTTTTCAATCTATTTTGCTTGTATTTCAAAATACAGATGAAAACTTGTTTAAATCCCTCTTTCATCCTCTGCCTCCATTCCATTATTTCTTTTCATTCTGTCCATGCCTCCCTTTGGCAAACTGCTGGAAGTCTGCAAAACATCATCTTCCAGCTCTGAGACATTAGCCAGCACTGCCAGTTCCCAAAAACACACTATAATGAATGCTCAGAGCGAAATCAATAGGCAGTCTATGATTTTTCAGCAGTAAATTCAGAAGGTCCAAGGCCTTGAAGAAATCTAACTAAAAAATATGCATATTAATAAGAACAGACAAATACTAACGAGGCAATAGCAATGCTGTTCATTCTTTTTAAAGTCAATGCCACTGAGGCAAAGATTACAGGAGCCACAATGCAAAGAGAAATGGAAATTCAGAAGTCAGGACAAGATTTTTGGGTTGGGAACTGCAGGAAGCCAAGTACCCACACAGACACTCCCCACTGCTCAAGAGGGACAGGGAGGGAAAACCGGAAGAACAAGAGCCAAAAACTTGCAGGTCAAGAGCAATGCAGTTTAATAGGTGAAGGAAAGAATAAAAAAAGGAAGAAAGAAGCCCAGGAAATCCACTCACCACCTCCCCAGGCACAGCAATGCCCAACCAGTCCCCCAAAACAGCACCTCAGGTGCCAAACTGCTCCTTCCTCCTCTCTCCCAGGTTTTACTGCTCCCCATAACATTTTATGGCACAGAATTTCCCCTTGGCCACTCGGGGCCAGCTGGGTCCCCTCTCACCCACCCCCAGAGTCCCATGGGGCCAGAGGGGGACAAGACAAAGCCTTGACACTGTGCAAGCAACAGCCAAAACTTCAGAGCCTTATCAGCACTGGGGAGCCCCAAATCCCAGTAACTCCACCCCAGCCAGCCCCAGCACAGGGCTGTACAGAATCTGTAAAACTGCTCCTTGAATTTCAGGTTTAAATCTAACAAGCTCTCCTTCTCCAAAAGGACTGATTCAGAAACTTGCGATTTTTACCCCATTTTTAGCATGTAGGCACTTCTTCTTTGGTTGAAAGCAGCATTTTCCTTATGGCCTCATATCCACCATCGTGTGACAAAGCCTAAAACACACTTTACTCATCAGCCCCAAAGCCTAGAAAAGCTGAAAAGCAGCTCCTCATCCTCAGAGCCCAGAAAACTCAGCTGCTAATTAGATTTGGAGCACAACAGAGTTAAGAGCCCTTAATCAGCCTTTAAACTGACAAAGAAGGGAGAAAAAAATTCAACCTGAGCTGAATGATGAATAGGAAAGCAAGTTGATCCATATGCACAGGGACCTCTAATTGCCAGACTCTGAGCAGATGGTGGCCCTCCAAGAAGAGCTGCTGCCTTCACACCTGCAGGACAGTCACCAGCAGGAACAGGGGCTGAACCCAAAAGGATCAGCTCTGCTCTTCACCCATATTCCAAGAACACACCACCTTCCCTGGGAGGGGAATGTAGGGTGGGAGGTGAAGATAAAGCTGTAAGACTTTGCCACTGCAGCTGGAACTCTCCATAGCTGAAGGAGGAGTAGAGTCAAGTGTTACAAGCTGGTTTTAGCAAAGTGTGGTTTATTCCTGTGGTGTGGAAATGCCGGGCAAAAATTACAGCACAGAGCTTTATACTCACAGGAGAGAAAAAAGATCTGTTTTGCAGCGCTCTTCTCACTCAGGGGTTGTGGGGGAGAGAGGCAGAAAGCTCTGCATTTACAAAAAGTGCTTCCAGAACTACAGGCTGAAGGCTGAGCACTTCCAGAAGTGAAGCTGTTCTGTGTCTGACAGAATTCACACACTAGAAACGGGCTGGTGGGGACTGGACTAAAACAGTCTCTTGCTGAAGCCATAAAGTAAACAAAGTTGGGTTTTTCAAGGTAACCAAGTCTGACTGACCTTAGAGAAGAAATAACACCTCTCTGCAGAGTTTAAAAGCTCCATTTTTCCAAGAGAGCTGACAAAAAAGCAGCGTTTGTACTCTTTGAAGAACAGACCACAAAGTGACTTAAATTAAGTAGCTACAACTGTGAAGGTTTGGGCAGAGGTGAATCCCATCCCTCCATCCTGCTGAGAAAAGTCAGGCTTCAAGTAAAACGATGTCTTAGAAAGACATAAGCACAGGAGAAAGTACTGCTGAGGAGTATTGAACAGCTTCAAAACTGCTTCAGGATAATGCTGGAATAATCCAGGAAACACTGAGTAGATAAGCAAAAAAAGTACCTGGATCTTTTGCAATAGGCTCAGGCTGAGAGAGAGGTTTCTCTGCTGGGTAAGAGGCTCAGGGAGGGAAAATAATCCTTGGTGTTCATGCAGTACCTTGCACTGTGCAAACATCAGCTACATCAGGAACCCTGAACAGTCACAGAAATGCAGCAGCACTTCTATCAGTGCCCAGCTCCCTTCACCCACACCCAGGCACCACCACACACCCCTGCCAGCCCAGCAGAGCGACTCAAGAGTGAAAACCAGAAGAGCTGTGAGACAGCTGAGGTTCTCCAGTGATGGAAGAGATCACAGAAATCCAAACCAAGACGAAGCCTGAGGAACCTCGAGGCCTGAAGATTTCCTGGGGGCCTTCATGAAAAACTCAGTGACAAAGGAGAAGAGTCCCAGAGTTGCTATTTTAAGAAACTTTCAAGGGAAAAGAATGAAGTGATTGAAGTTGCCGAGGGAAGTCACATACCGGTGTTTGTTGTCCTCTTCCTCATCTCCTATCCTATAAAGCAAGATTCCAACAGGAAAAGGTTAGCATGCCAAATTTTCAATTCAAGCATGCTGTAACACACAAAAATCACAGACTTGTAGAAAATTAATACAAAGATCAAAGGAAGCACAGAAAGGCATGCATAAAATCCCCTTTGCAACTGATGGGCTTTTTATAACTCCTGCTTTCTGATCAGTGAAGCTCTAAATGCTCACTATAGATTTTTTTTTCTTCCAGGATAAGAGATGAGATGTGAGGGGGCACCAAGTGTCCCACTTTGAAAAACATGTGATTTTATAACATGGAAAGGAAACAGGACCATGAGGGACACGTTACCCCAGACAAATGACATGAGGAGCTGCATGAAAGGAGCAGAGGAAGAAACGAAAAGAGTTAGAACTGTCTGAAATGAAGAATTGTAGCATTTACAATCCCAGCAGTTAAACCCCAGCGCAGGGCTCACACACAGGCTCTCTCTGTCCTTACCTGCGGAGCAGTTTCGCCTTCAGGTCAGCCTTGGTCTCGTTCCAGGCGTCCAGCTCGGGGCTGCTCAGGGCCGTGGGCTTCATGTGGTCCAGGACAGCGATGTCCTTGCCCTGCTTCCAGAGCTCGTAGCGCTCGGGCTGCAGCACCCGCACGAACACGTCCATGGAGATCTTCACCATGTCCTTGCGGCACGTGCACTGCGAGAGACCCACACAGGTCACAGCAGGGCCTCCCTTCCCCAGGGGAAAATCAGCTCTCCCCAAGCTGGCTGAAGAGGGCTCCTGGAAGGGGTCCCTGCTGGGAATGCCTTGGCTCTACCTGCTCCTGGAAAACCAGCTGCCACTCCAACACTCGCCAAGGGCAGTGGAAAACTCTGTTCCTAAGGATTTTGTTCTCCCTCTAAGTCCCCCAACAAGCCAAAGCTTCCTGGGACTGGCACTGCTCATGTCCTGTGCTGCAGGCATTAGACACAATTACTGTGTCTGGTGTAGCCCAGGTCAGAATCTGCCCTCAAACCCACGTTCCCTCCATCAGCCTCTCTCTGGCAGAGTTTTCCAGGCTGAAAAGAGATTATTGGTACCACTTCATAACTCAGAAAAGCCTTACAGGCACCAAAGCCTGACCTAGAGCACAGGGCAGTTAAACTTCATAATGGCACATCCTGACATGGCACAGCAATCCTGCACAAAAGGGAAGAAATTAAAAACCTGCAGTAACTACAACCTGCATCCAAACCACTGAGTGGGAGAAAATGTGCTTCATTCATTTCAGTTGGCATATGCTCATTAAAACTAACCCGGAGTTACACCCCTGCCATTGCACAGAGAGGACTCCCAGGTGGTTTTCCTTGGATAGATCCCTTTGCTGTGATGAATCAACAGACTGAGTGCAGCAAGGGGATCCTCACCCTGGGCACTGATACCAGTCTCAAAGAGTCAGCCTTCATAAACTCAATCAAAAGAAGGCAGAGGATGGAAAAGGAGCCAGGAACCCCCCAGGTGCCTCTGGGGGCTGCAGCCACAGCTCTCCTGGGGGTTCTGCTCTAAGGTGCAAAGCTTTGCTTGCAATAAATTGCTTTTCAACTCTGAGCTGAGGCTGAGGTAATTGGAGCCACTTTGCAGGACTGGTTTGGGGTTTTTTCCCACCCTTCCTCCACACCTTTTCAAAACTATTCTACCCATTCTTTTGGCAGAAATGCTTGAAATTAAACCTGCTTCTCTCCTTTTTCCCTTCCCTTTTCACCACCCTTGCTAAATAATTTATGGCCATAGTTGAGAATTCCCTGAGAGGGAGAGAGAAGAGTCCTTCTGTACAGCTCTCCACCACCCCACATCCCCCAGCTCCTGTTTCTCGTTGTGCAGGGGCTGGGGCAGTGCTGGTAACCCGAGCTAAGGAAGCAGCATTTATGGACAGGCACTTTCAGGAAAACTCCCTTCGTTTAATGAAAAACAGCTCAGGCCACAAAGGCTGGAGGTGCAATTTGGCCTCAGCATGGCAGGAACACAGAGGGGACCCAGGCTCCCAACCCCAGCCCAGGCAGGAGCTTCCCACAGCACCCCCTCAGCCTGGCCTGAGGGACTGAGCAGATTTTCCTCAAGCAAGTTTAAAAGCAGCTGTGCAGAGCTACAAAGAGGAACACAGGTATCAGAGCAGAGCATCCCCAGCACAGCTCTGAGGACTGACCTGCACAGAGCCTCAAAAATGCCTTCAAAGGGCAACGCTGCGTTTTGTGAGGCTGGCCTGGACCCAAGAGGGGCAGCACAGACACACCCACACCTTCAGATCCAGCCAGCACCTCCTGAGGCACTCGGGGCCAGAGGTCTGCAGAGCAGCTCCCAGCCACCAGAGCTGCAGAGTCCCGCAGCTGCACCCCAGGTCAGAGCTGGAGAGCCCCACTGGGGGCTGGCTCTGGGCTCCAGGGATGCTGCTGGGCTGGGCTCAGGGATGCTGCTGGGCTGGGCTCAGCACTGGCTCCGTGGCCTCCACCTCCCACATCCCACAGCCTGCAGCAGCCAAGCTCCTTTCTCTGCACAAATCTACCATGATGTATGTTTATATTTCAATTTTAATTTAATTCTATTGCTTTCACACCAGCCAGCATGAATAATTTACAAAGCCTCTTTCCTCTGGGGCTCCTTCTGGCCCATACAGTGATATTTCCTCAGCTGCTGCAGTTGTGTCACAGCCACATTCCCAGCGTGGCCAGGACATTTTTCCATTCCCTCCCCTCAGACAGCAGTGAGATCCTGCTGATGCTTCCAATACAGCTGGGAAATGGAATGTTCTGTGTGTGAGAGCTGGGAGAGGGAGAATGGGGGGACAAGGAGGAGAGTGAGGGTAGAGAAGGGTAAGAAATTGCCTTTGCAGTAGATTCCCTGCTCTGCTCCATTGCAGCAGGACAAAAGCAGCGAGGTTTTTTCCTGGCAATGATCTCCAGCCCCACACGTGCCTTCCCCCTTCCACACACACACAGCTGTATTTCTTCCAAAGTGTTTCACTGTGCTCACAAACACACGTATTTCCTAAAAGACATTATGCCTACACCCCCCATCTCTGCCCATCCCTACCCCAATTTCTGCAGAATATATCCTCCCAAATTCCCCCAAATCCCAACACTTTTATATTCCACTATTATTAAACTTTATAGGAAAAAAAATGAACACATCAATACTAAAACACCGAAACCTCCTTTCCATCACATGAGGCAAAACTGAACCACAAAGCTCCAATTTGGGAACCCACAGAATTCCTATGGATCAATAGCCCTGAGAAGGATTTCAGGGTGACACGATCACCCCAGGCACAGGACGGAATGGCAACACAAACACTTTGTGATGTCAAAGTGAGAGGTGAGAAATGCCAGGAGTCCCAGACCCAGCACCTTCCCCTCTCCCCTCCCTCACCCCCAGCCCGGCTGCCAGACCCCGCTCCAGGAACAGCAGAGCCACCCATCAAACACCGGAATAAACAACGGAATATCCATAACCAGGACCTCCAAGGAATGACTGCAAGTCCTGAAAATGGGAGTGGAAAAAACCAAACCAAAATCAACAGCTTTAGGGTCAGTTCTTCGCCCTCGGTTACAGGGGAGCTGAGACCCAGAAGAGCAACAAGAGAGGAGTTTCCATGTTCCCCAAATCTGCAGGAACTTCACTTGTTCCACCTTCTGAAGCCTTTTCCCAGCCCCACCTCTCTTTTTCCATAAGTTAATGGCTTTATTAACCATAAGCACATGGAAAAACGCTGTAAGGAAATGAACAATTAAACCTTTTTCCAGCCTAAAACCCCAACATTCTTCCTTCCCTCATTACTTTATTATCTGTAACTCTAATTTGGAGCCTGTGGTAAAATATGTGACCACACCAGGAGCCCTGTCCCATCAATTCTAACTCCAAGACTGATAGTGGGGAATTTGTGGTTACTGAATGTACAACCATTATCTTATTTGCAATATTTTTTAACATAAAAACACAAATAAGTCTATATAAAATAACATTCAAATAAAATTACTGTCTCCCTGAAGTCATAAAATCAAACGATTTATGGAAAAGTGCAGACTCATTCAACTTCAACCTTCAGCAACAGTTTCGTGAGGATATGCCCCTCAATTCCCAACTATTAGCACTGAACTGAACCTCAGCAGTTCCATCACACAGGAAAGGTTAATGGAAGATAAGCCTTTTCCTCATGCAGAAATAGTCACCAAAATTACATATTTAAAGAGGCACCTCTGGTTTTCATGGAAAAAACCCTTCATGTTCAGATGAAAGCAGTTGATAAGACTCAGCCAAGCCTCTCACTTTGCCTTAATGGAAATTTATCCATCACAAAACCCAACATGCTCAAAATTGAAGTTCTTTCAGCTTTTAAATGCCAGACCAAAATCTTTGCTTAAAGCTTTTCTGTCTGCTTTTCCATAACAATGAAGCCTAAAAGCAAATTCCTGGGAAAGGGGGGTGGTTCTGTGAAAAGGCAGCAGAGGAACCCTCGCTGGTACAGGAACACAGACAACAGCCCTCAGCTTCTCCCTGTCCATTCCCAGGGCACAGCAGAGTTCCAGCTTTTGGGAGAAACCAGCCCCCACTATAATCCATGCTTTCAAGCAGCAGCAATCCAGTTTGTTCCCATATTACAGACGTGTTATTGGGACCCAACTGGGCAGAAAAAGCAGTCTGGGGCTCCAGTTTCCTTCTCCTTCCACTCAGCCAGTCCCAGCACACTCCTGAAAGATGAACGGCAGCAATTCTGTGAGTGAGGAGTTAAACTTTGAGGAGAAGAAGGAGGAAAAGCCCAGACTGCATCGTTTGTGTGTTTAATGGTTGGTGGTTGGAAGCTTGTGGGAAAGAAGATGAGCCCTGACCCCCCGTTTGCAGAGTAATTACTGGCATCAACAACAAACCAGTTCATTAGGAAACCCACTGGAAACCCTTCCCAGAGCTTCATAAACAAAACTATTAGGAAAGATTTCCATGGACTCCCCCTGTCCCTGGCTGCAGGGCTCGATTCCTCCCTGCCTGCTTCCCTGAGAGCTCTGGAAACGCTCCGTGAGCATTCCCGGCTGCAGGAGTGGGGCCAGGGCGAGGCAGAGGCACCCCACTCCCCCTCAGACCCCGCATTTGTGGGGGACAGAAATGCTCTGGGACCTGCTCCAGCCACGCAAACCAAATATCTCATCCCAGCATCCAGCAGGAGCTGCTGACACCCATCCACCCACAGGGATGGACACCAGCCTCCCATCCAGCACCCCCAGCACTGCAGTCCCAGAAATCCCAATAAACCCAGCACCGCAGTCCCGGAAATCCCAACAAACCCAGCACACCCAGCACTGCAATCCTGGAAATCCCAATAAATCCAGCACTGCAGTCCTGGAAATCCCAACAAACCCAGCACTGCAATCCCAGAAATCCCAACAAACCCAGCACTGCAATCCTAGAAATCCCAACAAACCCAGCACTGCAATCCCAGAAATCCCAACAAACCCAGCACTGCAGTCCTGGAAATCCCAATAAACCCAGCATCCCGAGCACTGCAGCCCCAGAAATCCCAATAAACCCAGCACTGCAATCCCGGAAATCCCAACAAACCCAGGCACTGAT
Organism: Melanocharis versteri; assembly: GCA_013397845.1. Classification (NCBI taxonomy): domain Eukaryota; kingdom Metazoa; phylum Chordata; class Aves; order Passeriformes; family Melanocharitidae; genus Melanocharis; species Melanocharis versteri. The sequence goes on from VZTG01008957.1 coordinate 414,098, forward strand.
TCTGCTCACAGAACTCCAGGTGTTCTTCCTCCATCGACAAAAACTGTGCCAAGACCCTCCCAGCCAGAACCTCAGGAGAGGAGCTCAGAAAAGAGCTGATAAAACAAAGCTTCCAGACAGTTTCCAAAAAACAACAATCCCCTTTCCACCTCAGCACAATAAAAACCTGTAAAAGTTCCTTTTTCTGGCACAGAATCAAAAGCAGGGCATTAGGGGTGTTTACAAATAATACAAGAAAATAAGCATGAAGAAAGGTGGAAGAATTTGTATAAGACCAACTTTGAATCTGTCTGACAAAAATAAACCATGGAAATGTTATTCCATAATAGATTTCTTTAATGTATTCTAAGCTTAAAAGGTCTAATTAGAGTAAAAGAGCAATTTTGAATGTCTGACAAAAATAAACTATGGAAATGCTATTTCATAATAGATTTTTTTATATGTGTTCTAAGCTTAAAAGGTCTAATTAGAGTCAGTTGAGGCATAGACTCAAAGTAATGCAAAAATACAATCCTGATTTGCCTTATTTTGGGGACCAATTTTGCAGTATTACCAAACAGGTTTCTGCAAAAACCTCATGAGTTTTATTTTCTTGGGAAATACAGACATATTGAGGGGAAAATCTACAAATACGTGAATAGTAAGAAGAAAGCTTCAATTTTACCTGGAAAATTATATGCTAGACAACTTTAAATCACTGATATTCCAAGTGTAAATTCGAGATTATTTCAATATTATACGCATAGTACAGAAAAAATGAGTGAGCAGCAGGTTTAGAAGCAACAAACCAGGTAAAGGGTCCCAGGCTGGGATCCAAGAGGTCCCTTCTCCTGTAAAATCCAAAGGGAAGAGTTCTGTTCGTGTCCCTTGCCCAGATCTGGGGTTTGGTGGGGACTCTGCCTGGGACAGCTGAAGGCTGCTCATTTCAGAACCTGAGTGCAGGATTTGGGAGGAAGGGCAGCCTGACCCCGTGCCGTGCCGAGAGACAGAATTCCAGCAGTGTCTCTGGAGTAAACAGGAGATAAAGGAAGGCTTGAACGTGGCAGCCAGCAGGAGCCCAGACCTCCTCCAGGAGTGGCTGCACTTCACTGAAAGGAAAGTGCAGCCATCGTTCCCCTCCCATCCACTTCTTTTCAGTCCAGTTTGCCAAAGAAACAGAAAAGCGGAGTTGGGATTTGAATTTCTGCTAAAACTGTGCACTCTGAAAGGGTCTCTGAAAAGCAGGAGGCTCACAGGCCACCTCGACTGCAGGAAGGGCACTTCCCTGAAACCCCTGGCTTGAAAAGCTTCTTTGGGCAAAGGCACAGCTGTTAAAATCCTCTGGTGGAGGCATCCAAGGGTTTTCAGAAACAAAAAACCAGGAATGCAGAAAGGAACTGCAGGCTCATGGAGCAAAATAAAAAGCAATTTTAAAAAAAGATGGTAAGGAATGAAAATTATAATTTCCTGCCTTTCACTCAGCAGCTTTTTTCAACAACCAAACAGAAAAAAAATATGACATATGGAAGACAAATGACTGAGGAACTCCAACTCCAGAGAACAAAGGGAAATATTTCTCCCTAATTCCTAAGCTCTGCCTATGCAGGCAAACATTAACTGTAGTTTATACAAATAAACCCATCCCTCCTCAGCTGTACCACTGAACCAGGAATGCTGAAGTCCAAAGCAAATATTTGGATTACAGCTGACTCTGAAACATCGAGCCAGGATCTCCAGTGCCGTGAAAACCTCTCTGAACTCCTTTCCTCTGGGTCCCTGTTTGCTGTGGGTGACAGTGACGCCCACGCCAGGCAAACAGCAGCACTCCCTGCCCGAGGCTGCTCTGCAAAGATGCTGGGATGAATTCCCAGCGGGCACACGGGATCATCCCGGGAGCCCCTCGATCAGCCGAGGGTCTGTCCCACCCCAAACCGGGATCTGCTGCTCACTTTTCCCCAGGAGCAGGTGGAAGAGGCCAGCTGAGGTTGGCCTCAAAGTCACCTTGGCTGGGAAGGAGTCAGCTGCAGCACGAGGCTCCTCCAGGACAGATGGAGAATTTACATCGGCAATAAACGGGAGAGCAGTTAAAAGCTGCTATTTCCTGCACTTCTGGGCACAATGTCCAGCTGGAGGCAGCACATCCCCCTCCCAGCGGGGCAGCACACGGAACTGAGGCTGCAAAGGAGGATGTCAGACCCCTCCTCTGGATCTGACACTTGCTGAGAGCACAGACATCCAGTCCTGAACATTTCTGCACATCACGAAAGACAGCGTGGAATTTGTCTGTCACAAACCACACTCGGCACTGGGGCTGGAGGAGCAATTAAAAGGAGGATCAGAAAATCAGACCCAACGGGCAAAAGCACTTGTTCTAACTAAAAGCACGAGGACAGAAAGACTCCAAAACCTCACACCACGCTCTCAAAAAGCTTTGAACCAAACAGGACAGCTCAGATTATTCACTTGCTATTCACCAAACCTTTCCATTGGAGTTTTTAAGGATCTGTCCATCCTGGTTACTAATTTACAGATACAAGTGGATTTACCCACTGTTAGTTTCCCACACTACTCTGCAGCCACTGCTATTTTTTTTTTTTTGCTAATACTGACACTTGTTCTACAATTAGAGCAGGCCCAGTGTCTCAGAAGCTGATCTCTACACTCCAGGCTGGTTATTCAGTATTTTTTACAGCCCAGGCAGGTTCTCAGTGGGACGCAGAACATTGCACCCATCTGGCAGGCAATTAGCACAGCTCTGCTCTCCGAGGTGAACCATTACCTTCCTCTCTTGCACTGCAGCACTGACACACAGCTCTCAGCAGAGCAGAATCCAAACCTCCTCCCCAGGATAATGTCCAGGAGAACATTACAACTGGCTCATTATGAACCTTGCCTTGTCCCCAGTCTCCCGAGTGCTGGCAGGACAAGAGAGCTGTGCTGGCAGCCCAAGGAAAGGAGGGAAGCAGCCCCAGGCAGCTGGGTCAGTGCACGAGGAGCAGCTGCCTGCAGAGCTTTGCCCAGCTCAGACTTCCCAAGAACTTTAATAAATGAGTATATGGTAAGAAAAAAAACCCCAAACCTGCCTGCATGTGAGCAAGGATAATCTAATTGTGCCTGGGAGCATATAAATCAATAAAGCCATTTTTTAAATATAGGAAAGCTGAAGTTAACTAAAAATCACATACTCAGGGATCATGGAATGGTGTGGGTTGGGGGGGGACCTTAAATCTCATCTCATCCCACCTCAGCCATGGGCAGGGACCCCTTCCACTGTCCCAGGCTGCTCCCAGCCCCAGTGTCCAGCCTGGCCTGGGACACTGCCAGGGATCCAGGGGCAGCACAGCTGCTCTGGGCACCCTGTGCCAGGGCCTCACCCCCTCACAGCCAGGAATTCCCTCCTGATGTCTCTCCAGGAATTCTCTCCCCACAGAGGTGCAGGCAGCTCCAGTGCACACCCCCAGCTGATCATTCCTTAGGTCCCTGCTTAATCTCAAATGAGATTTAAACAAAGCTTTGCCCTCACAGTGTAACAAACTCAGCTGGGACCCCCAGCCAGGCATCCCAGGGTTAATTAACCCGTGGTTTAGAGCAATATTAACCAGGAAGCTCAGAACAGACAAGTGCCATGGAGTGCAATGGGAATAAATTGGGCATCTCCTTCCACACTCCCACTTTGTGTCCCCAGATCTGCTCCGAGCTCTGCTGCTGCTTGTTCAGTAATTTCACGCTACGCTGCTTAACAATGTAAGCATGGAGGCTCCATCTAAAACTGCACTTCCCAAATGTCACTTGTTTGTGAACACATGGCTGAACCCAAAATTGCTTTTAATATTCGAGTGGTGCCTGCTGGCTCTGTTGTAGTTAAGGGTCTGTCTGAATTTCCATGATAAACCCCATTTTCTGGGGTGTAATACCATGACCACTCACTACACATAAACCTGCTTTACAAGGTCACAGCAGACAAACACCACTTTTTACATTTTTAAACCAAGGTTGCTTTGCTGGTTTTGTGTTTCAGACATTTGACACTGATTTGAGGCCTCTTACAGTTTAAGGTTTTCCTTACCATCCCTTTAACTCCAGAACAAATCCAAATGTAAGACCCATCCCTGGCAGTGTCCAAGGCCAGGCTGGATGGGGCTTGGAGCAGCTGGGACAGTGGGAGGCGTCCCTGCCCACGGCAAAACTTCCCAGGTTCCACTGAATGAGCTTTGCTGATCGTTTACTCTCCAGACTTCAAACCAGGAGAGCACAAGTGCTGTCCCAAACCAAAGGAACAAAGCACACCAGGAATCTGCCCTGATGAGAAATAACCACACAAACACAACTCTCCAAACTTAACTGACTGCACAGATTAGAGGAATTCGGGTATTTTCAGAATGTTATTACCATAGTGTTATTAAAGCTTAAAAGTATTTCCAGCTGATTCCTTCCCCTCCAGTGTGCACCTAATGAGTTGTGTTCAGTTACATCAGTCACCTTATTCACTGTGAAATGCAGTTTGGATGCATCAGAAAACTAATCCCAATTTACCAACCCCAAAACAACCTGCTCACCCGGTGAACGCAGCACTTGAGAAAGTCATTCCCACACCCTCAGAATAAAACAAATTACGGGGAGGCACAAACACCAGCGTGGGATGGTGAGAGAGCACATCCCAAAGCAGTGGCATTTTCCACGCTGTCCTCAGGAACAAGGACAAATAAAGCCCCACGGGCACTGCTCTGTGGCCCACGAGCTGGGCTCCCAGCCCCTCTGCCCCACCTGCGTTGCCATTTTCCCGTAGTCGATCCAGCGCAGCGTGGCGAAGTTGGTGGACTCGGCGCAGTTGAAGCCGTGATTGAAGCCAGCGTGGTAACCGTAAGGAAACGTGATCATAAACTCCCCGGCCTCCTGCGTGATCTGGAAAACAAAGGAGGAAGGAGCAGACACCCCACAGGTCACTAAATGCAGCATCCTGAGAACAGAGACCCATTAAAAACCCCACTGATGAAATCTCTCTCCACTGGAGGGTCGGCAGAACTGTCATTGCCAGCTCTTGGCTGAGCCTGGAGCATTCCTGGTGAGCTGCAGGAGAACTCAAGTATTTCTCTTAAGGGAAGAACTCAGAACAGGGGCTGGAAGGGGCCACATGATCTGAACTATTTACACCTGCAAGCTCCAGTTACAAAAGGGTCCCAGGCTGCAACATTCCACAGGGCAAATCAATCTTGATGCTTCTAAAAACCCCTCTTTTTACATATTACACAAAAATCCACTGGGGAAAAAAGGAATTTCATTGTTAAGAGCATGGCCTGAACCATGGGAGCAACTCCAGTCCAGCAGCACCTCCCCTCCATGGGGTAGGGAAGAGGCAAAGCCTGACCTTCCCTGTCTTTGCAACCCAGCAGTGCTGACAGAGCTCTCACAGCTGTCACAGGCCAAGAATTCCATTTGGATTCCTTCCCACAGCCATAACTCCCACCCCAGCAGCTCAGAGCCCACAGAGACTCCAGGGGACTGCACTTCCAAACACAAGGATGAGGCCAAATGCAAAATGTAAACAGACAGAAGTTCAAACATTTCCTCCCTCGGCTGGGCCAACATCTGAACTTGCTGATGTCATTAACATCAGAAGAATAATTTAAAAAAGAGGGAATAAAAGCTGCTGTGATACACAAGAAGCTCCTGCAGGATTTCAGGAGGAGGTGCTGAAGTCCAGCCTGCACCCAGCCCCGTGGAGCACCCTGCACCCATCCCTCATAAACCCAGCAGTGCTGCTCTGCTGCCTTCAGAAGATGAACAGATTCTGTTTCTGTCAGTGAATGCACATCCTGGTGTCTCCATTTCAAGCCCACACCATCCATGGCACTGCTGTCAACATTATCCCACAATAAATTAGAAAACACTCCAGATGATGGATAGGCCATGCAGAAAAGTAATAACTATTGAAGGAAAGCCAGCACAAACTGCCACTCATGGAGAAAGCCCCAAATTTACTGACTTCTGCAAGCTCTTGAGGAATAAATGGAGAAATCAATAGGAGATTACAGAAATACACATTTTTAATTATTAAAAAGCCCTAGTATTGATCTGTTTCTTTTTTTCCAGAACAGCATTATAGAGATTTATAAATGCTGCCCATTTCAACTTCATTGAAATCTGCCGAGAATTCGCATGAAGGGATCCTATCTCTATTCCTCAGGAAAAATGGCACTTGTTCCCTGTTTGTGAGTAACAGTGATCCTCCTTCAACAGCCACCGTTTCAGGACAGGGCCTGGAGCAGCCTGGGACAGTGGGAGGTGTCCCTGCCCATGGCAGGGCTGGCACTGGATGGGATTTAAGGTCCCTTCCCACTCCACGATTCCACGAGTCCCGTTTGGAGCAGGCATCTTCGACACTTCCCACAGGCACAGGCAGCTCTGGCTCCGTGTGCTGGGAGCAGCAGCAGCAGCAGTTTGAGTGATTCTGCACTGATACAAATCCCTGTAACCACACTTGGCTGAGGAGATTTACTTCTTGCCACAACACTTTAAGAATAAGCACATTAAAACGATCATACCAAATAAACACGACCCCTCTCTTCAAATCAGGGCTTAAGAGCTGCAGGGATCCTTCCAGGCTTAGAGCAGCACGAGCACTTACACAACAGGGAACCAGCACAGGCAGCTCCACTTTCGGTCAAACTGGATCCACAAGAAAATAGAAAAAGTGTTCCTGAATCACCAGCGGGTTTTGCTGCCCCTTGCTGAGAACATCCTTATCAGCTCTTCCCTCTCTACCTGAGAGGCTCCGTAATTGCCAGAGTTTGTTCAGTGACAGCTTTTCTTCACCTCACAGTGTCTCAGCCAAACCCCAAATCCCCCTTTCTGCAGGCAGTCCTGGTTTGACCCCACGGGATGCACTCAGCACAACAACACCCTTGGAAATGACAATTCCTCCCAGCAGCTTGTGCTGCATCAATCCCTCAGGAGAGAGGTGCTGTGCTCCCAACAGCCTGCAGGGTGGCCCTGCACCTACCCTGTCAAAGGGAATCCCGTACTTCTTCAGGATGGAGGGAGAAATGAGGGTCATCTTGTGACGGAGGAAAGCATCACATCCCTGAGAGCTTCCTGGGAAAAACCCTGTGGAGACATTCAAAGGAGGAGCATCACTGCAGGGCTGCTGGGCTGGTCTTGGGAAAACAATAAATCTGTTAGGCTCCACATCAATCTGCCCTACATATCGCTACCTAAAGGGGAAAAAATGATAATATTCAGGGAAAAGAAAGGGAAGATCTGCACGCCAGGCAGTGGCAAGAGGGACACATTCACAGTGGTCACCAGCAAGGGCAGAGGCAGCAGGACCTGACCCAGGCAGCACCTCAGCACCATTAAGGGTTAAATTCTACCCAAGGTCCACGGTGAGCTATTAAAACAAATCAAAGATAATTAAGAAAACTAAAACAGTGGTAAACACTGGCCAAACCCCTCAATGGCAGCTCAGCCACTGTAACCCCGCTTCCCTCAAGATCATGTCTTTCCCTCCAAGTGGGAGGTTCCATAACAAATTGTGTTTATAGGGACTCAAACCCATCACAGTTTAGGAAAGCAAATAACCCAAGCTCTGGAACCAAAACTAATTGATGAGACATAATGGAAGGGGTTTCAGAAAGTCAAAAGGATTACTGGACTCCAGGTTTTCTTATATTTTTCTACTAAAAGCATTTCAATTAAAATTATGACTGTCTACTACCCAGTCTGTCGTCCCTCTCTGCAGTTCCTCTTTTTAATGCACAGTTTAAGTGGCTCTCATTAAAGCCACTAATAAAGAAGCACATTTTAAGTGATTAGCACCAATAACATGGCAACACATTAACATTCTCTCCATGGGCTCCATGGCTCTCCCAGTGAGCCCATTTACAGCTCAGCTATTCATTTTCCATATTAATTGCACACTCATTTCTCCACAGTAAACTTCTCCCCACTGATGCACAGGGCAGGGGGATGGCCAGGCAGCAATATTGGCTCTTTGCAGTTCAATCATCACCCACCCAGCTTCCAGAGACAGGAAACTAAAGTAAAGACCAGATCGTTGATAATTTGCTCCTGATTTTACAGCACCAACCATCCCCTTGCCTCAAAATTGATCATCCGTAAAAATTAGTTACAAACAGCAAGAAACTTATTATTGCTCCTGTCAGACTTGGAGTGGTATTTCAGAGTCTGCAGAACACAAGTCATCTGATTGATTGACTTCTTATAAAAATTACTTTTTTCATCTATTAAAACCGGGCAAATGACTGAGCTGTAGCTTTGAAATGGAACATTTCTGGGCAGCCATTTCCAGCATTGTTTGCATGTAGGGATCACGAAGCTCCGTGCCCAGGAAAACAAGCCCAGCCAGCCCCGGGACACCAGGCCCAGGGGAAGGTGTCCCTGCCCACAGCAGGGTGCCACGAAAGGAGTTTTAGGGTCCCTTCCAACCCAAACCATTGTGGATTAAACCCACAGCCCAGACATGGGAGGGTTTGGCCTCAATGCCTCGAAATTGAAGGGTTTTTCAAGGAATTTTAGCTCAGGTCACGCCGTGCCAGGAGACCGAGGCTTCGAGGGAAGAGCTGGAGGGAAAATTCCCTGACAAGTTCTGTGGCTCTGCAGCTGCTGTCCAGCACAGCAGGCTCCTCGAGCAGCCCTTGCAGAAGCCATCGGTGAGATCAGCTCAGTCAATCCTCCTCCAGCCCAGCACAGCAGGCTCCTCGAGCAGCAGCCATCGGTGACCTCAGCTCAGTCAATCCTCCTCCAGCCCAGCACAGCCAGCGCTCACCTTTCGCCAGGCGTTCCAGCCTCTTGCCGTGCTCCGGGGGGATGGCATACCTGGGGAGGCAACACAGAAACCAAAACGTCAGCCTTTCACGTAAAAACAGTGAAAGGGAAAGTCCAGGAACGAGCGGGGTAATGACCCTGAGCACAGCACACAACAGCTGGCAATGAAACCAAAATTCTGTATGTCCGAAAGGCATCAGTAACACAACCCATGGAAAAAAGGCAGCATTTAATTAAAGTCTTTAGACATGTTACATAAAATGTGTGATTTTCCTGCCATTTTCTCAAACTGCACCACAAGATCTCACAAGGCAGAAGGAAAATCAAGAGGACAAAGTGATGATACAGCACTGGAAACCCCAGAAATAACTGAGTGCAGGGAACAGCAGGTGTGTTCTCCATGGGGAAAATATCTGCAAAATAAAATGGTGCTAAATATTAATAAGCAAGAAACATTGGATGGGCCGAAAAGGTGTGAAGGAGGGTCTACATGCTTTGGAAGAGAATAAAACCTTCTTTTGCATAAATAGCTTTCATTTTATTCAAAAAACTAAATATTCTTCACCACAGCTCAAGCAGTCATGGCTCAACCCTTATGCCCATGCTGGATTTTATTGCCTGATGTGAAATAATGGAATTAAAGTATTCAATAATTTTCCTGATCAGGTGGATGAAAATGCAGGGTCTCCTGAGGAAAACATCATTAAAGGATGTAGGGAACAACTTCTACACTTCCTAAAGACAGTTTTCTTAGATTAGAGGTAAATAAAGTGCAAAAGAATTTGACTGAAATTTTTTTGAGTGCAAATTATTGAACATAATTCTGGAAAATCAATCAGCTGTCCCATAGGTCTCACACACAGGGCTGGGGGTGCCCAGCACGTACAAAAATCAGGGAAGGTTCAAGTGGCTCTTTTTCTTCCCAAAAGCTGTTAGTTCTCTCAGCGCTTTGAAGTTCACAATATTCTCAGGAGCAAAGCCCAGGTGACAAAGATTTATGTGCTCAGGTTATAAGGAGGGAACTGAATACCAGGATACATTTAAACGTGTTTAACATGATGACACACAATAATATTGCCAATGGAAATTTGTAAATCATTGGTTACACTCTGCAGCAAATTAAATATGGCTCTCCCAGCTTTTTGTGACAGAGAATTCTGAGAATTTACATTGGTGGGAATGGCATTTATTGCCAGCTATAACTTCTCTTCTAAGCGAATAATAAAAAATGCATTATTTTTGCTGTTTCCAATAAAGATGTCAAACGCACCCTGTCTCACTGCCCCACGCTGGAGCAGGAAATTGCAGGAGGGGACTCAGCAACAGGTGCCCAGCATGGCCCCTCTCAGGGTGGGGGCTCAAAATGCACCCGGTTCTGGGGACTTCAGGCAGGCAAATTCCCAGTTTTCAGGTGTGAAACCCGTGTGAGGAGGAGCAGCACAGCCTGTGCCAGGAGATCAGACACACCTGGGCAGGTGGGGCACACAAACCACACAGGGGCTGCAGGGCTCAGGCACTAAGCTGATTTAAACTGAGGGCTTCAAAAAAATTTAAGGCAAAACACCATGTAGCACCTAATCTTGTAAAATAATAAATACAGCGATGGACTCCCAACATCCCCTGACCAAAGTTTGACAGTGCCTTAAATTGCATAATTATCAAACAATTCAATTTCATTTGTCTGGGACAAAGCTAGTGGCTTTTATTTTACAAAGACCATTCATCACTTACATAAATGTGATAAAACTAATCCCGATCCAAAGCTCCTTTGTGGGATTAATGTCCCTTAAAACAGGGAAATGAGACATTCCATTCCTTCTGGGAAAAATGCTGAAGGATTGGGAAAGAACTAATTTATGGCTACAAGGCTGCTGATGATTAATGTAATATCCCCAGTCTACAATGCAACCTTCACTTAATTAGTGCCTGTAATTGGGAGTTGTAAAGATAAGATTAATTGAATCTTGAGGACGTTAAAAGTTTAATACATTGGAACATGGTTATTGTGTTATCTGAAACTGCAGCCCGCAAAAAGCCAAGCGAGGCTTCAGAGAACAGCCCATGGAGAGACAAAGAAAAAAGACTTGCTTGGATAGGAACCAGCCAGAGAGGAGGAATTTCCAGCTTATAAAAAAGAACTATATGTAATAATACACAAATCAAAATGCCCCAGCACAGAATGGTAATAGCTGACTCCAATTTTAGAAATTAACTTTTTTCTTTGGGCCAGTCTTTAGGAAGCAGAGCCTACACATCCCTCTGCATTTATTCTTAGGAATTCAAAATATTAACTGCAGAAGAGAATTAAAAGTAGGTCAAATTCTGCTTTAAGTTATGCTCACAAATCTGACTGATTTACATAAAGATAGGCAATAAAGACAGAATTTGGGCTGCTATTTAAAACCAGGAAGAGAAACAGAAGGCTCCTGCACGTATGGCACAGATTGAGCTCCATCTACACACAAAATGATTGATTACGAGGCAGAACAACAATGGAAAGATTAAAAATTGCTGCAGTCCAAGGGGGGCAGCTACTGAGCCCAGGGAGGGCTGCTCTGAGTGCCCCGATGGCACCGACCCTGCTGGGGACAGCACCCAGCATGGCACCGACCCCTGCTCTCTGGGAGAACACCCAGCATTGGCACTGACCCCTGCTCTCTGGGACAGCACCCAGCCTGGCTGGGGACAGTGTCCCTGTGTCCCTGTGGCCCTGTGGCCCTGGCACAGTTTGTCACCATCCCCTGCTCTCTGGGACAGCACCCAGCCTGGCTGGGGACAGCGGCCCTGTGTCCCTGTGTCCCTGTGTCCCTGTGTCCCTCAGTACAGTTTGTCACCATCCCCACAGCTGGGGCTCAGCTCAGCTGCAAAATCCCAATTCCACCGGCAACCCACAGGTCTGGGCACGGTAAGAAACATCCAACAACTTCCTTTTCTACAGGCACAGCTCCAACAGCCCCCGGTGCTGGGAACACAGAGCTGGGAAGGCAGAGCTGGATCTGCCCAGGGCTGGGAAGGCAGAGCTGGGAATGCAGAGCTGGATCTGCCCAGGGCTGGGAACACAGGGCTGGATCTGCCCCCCTGGCTCAGCCAGGTCCCAGGAAAAGGGACATTCTTGGCCACAGAGCCAAACCAGCAGCTGGGTGGAGATAAATCAAACTCCCAAGGCACTGGGCTTGCAAACCAGCCTGCAGCCCGTGTGCCAGGGGTCAGCCCTGCAGAGGGTGACCGAGACAAAGGGCCAGGCCTCACCCAAACCCTGCCACTCAGCAGTTTGGGGCATTACAGCAGGAAAAATGTGCTGCTGCTCTGCCAGGGAGCGCCAGATTTATGCAACGGGGAAAGAAAAAAACAGCTCAAGATAAAAAAAGTTATAGTTCCGTGACTCAAATGTCATCTTACCCCCAAGTCAACAACCTGAAAGTAATATACTGAGCCTTTTAAATTACCTTTTTCTACTTTCCACCAAAACAACAGAAAATCCCTGAAGTGGATCAAGTACCACTTGTACACATCCAGAACTTGCTGTTCTGAGGGAAAGACTCTCAGCTTCCAAACTTATTTCATGAAACCTAATTCCAGCATTTCTGATCTCCACTTCCATGTAATTTTCTGAGTTCTTGAGTCAGGATCACAGGTCCAAAAGGTTTTGCCCCAAAGCTATAAATGTGTTGGAAAACGATCTTCCTGGAGTGGTGGCTTGCTTTTGTTAATATGGAATCATGGAATCCCAAAATGGTTTGGGTTGGAAGAGACCTTAAATATCCATTTCCACCCCTGCCATGGGCAGGGACACCTTCCACTGTCCCAGGCTGCTCCNTCCCTGTGTCCCTCAGTACAGTTTGTCACCATCCCCTGCTCTCTGGGAGAACACCCAGCCTGGCTGGGGACAGCAGCCCTGTGTCCCTGTGTCCCTGTGTCCCTCAGTACAGTTTGTCACCATCCCCACAGCTGGGGCTCAGCTCAGCTGCAAAATCCCAATTCCACCGGCAACCCACAGGTCTGGGCACGGTAAGAAACATCCAACAACTTCCTTTTCTACAGGCACGGCTCCAACAGCCCCCGGTGCTGGGAACACAGAGCTGGGAACACAGAGCTGGATCTGCCCAGGGCTGGGAACGCAGAGCTGGGAATGCAGAGCTGGATCTGCCCAGGGTTGGGAATAGAGAGCTGGGAATGCAGAGCTGGATCTGCCCAGTGCTGGGAACACAGAGCTGGGAACACAGAGCTGGGAACACAGAGCTGGGAATGCAGAGCTGGATCTGCCCAGGGCTGGGAAGGCAGAGCTGGATCTGCCCAGGGCTGGGAAGGCAGAGCTGGATCTGCCCAGGGCTGGGAAGGCAGAGCTGGATCTGCCCAGGGCTGGGAAGGCAGAGCTGGGAATGCAGAGCTGGATCTGCCCGGTGCTGGGAACACAGGGCTGGATCTGCCCCCCTGGCTCAGCCAGGTCCCAGGAAAAGGGACATTCTTGGCCACAGAGCCAAACCAGCAGCTGGGTGGAGATAAATCAAACTCCCAAGGCACTGGGCTTGCAAACCAGCCTGCAGCCCGTGTGCCAGGGGTCAGCCCTGCAGAGGGTGACCGAGACAAAGGGCCAGGCCTCACCCAAACCCTGCCACTCAGCAGTTTGGGGCATTACAGCAGGAAAAATGTGCTGCTGCTCTGCCAGGGAGCGCCAGATTTATGCAACGGGGAAAGAAAAAAACAGCTCAAGATAAAAAAAGTTATAGTTCCGTGACTCAAATGTCATCTTACCCCCAAGTCAACAACCTGAAAGTAATATACTGAGCCTTTTAAATTACCTTTTTCTACTTTCCACCAAAACAACAGAAAATCCCTGAAGTGGATCAAGTACCACTTGTACACATCCAGAACTTGCTGTTCTGAGGGAAAGACTCTCAGCTTCCAAACTTATTTCATGAAACCTAATTCCAGCATTTCTGATCTCCACTTCCATGTAATTTTCTGAGTTCTTGAGTCAGGATCACAGGTCCAAAAGGTTTTGCCCCAAAGCTATAAATGTGTTGGAAAACGATCTTCCTGGAGTGGTGGCTTGCTTTTGTTAATATGGAATCATGGAATCCCAAAATGGTTTGGGTTGGAAGAGACCTTAAATATCCATTTCCACCCCTGCCATGGGCAGGGACACCTTCCACTGTCCCAGGCTGCTCCAAGCCCCGTCCAGCCTGGCCTGAGACACTGCCAGGGATCCAGGGGCAGCACAGCTGCTCTGGGCACCCTGTGCCAGGGCCTGCCCACCCTCACCGGGAGGAATCCCTTCCCAACATGAGTTTAACTGGACAGTCCCCTCTCTATCCTTAACACAAAAGAGAGATCTGTCCTATTTGCCATCATAGGATATCACTAATAGAGTAATTTTCTTGGTGTTTTGTTTATTCCCCTGGAATGGGGCTTGATGGATGTGGATAATTATCAGACTATAAAAGCCAGCAAATGTGCTATTTTCTATCGCTCTAAATCATCAAACAAATAAAGTGTGAAACAGCATTTCTGAATACAATTTTCCCCTCTAATGGCTTAGAATTATTATCAGGAACAATGAGAATAAATAAGCAAATGTCTTGTGAATTAAGAATTAAACAAGTGTGTCCGTACAAGGAGCGTCCAGGCCATCCTGGGATGCAGGGACCCCTTTGGAGGCCACCAAGGAATGATGTGACAGGGAGCTCACTCGGCAGCTTCCAGCCCCAGCTTCTCCCCTCACTGCCACTTCCCCAAAGGGAGGCAGCTCAGGTTTGGCTTCCCGTGGCCAAAAACCCAAAACTCCATCCACGGCAAAGGCCTGCTCATAGCTGTGCTCCCCTTGTTCAGAGGAATCCTCACCCGGAGCCATCCCTGCCTCGGCAGGGGACCAGACCATCCTGTCCCTGCACCCAGCATCCCCGAAGCTTCCAGGGCCTTTCCTCACTCCAGCTGTCACTCCCAGAGTTTGTGACAGCTACACCTTGTTCCACGCCTCATTTACACTCCCTTGCACCAACACAGAGCAATTAAGCAGCGATTAGTTCACAAATCTCACCCCCCACTCCCTGGGAGTCTGGGCTCCTCGGGCAGGAGGAGCTTCAACCACAAGAGTGTGGAAATGTCACTTCAGAGCCGCTTCTGGGAGAAGGTAAGAAACTCAATTTCACAGTGCCTGCACAAGGTCTGCCCAAGCAGGCCCCACACAGTTTAACACACCATAATTATGGAATAAGGAACAGAAACAGAACGGGAGCAGCACATTTAAAATGCCCAGGCCCCTGTGTCAAGCTGGGGTGAGTTATCTGTCTTCAAAGCAGATTTAATTGTGCCAGGAACAGTGACCCTTTGAAGATTCAAATGCCAACCTGCTCTCAGCCACGACAGGCAGAATGAAAAGCTGCTATTTCAGTCTCTGCAAGGCAAAGGGTGCCCATAAACCCAGAATCTGAACCCTGGCCTTCAACACCTTCAGCCCCCACGAGAGCAGCAAAGCCTCCACAGAAAAGCCCTTGGTCCATCAGGAATATTTATCACCCCAGAGAACCATTAAGAACCAGCATCAGCACAGGGTGGTCCCTCCCTGCAAAGTTCAGATCCTGCTCCTGAAGCCTCGTTTTTCTACAAGGTAAAACACTTATTAAACAACATCTCACTGTGTCAGAGCAAAGCTCAGGGTAGAAGTGGGGGTTTCCACACAAGAATATCCCAGAATATCCTGAGCTGGAAGGGACCCACAGGGATCAGAGTCCAACCCCTATTGTCCAACACTATTTTTAAGCTGTTTTGCCTGCATGGGAAAAGAAAAAAGGTATTTCAACAAGAAGAACTGACTGTTCCTTTGTTGGTAGCACTGTCACCTCTCTTTTCCTCACCTTTCCCTTCCTCCATAATTAACCTGCCTTCATCCCTCCCTCCCAACAACTTGTTAAAATACTGAACTCCCTTTCTTCTCCTTATCAAATCTGAGGTTGGCCCACACTGAATGGGCTGGAAATATCCCACTTCCCTTCTCAAGATCCTGATTAGGAAAGGAAAATCTCTGGCCTCCCTCTCCTCTCCTCTCCCCTTCTGCTGTGGCTCCTTCCCATCAGGAATGCAAACACTGCTCTGGAGATAAGATCACCCAGGGATCAGAGAGCTCCTTGTTCCTGGGAAAGAACCTTTATCAAGTGCCTGCAGTTTTATCTTGAATGGATCATTTCACAGGACAATAGATGATGGAATTCAGTATCTTTAACCAGCAGTGTCAATGACTTCAAATAATGACATTTTTATTGGAATACACCCAGGGAGAGAGATAAACACAGAGGCCGGGGAGTATCAACTCCAAAAGCCATAATGAGGAGTAAATAAGTAATGACAGGACCAAATTACAACCCCAAAACACACCAAACCCACCTGCCTCCCACAGCTGCTCAGTGCAACCCTTGGGGAACCAGCAGAGAGAGAAAATCAGGGCAAACCTGCTCAGGAAGGGCCTGGGCAGCAGCAAACACGCCCAGCACCCACCCACAGGGCCCATTTCACTGCAGACAATCACACAGAGCCTCCTCATTACCCACAGTACGAAGGAATGGCAGCGATTTCACTGCCAGTGGAACAGCAGGATGAAAAACTTCCTCCTTCCCCAAAGAAACTGGAGTTGTGATCGCAAACTCTCCATTTGTTTTCCAGTAAGGATGGGCAGAATATCTCAGGTTACTCTGAAGCTGGGATCAAATCCCTAAGGATTGAGTATTGGAAGATTAGAGTCAAGCCCAACTTGTGCCAATCATGTACTTCTAAAAAACTCTTCAACCCTCAAAGTTGCCTTGAGCTAGAAATAGGATTAAAGAGCCATTAGTTTCAAGAAGTGACATTAGACAGGAGCTTTTTAAAATTCTGATTTTAAAGCAATATGAATTTTCAAGAGGTACAACTGAGCTCCCAGATTAGCACAATAGGCTACTTCCACAGTGATTCACCAACCCCAGCCCAGTGAATACGAAGAGGAGATTTTTCCAGAACTCCAAATGCAGTTTTGAAATACATTTTTTTAAAGCAGAGAATTTAATGTGAACAACCATCTGCTCTTGGAAGGACTCTCAGTGCCCCAGTCCAGTCAGCTCCACAGCACAAATGCCAGGCACAAAGCACAAAATTACAGAGCACATTGGAGTGTCTCTCCCTCCACGTGTAAAAATAACCCACAGCCTGCCTCTGCCTGCAGTGAATGAGCAGCATGAAGGAGCCATTTTATTAAGAAAAGGTGTTTGGGGAACAACATTATGAAGTCATTTACTCATTCAGTTTAGCCAAGAAGATAATTAGTACACAATTCAACAGAGATGAATGACTACAATATTCATCCCCTTGCCATTCCCTGTTATTTGTTTGGAAGAACCTGTTCACATCAGATTTATTTCCCAAAACTGGCAATCAGATTATTAATTACTGGTTGTTTTTGAAGTGGATACCATACAAATAGAAAGAAAAGCAAAGATTATGCTTCAAAGAGCCTGTATTCTAAAATAATAGCTCATTTGAGCTCCAGAAACAGGGAGAAAAAAGGTAACCAGGGGAGATCAGAGCTATCTGTGCCTTGTACCAAGTGACCTGCGTGAGCTGCCCCCTTCACCAGCACAGCAACACGTATTCCGGAAAAAACACGGATAATTGCCTACAGCAGAACAAAAGAAATTTGCTCATGAGTAACGAAAGATACTCTTAGATTAGGAAACCCCTTGTGCTAGAGGTGCAATGCCTCTACACACACACTCTTTTGAGGAGAAAAAATCCAGCATTCCAGAGGTTTAATGCTCCTCATCCATCAAACTGCACCGTTTCCAACTACAACTGCTTTGAAGCGAGCGCTGTGTTCTTGTCAGCATCAAAGCCACAAGCGTTGTAGCTGAGATTTGATAAAGATCACTGACACAGTTTGTAAAGTTCTCTTTATTTCTTCTGTTTGATCCCCTTTGTGCGGCTGATGGGGCAGCTGGAAATGAAGTGGATGCAAACCCAGCACATTTCTTCCTTGGAGCATTAAGGGGTTAACGAGTGCACAGCTCTCAGACAGCACCGAGTGCTATTTAAGTGCTGTCATTACTACGGGCTCCTCTTATTTTAAACCTCACTTGTGCTGCACTTGGCATCACCCCTCGACAATTTTCTCTGCTGAGTAAAGAAAAAAAAAATCCCCGCTGATTTCTGCCAGCGTGTTAACAAAATGTGAATAAAGACAAAGCTCTGCAGCACCACTCCTGGTTCCTCCCAGCCCTTCCAAGCCCTGCTTCCACTCCATGCCAAGCTGGAATTTACAAGCTCATTGTCCCACGGGGCCCAAGTCAGATCAGGCTGCAGGAGTGAGATGGAGCATGGAAGCACATCTCCCTCCCCTCCTATCTCAGTGCTCTGCTCAAAAGCCTCTGTTATTAAACCAATCTGTGATCCTGTCAGACTTCCATAGATCTTCATTTCAAACCAGGCCTGAGCTCCAAGCAGACACTTTCAGAAGGCAGGAATGGGTTGGAGCAGGAGCCCTCGTGGATCAAAGAGCTGTTCCTGTCAGTCCAGCTGGGGCTCTGAGCTGCCAGCAGCTCCTGTGCTGCAGCCACAGCAGGGACCAGCAGGGCAGAGGGGCAGGAGCCACCCGAGGATGCTGCTGTGGAAATGGGGATGTGACCCCAGACCAGCACCTCCTCCTGCTGAAATCATTATGGAAAGTGCCAAGAGGAACACGCGTGGGAAGGGTCTCCTCTGTGCTGGGTCAGGTACAACAACTCACAGATGAACCTCAGCCTCTAAGATTTCTAATTTCAGCTAACAGAACAGGCTCAGTAAAGGCGGTCATAAAATGCACAGACTGAAAACTGAAGTGGCAGCAAAGCACAAAATTATTCCATGCCTTTTGCAGTGGGTTTGGGTGAGAATAAAAACCAAAGAGGGCTCTGGAGGGGAAGCACAAACACAGCACTGAGCTGACTCAAAGGAGTGCTGAGGCTGAGGTCAATCCATCTGCCCCTCCCCAGACAAGTCCCACAGTTGATTCCATCAATCCCTGAGTCTGGCTTGACCTTCATGGCATTTTCTCTCAGTTAGATGAGGGTGAATGAAGAAAGGCAATACTTGAGTCCTAACTCCCCAAATCCTGTGCCTCCTCTGCAGCAGAAATGACCTTTTAATAATCTGTCTACAACAGCCTAATGAAAGACCACAAAAACCTGAGTCTATTAAAAAGAGAAATCTCCACTATTCCAACTGCGGCACCTGATGGGGAAGATAATCCACAAACACAAGTCAGAGCCCGTTCAGGTCCTGGACAGCGTGGTGACCCCGTGGATTCTGAAAGCAGAGCAGCAGTGAGCAGTGTCCCTTTCCTGCTGGATCCCCTCCTCCTGCTCCAGGAGCACCAGCTCCAGGAGGCAGGGCTGGGCACGGGCTGGGCACGGGCAGCAGCGGTGTGTATTCATTAATTAATGACTGCAGTGCTCGCAGGGCTGTGCTAATAACTCCCTGCTCCCAGTCAGCAGGGAATTACAGGGGAACAACTCTGCATCCCAACACATCCCTCCCTCCGTGCATCTCCCAGCAAACCCACATGCACAGGGACTCTCAGTGCAGAAAGCCCATTCCAAAGCAGCTTTCACCTTCATTTCAGAAGAGTCAGGAGAGTGAAAAGCTGTTCTGCCTGGCCATACTTTATCTCACTTTCCTTTTATCCTCTTTAATGAATATCCCTGTTCCTTTCTCTCTCCCTTTTATCAACAGAAAAGGGTCTTGCTCTGCCAAATCTGCCTGAGAGCAAATGGTGTTGCAGTTAATCTATAAATCAACCATCACCATAAATTCTGCTCTTTCTCCATCCAAAACTGCAGAGCTGTAAAACAGATTACATGGGACAGCAGAGGCAGGAAGGAAATCTGGGAGCTGTGAGGAGCTGCCATCACGGCCAAATGGCCTTCCCTGCTTCTCCTTTCTCACCACTCCACCCAAAAAGCCTCCAAACCTCTGCTGCCAGGCCTGGAACACATTTAAGAGCAAGGACACCTCATACACTTCCCATGGAAGATGATGCAGACCTGGGGGATTGAGGGAGAAAAAGCTGCAGAATCTTCTTCTGAATTCCCTAACAAGAAACAGGAAAAGTGAAACTCAGAAAAATTAAAATTCTCAGCGTGGAGCATCAGCTCCCTCAAGGGCAAATCTCAGCTGTGATTCCTGCTAATGCAGCCTGAGGAATCTCAGGATCTCCAGGGTGCAAGGGCGACTGAGATCCCACAGCCAACGCCTGCAGTCACAGCTGCTCCTGCGGGGATTCCAGCAGCCCGGGCAGTGCCCTGGGAGGAGGGAGCAGTGGGAGGCAGTAAATGATGGAGGGACAATGCCCTGCCCCCTGCAGCCACACAGCTCTGCACCAAACGTTACAGCAGCTGCCTGCAGTGGGATTACACCGAGCTCAGGAACATCTGGGAGGGTGTTAAAGCAGGGGGACAGAGCAGAACATGGCAGGGGAGAGGCGGTGAGGGGCCAGCACCCTGCACGGAAAACCAGGGAGAAGCTGTGAGAGCTAAGCTCCATGACTGCATCAGGCCATTTTCCCCTTCCAAGGCAGTTTTCCAGGGATTAAGATTTTCTGTCCTGAGGGGAGGACAGGACAAGAGTTCAGCTAAGAAAGCTGCAAAGAGTGAGAAATGAAACCAGGCAGATCCTCAGCACTCCAGACCTGCTGCTGCTGCTTCGGGAGGGGCTCTCAGCCCAGGACAGAGGGGGCTCCTCTGAGGATCCTCTCCCAGGGAACAGCC
>VZTG01008957.1:455348-468920 GCA_013397845.1 Melanocharis versteri
GGGACCGGGACCGGGACTGGGACTGGGGCCACCGATCCCGGGGAGCCCGGGGCAGAACCGGGACAGAGCCGGGGCAGAGCCGGGACAGAGCCGGGCCGGGGCAGAGCCGGGGCAGAACCGGGACAGAGCCGGGCCGGGACAGAACCGGGCCAGAGCCGGTGAGGCCTCGGACGGAGCCTGGGGAGCCCTGGGGCAGAGCCGGGCCGGGCCGGGCCGGGGGAGGCGGCGAGGCCTCGGACTCGGGGCGGTTTGCGGTCCGCAGCCCCGGAGGTGGCACTCGGGGCGGGGACGGGGCCGAGCTCGGGTCACCGCGCCCGTGCCCGGCTCCAGCTCCAGCTCCAGCTCCAGCCCCTCTCTCCCCGCCTGGAGCCGCCGGGACCGGGACCCATCCCCTGCATTCCCGATTTGCCCTCGCGTTCTGCGCCCACCCTGGGAATTCCCAGAGCAGAAGCGGAGCCCCGGTTGGATTTTTGCTGCTGTCGTTCCTGTCCCCAGTCTTTACCCCGGGAACTTTGTTACCGTTCCCATCTCGGATATTTGCACCAGAAAAGTGCCCGGGTGCGAGCGGGAGGTGAAACATCATCCCCAGCACGAAATTCCTCCGTAGCCACAGCCAAACCCGCTCACTGCGCAGCACAGGCGTTTCCCTAGTAGGGCTTCACAATTTGGGACAGATAATTTTGGCAGATCTCGCCAGAAAGTGTCTAATTTGCAGAGGAATTCTAATTGTTGCTTTAAAAAGCCACTAACAGAACAGTACATTGGCACCTATGGAGGAAACAAAGTTTGTTTTTCAAGTTCCAAATAACAACAAAACCAATAAACGAAGGAAGTCATTGCAGTTATTTCAATCTAAACGCAAAAACACTTCCTCACTTTCACTCACTCACCCCCAATTCCTCCCGTCACCATACAGAATAAAAAGTGGAAGGACATTTTCAAAGAAATCTAAATATCTGAATGTATTTAATGTTAACATTGACCTTAAAATAAACTTATTTTAAAGAGGGCAGATGGTGCTACTGCTGCTAAATTTCACAGCTTTTGTTTTTACCACCTTAATGTTGCTTTATTTCCTCCATCTGCATTTGTGAAAACCTCAGTGATTGAATTTATTCCTCAGGTTTGTGGAGATGATCACACTTATTCCTGTAACACCTCCAATATGATGCAGGACTTGGCACTTGCAACAATTTTGGGGTTTATTCATTGAATGGACAAACAATTCCAGCTGCCAGTTGATATTTGGATTTTGGAGCAGTGGAAATCTAATGCAAGTTAAAGGAAAAGTCTGGGGAATCTTGAACATAACACATGCCCTCACTAGTGCCTAGAAGCAATTATGTTGAAGAACATCAAATGAGTATTTTCCAAATTTGCAGTGAAAAATCATAATGAAAATCAATCCTTAGAAAAATAAAAGGCTTGGCTTAATGGGACATAAATTCAAATTCCTGCACAAAGAACGGGGTCTGGAAACCCATTTTGGATCAAAAGAATTGAAGGAGAACAGTCAACAATTAATTTGAAAAGATATTTATTTTGAGAACATCAACTTGCACATTATACAAAAAATCGACAAATTCAGCAAAAAAAACTATAAAAATGTTGCGGGGTTTTTTTTCCCTAACATATTAACATAATCACTTTCCAGAGGGTAAGAGTTGAGGAAACCAAAAATAGGCACATTTGTTCCAGTCTGTCTGCAGAAAAGTGTGATTAAAAACATCCCTGTCTTGCTGAGGTATCAACTGCAAACTTTGGTAATGGTAGAGGGAGACCAAGGGAGCCTTCTCGAGGCATGGCCAATACAAAACGGTTCATAAAAAATCCAGAATTGGTTCTTTTTCATTTCCAGGTAGAAATGCAGTGAAACAAAGGAAAAAAACCTCCCCAATACACCTATGACTAGGAAACCTGATCCTCTGCAAATCCCCACTAATCACACACAGCTACAGTGATCCACGCTCCCCAAGAATCCGGCTGGCAAGTCCCAACAATTCAGTGCTTATGAAAAAAAGGAGACATTGATGGTGATTCAGAGCCCAGTCTTCCAGCAAAGGACAAAAGGCACTTAAGAATGGCTTTAGGATATTCCACAATGGCATTTCGGGACAGGGGACAGCGCCTGGCTGAACAAATCCTTCCCTAAGAGAAGTCCAGTGAGGTAGTACTTCATATTGCTCCAGCCACTTGGCTCTAAGCAAGCAGCCTTCTGGTTCTGAGATACAAAATTAGCAGGAAATGGCTTTTTGTCAAATGTATAAAACCCAGTTCTTACAAAAAAATAGTAAAAACCCACTCGTGGTACAAAGCCAGGAACCATCATGTACAAATTGAGTATCAAAATGCTGCCAAGGTGATGCACAAGTCTACCTTGATGGCCAAATCCCCAGACAGTGAAGATTGTTCTAGCAACCAAGCCATTTCTGGAATAAAAAATAAAAATAGAGGGGGGCACAGGGGCACTCTGAGAACTTTCCTCATCATTAGCAGCCTCACCGGAAGCACTTTCAGTCCATTAGAAACAAATAATTCTGTGTTGATGAATGGCGGGTTTGAGGGGATGAAAAAAAAAATAAAAATGCAAAGTCCAACACAGAGAACAAAAACAAAATCCACGAACATACAAAAAGATAATCCTCGGGAGTTTACAGTTTTTTTTAAAAACGAGGAAGACTTAAAACCATTTTTGCGGGGCTGGGAGAAAACACAGACTACCTTTTTTTTGTTTTAAATTAAGCCCGGGGCAGGTTTGGGGGAGGAGGGAGGGAGGGAGGGAGNCTGCGGCCCAGCTCGTAGCGGCACGCGGGGCAGCTGAACACCGCCGCCTTGAAGGACCTGTCCAGGCAGTCCTGGGGACAGAAGCCAGCAGCGGTCAGGGACAGGCAGCTGGGGTCACCCGGCACAGGAGCCAGCCCCAGAACTCCTGGGAAAGGCCCAGGGGACGGGAGCACTGCACTCCAGCTGGGAACATTGCAGAGATCAGGAATTCCAGCCGGGGTGGGGTTGGAGGGACCTTAAATCCCATCCAGTGCCACCCCTGCCATGGCAGGGACACCTTCCACTGTCCCAGGCTGCTCCAAGCCCCAGTGTCCAGCCTGGCCTGGGGCACTGCCAGGGATCCAGGGGCAGCCACAGCTGCTCTGGGCACCCTGTGCCAGGGCCTCACCCCCTCACAGGGAGGAATTCCTTCCCAACATCCCATCCATCCCTGCCCTCTGGCAGTGGGAAGCCGTTCCCTGTGTCCTGTCCCTCCAGGCCCTTCTCCAGAGTCCCTCCAGACCTGGCTCATGCTAAAGGACTGATTCCTGGCAAAAATTCCAAACAAACCCACCCCCCCAGGCTCCCTCCCAGTCAGCACCAAGTCCCAGCCCCAGGCCCAGCCCAGCAGAGCCCAGCCCACCTTGCAGACGTTGTGCTGGCACACGGTGGTGACCGGCCGGAACACGACCTCCTGACAGCAAATACACAGAAAGGCTTCCTCCACTTTATTGAGAAATTTCTGCAAAGAGAACGTTTGAATCAACCTTGTGCTACTGCTCCCTGAAAAACACATCCATCAACCCAAACCCCCACCATTAAGGGATTACTTTGATCATAGAAAGATTTTCAGCAAATCATGCAAAGCCAGTCCCATTAAATCTGCTGGGGATGTTTACAGTAAAATAAGATCATTTTGGGTCTGAGGCTGTTCTTTAACTCAGCCAAGGGTTTGTGTCTGGGGACAGCACAACTCCAGCTGGGGAAGAAAGTCCAATGTACCGGTCCATCTTTGAGAGCCTCTAGGACTTCATTCCACAGTTTCTCGTTGGCTTCATCACTTTTTATAAGAGATTTCTGCTGGGGTGTCAGCTTGTATGGCTCAACTTTAGTCTTCTTTGGAGTCCCTGCTGGAGAGGTGACGAGTTTTTCCTCCCCACCTGAGAGAAAACACAAAGATTTTTTTTTTTTAAGAGCCAACCAAAGAAACACCAGAAAAGAGTAACCAAGTAAAATGCACAAAAACCTCCAAAGCTTTCTATATCCACTTGCCTACTCCACAAACCTGCTGATTTCCTTTTCCTCTTCCCTTTCCCCGGGCTATCAAACTCATCATCTCCATTATTTTCTTTCTCCTTATCTTTGTTTGCAACAGCTTCCAAATATCCTTCAGGATACTGCAGGGAAACAGAACAAAGAACATCCAATGCAAACACACCGGGTCAGACTTGCACACCAAGACAGGTCCAAGAGTGACCCCTGGAGAGCTGCTCCAGGGGCAGTTTTGATCTATTTCAAGCAAAAGATCCCTGCTCTAGGGAAGCACTTAGGGAGCCTATAGAAATTCCATACAAAAAAAAAGTAAGTTTTGTCCTTTTAGTCTCCTGATGTACAAAAACAAACAACCCACCAGACTGGAAGCATTTGTGTGTCCCTCAGTCTCAATTTTTACGTAAGAGTGATCCTCAGTAAGAACATGTAACAGAAAAATCCCTGCTCTCCACCAAGGTCAGAGTCCAGGTGATGCCCCAGGGCAGTACCTGCATTGTCAGGCCAAGCTTTTTCATCCTGTCCTTCCCCTCTTTGGTCCAAGGAGCAGGCTCTTCATCGTCCCTCCTCAGCAGGTAACGCCACACTAGAAACCCAGATTTCCCTGTCTCAGGCCAGTATTTCACAACCTGGAAAAGCCAGAGCAAGCCCATCACACTCTAAAACCCCCTTGGCCATACCCACAGCATCTTTTCCCAACTGAGGCAGCAAACCCCAGCCCTCCTCACCTTGTAGATGCCGTCGTATCTGTTGCCCTCCACAGGAGCATACTTGCTGTGCTTGCCTCCCTTGACGTTCCTGACCACCCGCACGGGCTTCCCCGCCCGCCAGTCCTTGGCCTCGGCCCCGTGCTTGTCGTTGATGGGGGCACTGCAGTTCAGAGCCAGGGCCCTGCAGGAGAGGCCAGAGCTCAGCGTGTGCCTGAGTGCAGCACTGCCATGTACCCTGTGTCACAGGAGCTCTGCACTCCTCCAGCCTCCTGATGGGGCACACTGCAAACAGCCACACGTTATCCATGGCACTACCCCAGAGCACCAGCCCGGATCACTCCCCCCACTCCAGCCCAGGCTTGTCTGTAAGAGTAACAGCCCAGAATTACAAATGGTCTGGTCTCCCAAGGTGACCAGTGGCTGCAAAGGTCTCCAGGAGAGAGCAGGAGAACTCCTACACCAACTCACTGCTCTGTTCCTTAGTTCCAGCCAGCATTGCACGTGACACCAACACCACTCACAGTTCTGCCCCATTACAGTGCACTGAGAGGAGCGTTCCCACAGTGCAGCTGATCTGCAGCCTCAACCACAGCCCAGACCCAAGTCTGACCCTTCTTCCACTCAGCCAGCTTCCTTGGGTGCAAGCAGGCCAAACAATTCCTCATGCTGGCAGAGTGCCAGGTCCTGAGGGTGGGGTGGAGTGCCCACCCACAGACAGTGCCAACCTGTTCATGTTGGTGAGCTTCTGATCACAGGACTGCTCCGCCGTGCGCTTGTTCCCAGAGAGGTCTCGCCCTCCACTCCCCGTGTATGTGAAGGAATTCCCATGATCCTGACATGAACACGGATGGTTTGACACAGTCACAAAAAGAATTCAGTAACAGCAGAAGAGTCTTTTAATCAGGTAGGTTTGGCAGGGTATTCTCAAAAAAGGAAAGATGCTTCCCCTGTTTAAGCTCCCAGACTGGGCCAGTCTCTGGCTCTCCCTCAGGCTGCCAGGAGAGGAGGGCCAGGGTGACAATGATGCCTTGTCACACCCCTGAGCAGTGCAAGGACCCCTGAACAGCCCAGGCTCACACAGGATCTGCTGGAAGTGAACAGCTGGCAGCACAGCCCATGGGATTGTTCAAACCGTGGGTGCAATGGAGACCTTGAAAAGTCAGAACACTGGGATCAAAAGCTGACACAGGGATATTAAACTGGGTTTAGATGGTCCCGTGGCTCGGGTTGGCACAGATTACTGCAGTTCTTCCTTGCCTCATTTGCTTCTGAAGAAAATAGGTGAAGATGGGCAAGTGTTTGATGTAGCATGTAAAAAGTAACGAAGGCCAAGGCTTTGTTTTAACAGTTGGTTTGGTTCTGTGCATAAATAACCAGAATGTACTCACGATGTCGTCTTCATATCCTCCTGCCAGCACCAAGGAATAGGCCCCATCATTGCTCCTGCCATGGATCCCTGCCACGTGGGGCCTGTGCACCCCGGACTCGCTCACCTGGGAGACAAAATCGGGTTTGGAGGCACCTGCTCTCAACAGGCAAAAAAAAAAGGCTTCTAAAAAAACAAGCCATTGGCTGTATCAGCAAATTGAACACATGGATAAGGCTTGTGATGCAAATCCAAAAAATTTGGATCTTCTCACTGAAACTGCTTATTAAAAGGCTCCAGGTATTTAAGAATAATACAGATATTAAATATTTGTATAAAGTTTTGAAAGAGTTGTAATAGCAACCTTCCCTCAATACTTGAAAACCAAGATCTGGATAGGCCAGTGCTTTTTCCTCCCCCAACTTTCTAACAGGATGAGAAACCATCTGTTTCATACACGTGGATATTTGAGACACCCTTACGAGGGCACACTGCACACCTCCAGGTGTGCACACCTCACCTTAAAGTTCATGGAAACAAATCTGTTTGCTTTGGGTTTTTTGAGTTATCAAAAAGAGCACTAAAGCAAAATAAACCAGCACTTGATGGGCCCAGACAATGCAGCATTAGTTATGGAACACTTGGTCCAGACAAAGCCATAATTCTTCTCCTTCTGCACTTCCATATCCAGTGCACACGCATTTCCACATTAACTGTTTCAGGTTTCTTGTAGGAGCTGGATCATTCCCATTTTTCCCCACAGTAGGTCAGGCCAGGATTCAGCTTCATACCTGAACTCTGAATTTCCACATGGTGCCAACGGGGATGCCAGGAATTGGTCCGTAGTGGTTGGAGGGGACAATGGTGCATTCCTTGGTGCGCCCCACACACGCCATGCCCTGGGCAGAGAGCAGGATCAGCCAAGAGCCCAAAGGAGCAAACACAATTCCAAGTAAAACAGCTTTGGACTGACCTTGCCCCAGTCTCTCCGGGAGGAGGAATTAGCAGATGCCATCTTTTGTTTCTTTTTACTTTCTTTTAATTTCTCTCCTGCTAAAACCACCTCACTTGCATCATTTCGACATTCAGGGCAATACCTAAAGTCAGCGAAAATTAACAAGTAGCAAAGCCTTCAATCAGGAGCATTTCCTCCCAACATCACGAGTTATGTTTCAATCTCCCCATGTGAAACCAGACCGGACATGGAAACACTCTCCATACTGGAATTTGACCTACAACAGCTCCTGTCCTTGCACTGGCCACTACAGATGTGCCAGGAAACAGCTGTGTCATAAAATAATTTTATACAGTGTTGAAACAGGGCAGAGGGAATAAACCAGTGCATTTCACTGACTCTGTGTCTACTGAAAGATGTATTTCACGACCCACATCTCTCACTGTACATATTTCATCTACAAACCAGCCTGATTTGCTGACGGGGCCGAGGGCCTGCCTGTAGTGACCCACAAAAACCACTGCATGAGTGAAGCCCCCAACACCAGGTTCTCGTTTGGTCCTCTTTGAACCCCAGACTGGTTTGGGTGGAAGGACCTTAAAGTTCATCTCGTTCCACCCGCTGCCATGGCAGGGACACCTTCCCCTGTCCCAGGTTGCTCCCAGCCCTGGCCTTAGGCAGGTACACAAAATAGGCATCTAGATCCCAAAACCAGGAAAAGGAGTGCGCAAGACACTGCCTTAAAGCCTACTCTCATGAAGCTCAAGAAAAAATATGAAGTTCTACCAAAAAAAACCCCAAAACACAAACATCCCTGCACAGCCCCAACATGGCCACTGAAGGACAGCTTCAAGCCCCAGACCTCACTCTCTGCTCCTAATTAGATGTAATTGTGACACCCCCCACACTCCTCAGAACTCACCAGTCCTCATCATCGGGGATTCTGCTGAGGGGAGGGTTCAGGCAGTAGATGTGGAAGGCCATGTCACACTCGTCACACATGAGCTGCTTATCTGGATCCTGCTTCCCCCCACAGATGTGACAGGCACAGACCCTGCAGGTCTTGTTTGGGTTGTCCTTGCAGGCTTTACACACAGGTCCACTCTGCCCTGTGGGCAAACACAAACCACACTCAGCCAGTGCCAGGATCCACTGGAAACAGTCAAAGGAGGCACAACCAAACGTGTCTTGGAACTCTTCAGCCTCTGATCCTCACAGAGACAACTGGCAGAACATCACAAGGTAAGACAGACACGCAAAAACTCCACATCAGACTCACGTTTTGGGGTACCAGCACTGATGGGAGAAGCAGTGCCTGGCTCTTCAATTTTATAGATTTCATCCACTAATATAATTGTGCAGTCATTCAAGGTATCACCAGCTTCCCTAGAAGAAGTTGAGAAAAGAAATCAGACTTTGGAAGCATCCCACAGCACGAGTTCACAGCTGTGCATGCATCAGACTGCTCTGGTACTAAAAATCAAACCATTTCCATGCAATTAGAATTAACCCCCTCTTGTCTCAGGGAGAATCCAGGCACTTGTAGCATTTCAATTATCAAGAGTGACTGTTCCCTCTGC
Organism: Melanocharis versteri; assembly: GCA_013397845.1. Lineage (NCBI taxonomy): Eukaryota > Metazoa > Chordata > Aves > Passeriformes > Melanocharitidae > Melanocharis > Melanocharis versteri. The sequence goes on from VZTG01008957.1 coordinate 463,992, forward strand.
CCCCAAATATATTTCAGACTAATTCTTCTCATATTTTATAGTTAAAAAGTCAAAATCACTGCGGTGAGAGGAAAAAAGAGGAATATTCTGGTAACCCTTTGAAAATCACCTGAAACTTAAAAAAAATATATCCTTTATTTCCTGCAGTTGAGAATCTCCTTCAGGAGAGAACTGGAATAATTTTTCATCACCTTTATAAAGTGAGAGTTCATTCTACATCACCGTATCTCCACAAAATCTTACACTGCAGTTTTTGTAAGGCCATTATGGATAATTAACACATAAACAATAATTCCATCGTGATGAACATGGGGCTTTGCATCCTTTCAGCATTAAGTGAATCCATGGATCAGCATCCCTTAACGTGTCCAATTCCTCAGTGGAAGTCAATCAGAATTGCAGAATGCTGGAGTTAATCACCCAAAAAGGACAGGCCACTGCTCATCTGTCCCCAGCACTTCCGTTGCACCATTCTTTGCCAGCAGAGTCACTCAGGCCTCAGAAAGCTGAAGCAGAGCTGGAGAATTCCATTTATTCCACGCCATGAACAGCTTACCCAAGTAATATCTTTGCACTGAGCTCCCTGGTCATTTTTGTTTCCCTTTTCTGCAGGATCTCAGCGTCGTACCAGAAGCCCCTCTCCTTGGGCTCGTCGGGGTTGTAGTTGACCATCACCACCTGCCCCACCTCCAGCTGCTGCCACTCGAGGATGGTCCGAGCCCGAGCCCGCACGTTGCTGGAGCTCATCTGCACCACCCCGTTCTCTGGGTAACTTGGAGGGAGGGACAGAACAACAATCAGATTCAACATCAGTTCTGAGGAGTAACAGGTGTTATGCAGACAGCTTGATTTTGCTGTGCAACACAAGAATAACATCAAGGATAAAATCTGCTCCTCCCACACAGACACAGCCAGAACTAACCAGTCTGACTTTGCTACTATTGCCTCTCTTTAACACTTGGACACCAGCATTTCCTATAAATGCTGGTATCCATAAAAACATGATTCCAGCCCCCTGGAATTCCAACTGCAAAACAACCTTACAGTTGCCAGAGCCCAGTGGCATAATTACTATGTCACTGTCCAGTTCTGTTTTAATTTGTGCAATATCTGCAATAACATTTCCCATCAACATCAGGACCCGAATGACTTTATTGGCCAAGAAGGCAACAAAACTCACTCTTCATATTTCACATGATAAATTACATCTTCTTCAGGGACAGCTGTGGGCTGGTCAGGATCTGTGCAGCTCTCAGCTGATTCACTGCTGGGTTTTTTCCTGGTTACATTCACAACCTGGGCTTCAAACCACGCTCCCATGTCCGTGTCCCGAGCATCCACCAAGTCATTGATCTACACAGAGCAAAGAGCACAGCTCACCCAAAGGGATTTGCAAATTAAGCACTTATTTCCAATCTACTTGAAGATTTAACCACCTCAAGAACTGCACTGTTATCAAGATATTTAACAGATCACCTTAGAAGTTAAGATTTCCTCTACCTTCCTGGTCCTGTTGTGCAGCCCTATAATCTGCTTAGGTTGAATTTATAAGGTTATAAATCCACTCTACACCAGCACATGCAAACCCAGCCTTGCAAGAGAGCCCAAACCACTACTGGTTAGTCTGTAACAGAGTTTCAAAGCGTCTTGTTCATAATCTGGCAAAGACATCACTAGGTCTCTAATAAAATCCATTGAAACAGAGAAGTAAAATGATTCTGAACAGCTGCTCGAGATTTTCTTTTGTTCATTCAAGAAAGTTTCAGCTTTGACAAATGTAGTGACTCCAAGCAAAAATATTGGGAAAATTTGTAAAAAAATCAAACCAGGCACTCTGAATGCTTTAATCAATTAATGTATTGTAGTTTTAGTTCAAAGAACAAAATGAAAAAATTAAATATTTTGACCTACAGCATGTTGCATTGAATTGGTTTGTGGGTTGGTTGGTATTTTTGTCTTTGTTGTTGGAGGGTTTGAGAGGAAAAAAGGAACTGCCCACACAATGGGGGTATGACAGATTTTCAGCAATTCTCCACCGCAGAGGAACAATTCCCGCGGCAAGGCGCAGCTCGGAGGGCTCTCAGCCTGTGAGGACCCACCTTGTAGAGGCCGAAGCCGGGGTCGGTCCAGTCGGGCTGAGCTGCCGTGCTGGGCTGTCCCTCCAGCTCCAGGGCACCCTCCCCGTTGTGGGAGCTTTTGTCGGACTCGCTGGGGCCGGAGCCGCAGCCGGAGTCGCTGTCCGAGAGCTCCGAGTCCTTCTCCTTGCTCCCAGCAGGCAGCACGGCCGGGCTTTGTCTGACCAGCAGCTGAACAATATCGTTCAGCCCCACGCTGTAGTCGAACAGGGAGTGACCATCTTCCATCTGCAGGGGAAGCACCAAACCATCTGCTCACTGCCTGCACCGGGCTGACTCCAGCCTCCCATCGCGCGCAGACCGGCTCTGCCCGCCAACATCCGCCACGTGGCTTTAGAACCATCAGCAGCCATCTCTGGGCCCTCCTTCTCCCTTGCTCCTGCTATTTAAATGCTCTCTTTTCAACCACCCCACGAGCTACAAGGGCAAGGCTTCCATGCTGCCCTGGACTTGCTACCCAGCCTCTGTGAGATCTGGAAAAGTGCAGCACATTCCCTAGAAACACCAATTAACAACTACAGATCCCCCGCATTCCCGTCAGGATTCAAAGATAATTCCGCATTACCTACAAATGCAAAAGGAAATTATTTCTTCCTCATTTCAGACACATCCCAAATGCTAACGCAGACTGGTCTTTATATTTTAATTGTGTGTGATCCAAATTATTGTCATTGTAGCATTAAGTAGAAGCCAAACAGTTAAACACACACTTTCCTCCCAGCAAACACACATTTTTTCCACTGAAAGTAAAATCAAAAAAGATTCAATTCAACTTGAAACTACCCAATCGCTCTTTAGCGTAGCCAGGCGTGTCCTAATTTCACACCATCTCTAATTTTAAGAGTTTATGTGGCAAGTCTGGCACGGTTTGTAGTCAAATCAAGACCCTGCCCCTGCAAAAACAGAAGTGCAGAGGGAGAAAGAGGTCCCTCAATAACCTCTCGAGAGCTCTAAGGAGCACAACCATTTCAGAGTTAACATGAAAGGCTGGAGCCCACTGAGCAGTCAGAAGTTCAGACAAGCTTCCCCACATATTTAAGGTCTGACTAAGAAATTATACAGGAAATGATCATCCCCTTCCAGCCCAAACCACCAGAAAAAGCAATCCCTGGAGCTTTGTTCTCTATCAGGGGGAAGCAGAGCAAAACCACAAAAATTTACACTTCACAGGAATTACTATGATAATTCAATTCTGATTTATGGCATCAAATGGCTATGGAACAATCCCTGGAAATCTGACTGCACAGGAAGAGGTCTGAGCTTTTTGCTGGTTTAGAGATGAAAACTCCTCGAGATGCATAAGAACACGCCAGAAGTTGGTTGTTTCTTCTTAGCCAAGAGACAGGGTCACAAACACAGGAACAAGACCAGCAGAGGACACGAGTGACAACAGGTGCAGAGCGAAATGGAAGAGCACAGGAGCGGGACAGGAAACCACAGGAGCTCAAAGCGCAGCCGGAAAGAGGAGCCCGGCACTGACGACAAACCTCCAACAAAGGAGGCAGGTTTTAACTAACAGCTAATTTCCTAACCCCATTTAAAAACGTTCACGAACATTAAATTGAACGATTCCAGGGATTCCAAGGGCCAGACAAAGCACAGTGGGAACCAGGCCTAAGAGAGGCTGGATCACGCTGGGAACGCTTCTGCCTGAACCGAGGAACGCTGGAACTGCAGGAGGAGGATTCCCTTTGTAGGGCAAGGGCATCCTGACTGAGAAGTCACCACTTCTCCTGAAAATCTGTTTAACCCCGGCTGTCTGCACAGAGTTCAGGGCAAGGCTGACAGGCGGCACCTGCCCCGAACCAACGCCCCCTCATCACCTGATTTACAACACAAACAGGTAATTGATGCATCCAAATCCACTAACCCAACAGAAAGGTGGCTCATACCCAACAGCCCTTCAGAGATGTTACACCATCCTCCAAGCCTCTTTTTATGCTAGAACTGGTACCTGAGCTTAGATTGAGGCTAGTCCAGGTGTATTTCCATGTTCTACAGCCACACCTGCTAATTACAGAGCACAGTTAGCTCAAGACTGCCTAAAACAGAAAGAAAAGCAGCTAGAAAAAATTGTCCATCTCCAGCCTACTCCACATCCCGCTGCTTTTTCTGAAATTAATCCTGTGATCAACCAACCACCAGATCAGGAGTTTCTCTAGCACAAAGGCTTAGCATTATAGGACTAGGCAGAATACAGCAACTGTATTTAAAACGGTTTTCATTGACTTCAGTGCTAATTTAGTTACACTATTAACTCACAGGGAAGAAAACAGTTGTACAACAGCAATCGTAAACATATTATTGAGAACATAATACAGCACTGAGCCACTCAAGTGCTCTGTACCTAGTGAGAATTTGATACGAGAGCTGAAGAACTTCAAAATCATGAGCTGCTTATCCCAATTTACAAAGAAAAATGAGATCTTTACAGCTTTCAGAGCAGTGAAATTTGCAAGGCTCAAAAACATTAAGCACTTTAAAGACCATAAAATCACTGGTAATTTTCAGACACTTCATCAAGGCGATGTCAAGGCAGAAGAACAACACATTAGGTGGAAAACAGTAAGGAAAAGTGAGAATAAAGGCTACTCTGCAGCTGGCTCCTCTCCTTGCAAGCCCACGGGAGGAGCAGCGCGGGAGGGAGCTGGGGATCACTAGATGGCAGCAAAACCCCTCATTTCCACGCAATTAAAAATAAATAAATTAAAACATCCGTCCTCAGCTGGAGGGGCAGAGGAGCGGGGCGGGGGTGTCCGGGCCCCGCGCTGCTGCCGGTCCGAGGCTGTCAATA
>VZTG01008958.1:0-82141 GCA_013397845.1 Melanocharis versteri
CCCAAGCCCCACCAACCCCCAAAAAACTTTAATAGAGCAAATCAAATGTTGCACTGCTGGTTCCTAAAGTGATATCTCCTTGGGATCCCAGAAAGAATTTAATTAATCACATTGGTAAACATGCCTGTGTGATTTAGGCCCAGGAAACAGTGCAGAAAGAATTAGGGAGAGCTAAGTAAAAAAATGACATTTGACTAACTGCCAAAATTGTTATTTAACTTAGTTAAATAAAGTTGACATGAACTGAGTATTCACAGAAAACAGGGCTGGAAAGGGCCTCGGGAAGGCATACAGTTTCTCCTTCTCTGATGCAGGATCTCATGTATCTCTCCTATGCATGGCAGATTCTTACCTAATCCATGCTTAAAAAGCTCCACTCTTGGACACTCCAGATCTTCACCAGGCAATCTGTTCCTGTACAGTGTTTTTATTGCTGTAAAGTTGTTTCCTGGTGTTTAGCCTCCATTCTTTCATTGTACTGTGTCGAAACGTCCTTGTAGGAAAATAGTTCTGACCTCACATCATATCCCATCAGTTCAAAGCACAATAAATTAATTCAAATCAACAGTGGGAGACCATCACGAGGTGAGAAGTAGGCCACTGTCTATTAAGAAGCTCCCAGTACTGCTAAAGGGGGTGTTGCCTCACTAAACACAAGCGTCTTGTGCTGGGACTTGGACAAGGTTAGTCACACAGCAGGGAGCTGCTTCTGAAAGCAGTTTCTGAGAGCAGCTTCTTGAGTACATGAACTGCATGAGCCCATCTCCAGCATGAGCAGGTACCAGGAATTTTGGCTTTGGATATCTAGCAACATTCAAACCAGCTGATGCTCTTGTATTTTGATTTTTTTAGCCTAGACTGGGCTTTATGAAGCCTGAGATATCCTAGAAAACTGGAATAAGATAATTTCCATTTATTTTTTTCTGATTCTCGCCGCCTCCCACCAGGTGGAAGTGAATGAGTGGCTGTGTGGTGCTTAGTCCCGTCTGGGATTAAACCATGACAACCCCAGATTTGACTATCTAGAGGGGTAAGTAAATGATCCAAGAGTACAGTTATGAAGTTTTGGATGTGTCTTCCCCTTTTCAATTCATATGGAAGATCTGTGATCCCTGTGAGTAGGAGATTTGCAGGAGGGCTGTCTCTGAAGGGAACAACATGGATCAAACTCCAGGCTGAGCCACAAATTAATCTGTCATTCACCTGGTGCCAGTAAACTCATATTGGGCAAATGTGACTTTATGCCTAAAGTTTTACATAGAGGTGAATGGATCAGTCCTGTTAAAAGGGTGCTGCTGTGCTGTAACTGAAAACAAGGATCTGTCAAGATTGCTTTTGCATTCTCAATACCAAATTCCTGTAATTGAAAGCTCAGCATCCATACCTGATCCCTGACTTCCTCAGTCGGAGCTGTAGCTAAACATTAGTTATCCTGTTTTCCTTGGCTAATAGTTGGGTTCTGCTCGCAAGACTGAGGTGTTTTCAGACCCTTGCAGGTCAGCCTAAGACCATTGAAACCACTGGGGAGCCAGTGGTTTCGCCTTCAGCCCACCTTCCTGTTCCCAGGGTGAGGCACAAGCAACAGCTCCTGGAAGTTTGGGTGCATGTCACAGGGCAACCCTCGCACCCCCTCCTACTCTCTACTCACTGGAGCACTCCCACATGACAACCTCAAATGGCTGTTTTTAGCTGCTGCCTGTGGGAACAGCAACAGGGGAGCAAGGCAGCTTATACAGATGGAGGAGGCACCAGCAGCATGTTCTGGCTTTTGAATAAGGAATCCTAATGAGAAAGAAAATGATAAATACTGGAGTCCATGGTTTTTCGTTTCACTCACTTGTGCTTTACACCCAGGGAACATTTTCCTCTTGGTATAAAGTGCTGATTCAGGTGGGAGAAACAAACATCTGACAGCCTCATTTGGCTAAGATTAAGTATACAGAAATTCATTTCACATATCGCTGCTTTCTGTTCAAACTGAACAAGAACACCCTCTTTTGGCCTAATCTGTTTGTTCTTGTTGGGCTTGGCAGTGAGACAAACACCAGCATGGTAAAAGATACGGGTCCAAACCAAGCAGGACCACAAACATGCTTGAATTGCAGGATTGTGTTTTGCTTCCACAAACCCCTTCCTTATATCTTCTTTTTCTTCATTTTTCCTTCTTTTCCTGTCTTGCACTCAGAGTAGGCTGATCCCTCCTTCTCCATCATGCTACATTTGTGTAAGAACAGGGGCAAACTTAGAAACTCAGGAGGGTCCATTGGATTTCAGCTCTTGTGCCTGTGGCTTGCAGCAGCCAAAATGCTCCATCTTAATTTGAACACCCACAGTCCCAGCGTGTGGGCCTGGTCCTTTCGAGAGAGTGCCACACAAGGAGCCCCTTGAGCCTGCAGGGAGTGGAAGGGTCTGGGCTCCATCACATCAGGACTGAGCATGACTGGTCTGATTTAGGCAGGGGGCCACTACATTTCCTACAAGGCAGACAATTCCTGTTGAACTCTTCAAAGAGGTTCCGAAGTGTCTCAGTAGAGTGCAAGTTTATTTATTTTTTAGCCAGAGAAGACGACATAATTTCATTCTCGGAAATTGCAGCCCGTTTTTTCTTACTGACTTTTGCCCCCAGAAATATTTGTCTTAGAATGTGAGTGAGGAATGGCTGATTATCATCCTGGGAAATGTTGATGAGAATGATCATGTCTAGGAAAAGTAGCTGGCAACTCAAATAGAGCAAAATAAAATGAAGATTTCCAATAAGGTTATGATAAGATACAGATCACAGATAAAATGAGTGCAGGATTGTTATCCACTAAATCCTGCAAGAATGGAACTAAAGAGCACTTGATAAAAATTAATAGGATAGCAGCTTAAAGCACGTAAAGAAAGCAGCTCTTTGCACAGTGGATAAGGAATCTTTGGATGTTGCTGGCCCAGAAGGCTGCAGAGGCAGACAGCATCAGCAGGCTCAAAATGGGATTAGACAAATTTGCAGACAACAGAACTGTAAATGGACACTAAACGTAACAGGCGAAATGTACAATCTAACATCCTGATCCAGCAAAGGTGACTGCTGTGGAAACACAAGGGGACACAGGGACCTGCATACTTACCCAGGAAAGTGTCTCACCTCAACCCAGCTGGGAACAAATTGCTGGGTTGAGGGGTACCACTGCTGTGGCCCCAAAGGGCTGTTCCTGGTCTCTAATAGTAGGCATATCTTGGGAATAAAAAGTACAATTAGCTATACATCTGTCTAATAAGTACAAGATTTTATTCACTGTATTTTACATCACTAATCAGCTTTTGTCTCAGCTGAAATGCACAACACATTAAAAACAATTTCTACTATATTAATGGATATTTTGGAACAGCTTTTTACTCTAGTGTGCGTTATTATTTTATTTTTCTTTTCAGAAAAATAAAATTATGTCTTTAATTTAATTTATTTGACATTTTGGGTTGACTAATTAAAAGCTTTATGAAAAACCATAATGCTCATCTAGCAGAGGAACTTAATCACAGTTCTGTTAGGCTTTCTTTAAAAAAATAACCCTCCTGTTAAATAGATTACTGCTTTTTTAATTAGATGGTTTAATTACAGCTTGTTAATGGAAATATTACATAAATAGCTCTCAAAACCACACATGCCCATGCATTATCAGAAAAGAGAGAAGTTGCAGGTGTTCCTAAAGGAATAACTTTCAATATGGATGAATGGAAAGAGGATAAACAGCCAGAACAAAACTGTTCCTAAATGATGCAATGGCATCTTCATATGGGCAGCCATCGCAGTTGGGATGTGGTGACACTACAGCGAGTTACGAACTTAAAAAAACTGCCTGTCAGAGTGTTTAAATTCCAGGACTTCCTGTGTGTTCCCTCTATGCTAATGTAAATCTGCGACTGTAATTATTAATCACTTTACATATTAGTCCATCTAGCTGTGCTGTAGGGTCACATACAGCTTTAATGTTGGAGTTTTGAGATCAGTGTCTCAAGGCCTGCCTCTATTTTGCTATGTTCTCCTTAAGTCATAACTTTTACCATTAAAATGGGGAAAATAAATTCTATTGAAATAAAATGTATTCATCTTCCTATAGAGCTTCCAAGACTCCAGCTAAAAGACTGAGTTGTTACGTGATTGCTATTATACACACACAGCAGTATTCACAGAAAAATCAGAAAAGGGTCAGATACTTAAACGGTCAGATACTTAAAGGACCGTGGACCACAATTTTGAGGTACTTTAAACAGGAGTGAAAACAAAGGTTACCTCAAGCACTTTGTCATAATCCAGGCTTTGTAGGCAGACACATCCCTGCTTGGACAGGTGTGTGTATATGTAAGCTCTAAGAAATGTGAACACATCCACATCCAGGTGTCTGTGCCTATATTTGAAAGTCTGCACTCATCTTTATTTACCAAAGAAGTATGCAGTGCACCCACAAACACGCTATTATAGTTGGGATTGAAAACATATCACAATCTATAGCATATGTGTACCCGGCAGGAATTAAGATTGGTTGGTAAGGCCTTCAAATACTGGAGAAAGAAGGTTGTTTGTTGAGTTTGAGTATATTTACTAGTTATGAATTTGGAGGCAAATATCTAAAGCTTCCCAGCCTATAGCAAGGGGACAAATGAGACAGTAGTGGCTGGGTCCAGGAAGAAAACTGAAATAAACTGCAGACCTGAAATGATTTATACCAAAAGATGAGCGAATGAGGCAGAATGGAATGTATCACCTAATAAAGGTGTTTGCTTGGGGAATGCTTGGATTGTCTTTAGAAAAATAATCTAACAAATCTAATTTTGGGGTTTGGAACAAGGAATATTTATAATTCTAATGAGTCATTTCTATTCATAGAAGCATATAAAAAATATAATTCTTTGTACCAACTGTGACTTCTCCACAAGAACTATATCTGCCCCAATGAAGATTATGGAATTTAGGCTTTATTCTACTTTTCTCTCTAAGAACTAAACTGTGTGGGTTGGATCAATAAAGACTTGATGAATCACAACCTTGATACATAACTTCTCTATACTCAGTGTAATAGGAAGTTTTACCTTGTTCAGCAGTTGGAAAGAGGGACTTAAAATTCTGATAAAGCCTCTGGCTGATGGAGAACTTACTGGAGGGAATATTGGGCAATTTCTCATCTGCTCAGAGAGGCTTGGGATGCAATTTCACATCATTAACAAACTTGCTGAGGGTACACTCTGCCCCATCATCCAAACCAATAATGGCGAAGTTAAACAGGATCAGACTCAGTAAGGACCCCTGGGTTGTACTGCATATTACTGTCCTACAGCTAGATTTTGTGCCACTGATCATGACCCCATTCCTCTGTTACATCCCCTGTTCCTCTCCTAGCATTTTTTAATCTTTCTGAACATAACTGAATGGCTAATCTCATGTTTGGAGGGGCCTGGGGAGAGGGGAAGTGCAATCTGTGTCTTATTTTGGTGTTTGTTCAGCTGCAAGGAGGTAACAGCATCTGCTGGGAGACTGATCTAATCCAACAGATCTGGGTTCAGCACACAGTTTTGCACTGTCCTTGGTGAAGTGTCCTAACCTGTGTTTCCACAGTACTCAGCAGCCCCCTTTAATCAGCTAAGTTCTTAGAAAGGAGCACTCTATGTAAATCCTAGGAACGTGCAATGTTACCATTGACATATTGTGAGAGACTGGAATATTAATGGTTAATGATTCAAATAAGTTCCTCTTGCAGTAACCACACAGGTGGTGGTGCAGAGGGGGTGCACACCCATCAACAGCGACTACAAGTTAGGTGTTGAGCCAGACAACAGAAGAGGCAGATCCTGAGAGGTGGGATGGTGCTTCTTATCATGCCAATGTCCTCACACAAGCAGCTCAGCTGTGAAAACACCCCTCTAGGGATGTACTGGGACATTCTTATGAGAGCCTGGAGGTATTCATCCCTTCTAATGGGCCATAATTAACTCAGCTACACTGAGGTGAGAGGCAACTACCACATCTTAGAATGTGTCAAAGAGTCACCAAGTGTCCCATGATCCACAGTATTGCATCACCCAGTCTAAAACTTCCCATCCCAGGGAAGGTACCTGGGTGTTCCCACCTATCCTGAGCGTCTATTAACCCACTGGACTTTGTGTTTAATGGTCTTCCCCCACCCCTGATGGATCAAGACTGCAATCATCACTGACCAATGGAAATTGTAATAATTAAGTTTTATCACTGGGGGATAAAAGGCTGGGGACTATACATCTTTCTACTCTTATTCTCTCTTTCTTTCTTCCTTTCTTCCTTTCTTCCTTGCTTCCTTGCTTCCTTGCTTCCTTACCTTCTTCCTTTCCATTCCCTTCTACATTTTCTTTGCTTTGTTGTTTTGCGCTTTTGTATTGCTACATTTCTAACCAAGAAGGTTACATTACAAAATTTGCCAGGTACCTTATTCTGCCTTGGTGTTCTACACTGAACCTCCAGAGAATTTCGTTGTTTCTCCTGTGCGCAGCCCGGAGTAAATCAAACAACCTTCCCCTAAGCCCACCAAGCGGATGGGGACATAACACTCGCACGCTAGAAGAAGAAGACAAGAAGAAGCTCTGTGGTGGTGCAGCATTACCAGGGGCTTTCTGCTCATGCAAGAAACCGCTCACTGTGTCTGAACAGAGAGCTCAGTCACTTGGGTGTGGTGACTGCTGTCTCTCTCAGAGGCGTCCAATCCAAGCCAATAGCATTGGTGCTCACAGTCTGCTTGTACAGGGGTTGGCAGAGATATCCAGATGAAAGCACTCAAAACAGCTGAGAAAAAATAATTATATGAAAAAAAATGTAATGTCCTAGAATATGAAGGGCTCTTTAAAAAAACAAAACAAAAACCCCACAATTAATAAACAATTAAGGTCTATCACAAACAGATCTCTGACTGCAGCCAACTTCAGTTTTAGCAGGATGGTGGAAAGTTGTTTCATGTAATTATTTTGAATGGAAGTGTCAGGTGAAATTTGAGAATATCAGTATTACCTGAGAACTTGGAAATCTGCAACCTTTTATTTCTACCACTTCTAATGGAGATAATGTGTCTAGAGAGGTATACTTGCATTTCCCATTCCGTTTCATGACCCTGCCAGTTCATCTGCTGTTTGTTAGGCAGGAATTAGTGTTCTGTCAGAACTATGTTTCTGTTCAGTACTCACAAAAGAGCTGGACCATGATTTTCCAGCAAGAAATCTGGTCCCAGATACCCAAACCTTTTTAATCTCAAGTGTGGATTAATTCATTACTTTTCCTGCATTCCTGAAACTACCGGAAAACTTCTGGCTCGGAGTGAAACTCTGTAGAAATCAAAATAACATTTTTCATGACCAGCAGATTATATCAGTGCTCAGCGAACTGCACTGACCGCTAAATGGATTTTCAGTTGGAGTGTCAAGCAGGGGTTTGGACTTGCAATGATTTGCCTTAATATCCTGTAATGTATTCCAGCTTTGCGGGGAAGGGATGTTGTATGGTTGTTTGTAGGATTGCATAGAACTTCATGCGCAGAGTGTTAGAGTTCATGCTAATTTGAAAAAACTGCTACAGATTTGGTATCCTAAGAGATCCCTAGATACCAGAGGAAAAAGGTAGATAGATTCTAATATGGTAAAGGTTAGAGCTTGTTGTATGGTTCTGCAGATCCTTGGAAGAGTCAGCTTTTCCCTAAATCAAAGAGTGCCTCAGCGTGGGTCTGTGTGCTGAGGGCATTATTCTTGAATCAGTACATCAGGAGTTTAACATACCATAACACTAAGAAATATAATGATGATGATCATTTTCTACTATATTAGTTGCCAGAAGCCTGTGCATTTTACAAGAAAACTGCCAGATATAAAGACTGTTACATTTAGATCTTCTGAGGATTTATAGGCTGGTGGTAAAGAGTGCTCTTAGTGAGAAGAGAACTAGTACAAGTGGGAGCAATATTTGCCTTGGAGTAAAACTTGTTTTCACCTTAAAGAAAAACAAGAACAAAAAAGCAGGAAAATAACAGAGATATATGCTCGCAGGTATACTGGAGGGAAAAGCTGAATCAAAGGAGCCAGGTTCCTTCATTTAATTCAACTTCTGGTTTGATTTTGTTGCCAAGACTCTGATACCTCCAGATTTTGTCCACCAGGATTGTGTCAAGCAGCTGCTAAAACACTACGGATGATTTTGATCCTACTTTTGATCTGAGTACCTGGCAAGTTTGCTTCTACAGCCCAGAAGGATCTGAGGCTCAGGAAGAAGCACCATTATCTGTTGCTAACCCCAGTACAAAAGTGTCCTCCAGAGATCTGCTGCAGCCACCCTCCCGGGCTTCTCTCTGTTTTTATTGTGGCTTCTGTCACTGTCTGTTCCTGGCTGGCTGCTCTCAATGTGAGGTCCTCTGTAATTCTTATTACCTAGTGGAAGGTCCTGTCTTGCTTCATGTCCCTGTCTCTTCATCATGTTTTGCATCTCTGCTAGGAATGTGCCTCATCATGCTTGTTTCTTCTTTCTCATTTTTCAAGTCTCTTATGAGACTCATAAGTGAAAGCTGTGTTAACTTTTTACTTTAAAACCTGCATGTTATATTCACGGCTGTATCTCAATTTTTAGTCCCAAATAATTTTAGAAAACAGTGATTTCAAAAGGTGCTACACAGAATGAGTTTTGCTGTATAATCTTATTGCACTCAGCAAATGCGACTTCTTCCCCTTTGCTTTATGGGGTTCAGACTTTTTTTTCCCACATCTCAAACAACATGACACCTTTGAAGTGGACAGCAATAAAGGAGCTGGATTGAGAGTGATTTTTGTCGTGACAGAGAGAGCGCTTCACCCCAGACTCTTTTTAAGTGATTCAGAAAATGCCTTCTTACCATTTCTCTAGGGAGATATCCTAACACAAACTGACTGCATCTGTACAGGACTGTTGTCATGGCCCAGATTTTATCTGTGGACCTCAGGGTCCCTTCCAGCCTTTTGAATGGGGACTGTAGGTTGTGCATTTTTCCTGTGGTGCTCAGCAGTCTCCTTCCTTAGAGAAAAGAGGTGTTGGTTGCTCACCCTGGTTTCTTGCTAGAGCAGATGTACCAATCGATAAACCTTGGGCACAGGTACAAACAGCCCAAAACTAATCTGCAGTTCCCATGAGATTTTGACACACCATTTTAAATTGAAACCTTCTGAGTTTGGTCACGTGTTTTTTTAAGGAGTTCTGAAGCAAAAGCGAAACCATTTTGGAAGAGTTTCTGTATTGAGTCCTACAAAAACTAATAGAGAAGAATTCTGAAAATCCTTTCTGTCCATTCTGCATTCAGACCCAGGGTAAACTACCAGCCATTGTCCATCTGGCTGCAGTACTGAAGGGGAAAGAAGCGAGAGCATTACCCACGGAAGCAGCCTCGAGCCTGCTTGGCATCTATGACAGTTTCAGGCTCCAGACCTTCTGCTGTTTTTTATCATGAACATTACTCATACCCTGCATGCTTCTTCTCACACCTTGGGTTTTACGTTCTTCAGATGCCAGTACCACTATCCTAAACCCAGCCTTCCCAATAATTTAGACATCTTTTCCCAGAACTGCTGCAATTGCAGAGTGCTTGGGTTTACTAGGTTTTGTGCAAACATATGCTAATTAATTATAACTAATTACACATACTCAGCATTTTTAAACCCTTTTTCCACATCTCAAATTCTTCAGATTCCTAATTTCTTGTTTGTTTTAAAAACCTATTTTCTAGTTAGGGAGGGGAAGGACTGGGAAGAGGGGTACACCATTTTTGTGTAATGGAAAGTTTATTTCAGTTACATCTTAAAATTTTTGACATTTAAAACAGGACTGGGATGAATAAATTATTTGGCTTCTCCCTACTGTCAACATCTTATATCAACTAACAGGGTCAGCTCTGTGTCTGCAGAGGTCTGGCTAACACCTCCATTCCCTGCAGGATTGAAGGGTCCATTTCACAAGCGATAGGGCCAATTTCTCTTTTGGACCCTGCTGCTTGCAGATGCCCCAGCAAAATCTCTCACATGGCACTCTCAAATCCAACATCAGCAGAATCCAGATCTGAACACACCAGGATTTAGCAGGTTCAGGCTAGAGAGACAAAAGCAAAGAGATTGGCACTGACTCATCCTGGCATGTAAAAAAAAAAGACTTTCTCCTTAATCAAGTGTGAAAGCTAATTCAGAGACTGTGTGACAGTAATGAAGTGGGAGAAATAGTTTCTAATTAGAATGTCAGCAAGATAACACAAACCAAATCCTAAACTCCCCACCATTAAGGTTTCCCCACTGAGCCCTCCCGCCATTGTTCCTCTCTCTTCCTGATTGCTTTTTAATAACAGCTTCTGTGCGGCCTTTGTAAATAATCCTCTCATTACAGGTTTGCTTGAAACATGCAATCAATTTATTAAGATATTTTCCAGTAGAAATTAGCAGGTACAATAAAGCGTAATTATTCTGGCACTCATTCATTTTTAAAACCACAGGTTGACCAGGTGCCACTGTTGCTTCTGCCAACCTCAGCAATCAATTTGATGGCACCAGAATCACAGCCATATGCAGACTAATCCAGGCTGGGCAGACAGCGGCATTTTCAGGGAGACTGAAAAATTAGAAATTATCTGCATTTTTCTTTGTAAGTAGTAGTCTTTGAAATAACAAGAGGAATTGGATCTTTGATTAGGTAATTTTTCTACTATTGGTTATATAGGTTTGAGTGTCTATATATGTGTTTTTTGATCCCTGAAGAGAATACCAATTCTGTATAGAACTCAAAAACGTAAATATTGAGAGGGAAGGCAAAAAATATTACAAATATTTCTTTAGATTTAAGATCAACACGTACTAAATTATGTAATAAATGGTGGACAGCTTCCTCTACCAAAAAAGACCACAACAGGAGGGAGAATAAGTTCAACTCTGGGGCATGAGAGACTCAAGATAAAATAAGGGTTTTAAGCATTTTCAATAATATTTTAGGCACATTGTTCAAGATAAGCCATGTGGGGGGAGGGAATTGCTAATATCCAGTAGCTCTTCATTGGAGAAATGTGGGCTACTTCCTGGTTAACAGATGTATTCATATGAACTGCCAAGTATGACTGGAAGTAAATGGCTATCTGACAGAGATATACGGGAATAGGAAAACCCAGATATTCCTCCAGGATGGAAAGTCCTTTCATGGCAGGACAGAGGCAAGCAAGAGAAATGGTGCTGGGTATTTGGAAGAGGAAGGTTTCTTTTCGAGAAGAAGAACAGGGCATTTTCTTTTTGAGAAGAAGAACAGGGCATTTTCAATAAAGGAGTTGATGCCAAGGCTGAGAGCTCTGTTGTAGCTTTTCAATGAAGAAGAAGAAAATTATATCTGTTGTCAGAGATATCTCTGCAACATCCCTTTTTATCAGAAAAATTACATTTAATATATAATTTTAGAAATTTAGAACACAGTTTGTTTTTTTTTTCTTTTTCTCTCTCTCTTTCTCCCCCCACGCCCATTTCTGTAGGGTTAAAGCCAAAACCTGAGACTATGGAATACAAATAGGAAAAAAAAGGTCTTGGCATTTTTTCTGGATCCTTTCTCAGTGAACTCGATGTTTTGGTTTCCAGCTCAAAATTAATTTCTTCAGCCTGGCAGAAATGTAACCTTGCCAAGCTTATGGAAAGTGTACCACCTCACGATTGCAGTAAAAAGTAGAGAGGAATCTGAAGTCAGCTGGTCACTACTGATGTTGAATTGCTCAGAAGACAAAAAGATAATGCAGCTGCCTTCCTCTGAATTGTTGACAGTGTAATGTTTCCAGTGAGCTAATCAGAAATGACTCAGAAGACATACTAAGAGCACATAATGGAAAGTACCATGGTTCATTTCTGCAATGTTGTTTCTCACAACCAATCAGATTTTAAAGTGATGTAGAAATTAATAGCCTCAGAAATAATGTGACTCTAAGTGAATATAAACTCAGCAAAGTCAGCTGAAAAATGCTATTTCTACCATTGCTTATTTTTTCTCTCAAAGGTCTTCCTTATTTAAGTAGAAAGAATATTATCCTCTAACTTCTCTTGTGAGTCACCTTGGCAACTCAAAACACATCATTTTTCTGGTGAATACTGGTCAGAAGACATGTACTTCAGTAGAATAATTTTTGAATTAAAGTATGTGAAAATCTGTTGAGTGTTTGTATCAGTTATTTTGATCTTTTCTGAGAAGCTGTGCTCAAACGGAGTAGCTGCCTACTAAATGCTGAGGCTGTGCCTTATCTGTAGCATAAATGAGATGGAGGATTGCACAAGAACTGCTAGCAGGGCCCTGTGCAGGCAAGGCTGCTAGTCCTGAAGAGTGGTTATTTCACATGGCTAACTCGAGTGGGAGATGCTCAGGATGTGTTACCTAGGAGGATAAAGTCCCACAAATATTTGCACAGTGTGCATGCACAGAACATTGTACAAATGCATATTGAAAACCAAAATGGGATGAATTAATAAGTACTGTTACAAGTACTACCTCCCTGGGGAGATTTAAAGCAGAAGCTTGGAGGAGAAGCTGTTTAAATTTCACCTTCTTGAGCTATCTAGCTCTCTTAATGGAAACTGTCAGCAGCAAATGCTAACGTCAGGGGAAGTAACCACACACCATCATATTGCACCCTTGTTGTTAGTACAGACAGATCACTGCATCACTTTTGCACATGGAAGCCCAAATTCTTGCTAAGCTTCCATGTCATTAAGGTCCAAAATGTGAAATTCAGACATTTAAAAAGTGTGAGTAGGCTTAAGGAAAACACAAGCTAAATGAAAGCTACATCAAAGTCTTAGGTTTCATTAGCAGAAAAAAAATATCTATTTTTACGTGCAAATTTATTCTACATTTTCTTTGTTTAAAGCCAGACTAGGTCTTCTGCTAAGATTTAATCTTGTCCTACTGTTCCTCTCATTAATACCTCTCTGTGCTTTCAGTTCTAAATTAGGATTCACTCTGTTCAAAGGTTATTCTCATCTTCCTTGCACCTCTGAGGAGTGAACACAATTTCACTGCAAAGAGGAAGGTGCATTTAACCAGCTGATTCCCAAAGAGATCCATCAGGGTTCATTCTGGAAGAAGAAATTCCACAAGTATACTTGCACTCACTCTTCCTCTCTAATACTCCTTTTACCTGACTTTGCCCTCAATACAGCTGCACTCCATTCATCAGTCCATCTGCCTCTTGATTTATCTCATCCATCTGTCCTTCCACTGCATCCATGTAATACATCCATGTATTAGTCACACACATAGAGCCATCAGTCAAATTCTCCCCATCAGTGTTTCTATCAGTCAGCTTTTTCTGTACATTTTATCCAGTTAATATACTGGTGTTCATGCATAGTAAACTATTTTATCTTTAAACACTACACATAACTGTAATTTTTTTCTGTGATTAACAGCAGTAGCTATTAAAATATTCACTGAGCTAAAGTCAGAAAAGAAGACAAAAGGAAGGGTTTTTTTTTATGTCTGAAAATAGAAATGCTTATAGCGATGAGAACTAAACAAAAATGCATCTGCTCCCTGCTCACGATGCAATGTGAGTCTTCTCTCCCTGTTTTTCTACCATAATTTTTAGTACTTTAACTATGAACATGCCACTTTTCAGCAGAACAAAACAAAAGTAGAGGTTACACAGACACAGAACTTAGCATGCCCTTTTCTCCTATCCTGCAATGGACACCTATGACTATAACAGTGTAGGACTACAATAAATGAAACTTCTGTTGATGGGAGAAGATCAAAAAAGAAAATTGGATGCTGTGTACCAGAGAATAGGGGAGGACACAAGCAAACACAGGAGTGTCAAGCTGCGCTACATAGTTTGTATTATGCATTTCACAGGATCTCACACAAAGCTGTGGGGATACCAGTGATCTTCTGTGTAGCCTTGCAAAACTGTCCATTTTTTCCCATTCTGAGCTTGAGACAAAAGAAATAGTTTGAAAAAAACTGAGGAAAATACCAATTTAGAGAAAAGAAATTATGACAAGATTGGAAGGTTAAAAAGATTTGATCATAGCCTGATCCATTCAGAATAGCAATATAAAAGATGGAAAGGAAGAACTAATTCACTGTATCAGAAGATGAAGGGATAAGAAGAAATAGTTGAAAACTGTGGAAGGGAAAAATTAAGGCTGATAGCAGCAAAAGATTCTCAAATTGAATTCTTATGGTAGAGTCACTAGAATTAGATGGAGTGTTAAGGGAGAGGAAGAATTGACCTACTTAGTGAAAGAAATTGGACAATAATGAGAAACACATGTAGGAAGAGGGCTCTGAGTATTCTAGGCACACTGATTGAAGTGCTTTGTAGATCTTGGTGCTCCAGGTTTTCCTGCTTTGGGATATGGAAGTCTGTTGGGACCCAAAAGGACGATTACATTGTACCACCAACTTCAACCGATATGACTGCATGTTTGGGCATGGCCCAGTGGGCAGAAACTGTTTTACAGGCACATCTCTTATGCTGGTTTCAAAGGACACCTCAGGCACAGGGACATGGAGCACCTGGCAGACTCAGGCCTGGTCCTGCTGTGGGGGAAGTGGCTGTCCTACGACACAGCAAGGTCCAGCTAGTAAACGTGGTGAGGAAATCACCTCACTTGAGATGGTTCAGGCACGAACACCATGGATGTGTATTGATGTCATTGTTGCACTGAGCTCCTGTGCAATCACAGGAGAGAAAGAGGCTCTCCTAGAGCACAGTTCATCTCCCCCAAAGGCAGATGACAGAAACAGGCTGGATGGATTCCTACCCTTTCTGCTTTTCTGACTGAGGGCAGCACCTGGGCAAGGGGCTCAGATTTGACATGTACATCACATATATTTAGGTCCAGTGAGATCAATCACACGGCCAGCATAAGAGAGCCCTTGCAGGCCCTCCAGGTGGACAAGTCCAGCAGATTATCTTTGTGTTCTTCAGGTTCATGATAGCCTTCTCCTTGGATCTGAGTCAGGCTGCTTGGACTCTTCTCTGAACATTAGGAGAACTAGTCTGCAAAAAGGTAGAGCTGTGCCCTGAGACAGTTGCAATCTAAGGTAAGAAGTTCTAGAAGAAAAAAACAGAACCCTGAAGGGAAGACGTAGATGGGAATGTAGTCACTCTAGGAAGAGCTAAACAAAATTAATTATGGCTTACTTTCTTCAAGATTCAGTTTGAAAATATTGTCACAGAATATGAAGAAGGCTGAGTGACTCTCCTAGGTTTTTTTATTCTTTCTTTACCATCTTGTAGTCTCTGCAGCCCAAGTGGAGAAATGGCTAAGATCCATCTTCTCCCAGTTAAAATTAGAAGGTGGTGTCATATTATGAATCAGGAAATGTGCTCGGGGTTATTGGGCTGCTCTGAATTGCCAGCACAGGATTTTTGTTTGTTACATTTTCTAAAGCATTTCTTTTATTCTTTGTTTTCTTTTTCTTTTTCTTTTCTTTCCCTGTAAGGCTTCTGGTGCATTTGGACATTTGATTATGTATGAAGCCTTGTATGATAGTTAATTAGCATTCAGGAGGAATACTTCAGTCTATGCATATTATTTGCACAGGTTAAGTATTCCTGATAAGACTTCTCAAATCAGACAAGCTGAATTTAACTTAATTAGACCTATGAATACTCAAGGAGAAGGTAAAAGGAAGCTTGCCCAAGATTTTGTACCTTGGAAATGAGGAAAAGGTGCGTGAGGGCTAAATGTGCAGGAGGGAAAATCACCCCCAATCATAAAATAAAGAAGACAAGAAGAGAGAGATGTCATGAAATGCTTACAGCTATTTCTGAGCTTTCACTGTAGCAAAGAATGGGGAATGACAAATCTTTTTAGTCATCTTCACCTAAGGAAAAAACTAGGAATTTTATTGGGTTCTTTTTGGAAAGAGAATTAAAGATGTAAGTGGACAGAAATACTTTAATTGTTAGCACCTACCTACAGGCACCTGTAAAAGTATACCTGAAAAATCTGCAGTGTCATTGCAGCCAGCCCTTTGCCTGTTATTTTTCCCTTTTCCTAAAATTAAGGCAAACAAAACCAGTGTAAATAGGACCGTGTTTCATTGTGACATGTTGTTTCATCAGCGTCAAAATGTTCCTGGAGAATATGTCAATTTTGATGAAATTTTCATTGAAAAGGGGTTGAAACAAATCACTTCAGCTGTCTTGTTTTATTTCCCTTATGTCAAAACATTTTATTTTGCTAAGGTAAAAACATATCATTTTGACTACACAATTTTGATTAATTGTGTTTTGTTATACACATATTAATTTTTTTATATTGGATTAATATGAGATTTTAATTAGCATATTGTACTTCAGATTGAAGATTATGTTACAGTTTTTTCACATTATCAGAATAAAATATTTTGATATAATTCAATGAAATATTTCAGCATCAGCACATCAAAACAATTTTACAATACCATAACATTTTGGTAGTTCCAAAAGCCTTATAAATTGGTGTGGCTTTCAGAAGTGTGGCTATAATACAGTTTTATTTGAAGCCAGGAGAAAATAAATTTTTTAAAAGCTGCCTCTTGCCATAAGAAATCAGAGGTATCAAAAGCAAAAGAATTAATCCTTAGAGATACGCTCCCACCTGCCATTTAGTGTTGAGGTAATTAAATAGGGAATATGTGATGCAGAAGATACTAAATTCAGAAATCAGCAGTGGAGTGTCTGGATACATGCTGCCGTTTGTACATCTGGTCATCAGTTATCAGGATAGGACCTCTGCTCCCCTCTACTCAGGTAAATGCCTACTAAGAAAAATGGTTGTTAAGAGCGAGCATAGGATTCCCTTTAAAGGGTTGGCTAGCCTGTGCTGTTTGATATGTTCTGCTTCCAGCTGTATCAGACACCTGTGCAAACAAGATCTGGAACTGAAATAGTTACAAATACTGATATAGCCAAAACCAGAAGTAAACACAGGGGACTGATGACTGAAGGATGCAGGAAAAAAAAATGGAGAAAGTGGTCATGTTCCTGTTGAGTTTTTTTCCACTGGCTTTTTTCTTTTCTCAGTTTACTTTAAAGATATACTTTTTAAATATAAAATAATTATCTTTAAATAATAACTGACCTCTAAGGCTAAAGCTTAATGCCTTTAATCACAAAAAATACCAAGCCCTTGATTAGTTCTTGCACTGTTACGCTTACTGCAGATCCACGGGTAGATTTTGAGATACACAAACAGGTTTTAAAGGCAGAGAGGCACACTCCTGAAAAACACAGACTAAGGAAGCGTATCTGAGAGAGTCACTGGTGGTCACCCTGTCTCCAAAGCTTTGTGTGAGCATTCACTTGTCAAATATACATCTTCAGTTTCTGTGTCAATGGTCAGAAAAGTTAAAAAAGCCTCTAAAATGTGAAATATAGACATTTCTCAACAAATTGGCAAATGCTCAACAAAACCCAGAAAATAGTCTTAACAACAATGCTTATTTTTTGAGGTTAATATTTTGCTTGGATATTTTATCAAGATTGCACATTTAGGAAATTTATGACCTGTGTTCATAAGTAAACCACTGTGGTAATATGGTGTAACTCGGTAATAGTATAAAGGGAATTCTCCTTGACCTCCAAAGATAGACAGTCTTGTGTCCTGAAACCTGAGAATGGTGATATTTTCTTTTGAGATATTTTCCTGGATAACAGTCAGCAGATGCTAATCTTGTGCATATGCCTGCAAAATCTTTTCTTCAAATTTACAAAGCTTTTTGCCTCATTGAGTGAAATAACACAGTGAAACTGCAAGTTGCATAATAAGCAGATTAATTTTACTGATTGCTGTGTTGGAAAATAATGCTCTTTTTGTCCACTGTGAATCTGTTGCCTTTAAATGTCTTTGAGGACTCCCCTCACGCATTTTGGGAATGCGCTGGATTTCCTAACGTAGGGCATGTTTATACACGTAGCTGTTACCTTCTCAGCTTCACCTCGTGACTGGAACACCTTTCACTACTCACTACCAATGGGAACTTCTGCAATGGTTTTGTTTGTTGCATGGCTGTCTGTCTGTCTCAGTTCTCTGTTGCAGCCTGAGAAGCCTTCTACAGGAAAAACTTTACCTAACACTGTGTTTGCTTCCCTCTTTCACCTGCTCTTCCCACTGAAGCAGCACTCTCTGCCTTATGATTCCTTAAGACACACGAGGAAAAAGAGAGACTAGGCCTTTAATGATGGCAAACTCCCAAATTTTTAAATTTGAGATTCCATCAATGAGTGAATTTTATCAATTATAAAAAAAAAAAGACGATAGAATAAAATACAACAGCCCAGTCAAAACCCCCACTGTTGTTGATGGAAATTTGATTTCTACCAGCTGCGGAGGATTAATTAGCATCCCTACTCCTTCTACAAAAGGTTGATAACATTGCCAAAAGTTAGTTATTTAGAAGTGCAGCAGAATGATTGCCTTCTTCTGACTAACAGCAGCGGAAAAAACCAAGACAATATAATGAGGAATCTGAGGTAAGGAATAATGAATGGATTCAGTTGCTTTCATAGTGGACTCCTAAAAATGATAATAATCTTGAAATAAGAAAGTTTCAAGTTTGCCAAGCTTCTTGTTCCTACTGTCCCAGTGAGGAACAGCGTGTGTGAGGTGGTGTTCCTGAGTCTTTCATCTGTAAGAGAGGAAGTCTTTAGTATAGCTGTAGCTGTGCAGCTGTGTAGAAAATATAGCAGATATAGCAATCTGCTGTGGAAGGTAATTAAATATAAATGTCAGTGGATTTTAAAAGAAAAAAGAATCCCAAAACTACAAAAAACCCTCCCAAATCAAAACAAAACACCAACAAACCCCCAAACAAACAAAACTCCTGAACAAACAAAAAAACCCTTACAAGAAAATCAAATATCAAACCTAGACACTAGAAAAGTCCCTTTTAGGAGAATAAAGGGTGGGGAGGCTGAGATGAGAAGGTGATAGAAGATCAGTATGCTCAGCCTGAGGTGAGCTCAAGTTTTACTGACACCAGCACTTGTTTGAGTAAATGTCCTGCTGGGCCTGGCTGGGCTGAGTGGAGTGCTGCTGTGTGCAATAGATCTTTTCTTAGAGGCACTTGGAGAAGAATCTGATAAAATATGATGCTATAAACTCTGTCTCTGACCCTTTTTTGCAGGTTTCCAAAGCTCTTTACCTGGGCAAAGTGTTTCAGACATGCAGTAGTGCCCTGGCTAAATCTAAGCCTTTGACCTGGGAGATCTCCTGGTTTAACCACGCAGCCAAAGTGGCCTGCTAGGCAGGATTTTATTTTAGATGCTCAAAGCAGAGGCTCACAAGGTCAGGAGGTGTGAGCTTATTGGGGATTAACACTGAATGCAGAGGTAAATTCCACAGTTAATTTTCTTTGCAAGTTGATGATATTAATAATGCAGGAGATGTACTCAAAGAAATATATCTTTAGTATGAGGAAACATTATTTGCTCAGAAAAGCAAATCTGAGCAGTAAGGACAAACAAAGGGGAAGTGAGCTGCACTTGTGCTGAGCTTCCCCCTGCTTGCTGCTGTACCACCTTAAGGGAGGGGCAAGGCTGAGGCAGGAAGAAACCAGCTCCACTGCCGCTATTGAAAATCCTTCTCTATGTGCATAGAAAAGCATAAACTTTGATGCCTTTAGGCCTTTCTTGGCACTAACTAGTTCACGTGTCCTGCCATAACAAGGAACATGGCACCTTTGCTCAGATTAGCAGTGCAGTGTCAGGGAAAAGGACATAATAGCAAACCCCCAGGGCTGGAGGTAAGTGTGTGCTGCTCTCTCGGGAGATTTTTTAACATGCTGTGGTATTTTAAAGAAGAAAGGCTAAAGATTCGGGTTTGCATTCTCTCCTTGTACAATGAGGATATAGTTAAAAGGAAAGCCCGCCTAAAGGAGGGGTGATGAGCTTCGTTATGTGAGGGGCAGAGGCCTGAGCATTCTGGAGTCCAGGCTCTGCCAAAAGGACATCAGGCAATTTAGCATGATTTGCTGTACCAAGCTGCCTCCAGAAATCCCTGCTGCCCCTTCTGCATCACCAACAGTATGACTCACGAAATGACCCTTTCTTCAATTCTTTTGAACTCCTGTCCTCCTCACATCTCTTCCTTCATTTCCTTCCCTGTCCCTGTGCATTTGGGTCTGATCCTGGCCCCTTGGCCCTGCCAAAATGACTATGTGCCAGCTCTTTCCTTTGGAGAGTGGAGCATGTTACAGGTATGAGCATGCTATGTCACTGCTGTACAAGGTACAAATTAAACCTTTTTGGGTGAGAAAAATAGATTTGAATCAGATGAGATGCAATGAATAGCTGGTTTTCTTGTAGCCATTTTTAATTAAAGATGTCATGGCAAAGGAAGAGCCTTTGAGCATTCTGCCAAAGCTACATGAACATGAATGGGTCAGTTTCTTCATATGACTGATAAATTAATCCAGCTCTACACAGTTTTCAGGTTTTATGGGAATCTGTCCATATTGTATGTATAGAAATCAACTAAGAGGGAGGAAAAAAAGAGAAAATCCTCTGAAATACCTAACTGAGGATACAAAATTTGAAGATAGGGGGGGAAAGCGCCAGTCGTACACACTAGGACACTGTTTAATACCTTATTATGGGTCATTATCTGAAAGTCCATTAAATCAGAAAAATGAATGGTAGACACTCACGGAAATCTTCAGGCCCTACCATGTGGTCCACCCCTGGCTGTCAGTCTTGACCCACATCTAGATTAGCTCTCAGCAGTACCTTACATGCTTCGGGATAATAGCAACTGGAAGATGAACAGCCTGCTTGAAAGGATATGTCTCTGTCCTTTCCTTTGGCCTCTATTGTCAGAAGGAGTTGGCAGCTACATTTTCCATGAGAAATCTTAGCAATTGACACTCCCTTGTGCTACAAACCCAACTGCCTTAATGTTGCCCGTGTGTTCTCTGTAATTTAAGATGAAACTGCTTGGAAGAAATAAGTACTCCTCCAAAATTTGCAGTTCTCATCTGCTTGTAGAAAGACCAAGTGTGTTAACAAGTGCAGTTGCTGTTGGGTTTGAGGGGTTCTAGCAAAATAACTCTAAGTTTAAGAATGAGCTTCTCTCAACCCATGATCCGCATTCAAACCAGCTATGGAGATCACTGTTTTGTCACAGTGAATGGAACATTTTCCATTTTTGTTGATATCTCTCTCAGTCTGTGTTTTAGTTACAATGCTTATCCAATACAGAAGTATTTTCTTTTGAAACGTTGCATTCACTTCACTGAGGCATTCTTTCTGGACTCTTGTGTATGATAGAATCAGTAATTTTCGCCTTCTTTAGAGAATCAGAGCCCAAGTGCTGTAAACAGCCATAAAACTTCTCCTTTTACTAAAAAGCATGAGGCAGCTGCACTGAAAAGTATGAGCAAAATACGCAGTCTATCATAATTCTGCACAATCAGGTAGGGAGGAAAAACAATTCCCCGCTTTGCCTGCGCGTAGACACGTAGTACAATGTTGCATCTTCAGCAGCCTGAAACAAATGAATTCTCAATATGACCTGAAAGCTGGTGACAGGAAGAAAGCCTCCGGAAAGGATATTTAATCTTTGGCTTCTGTTAAGGGTAAGTCACTTTCTGGCAGAGGGATGGATTCTTCTCTCTAGTCCCAATGGTGGGAGCCCTGACAGTCTAGGGTCACAATGCCGTGACCTTGGTCTTCGAACAGTTCGGTATAACTTCTCCCCACAAAATGAAAAGCAAGAAAAATCAGTACAGGGATGGTTAGGGAGAGGGGGAGATGGATTTCTTAGCAAGTAAACTAAGGATTATCAAAAACATTTCCATGACAGGCTGACCACAAACACTTGCACCTTAAATAGCTAAGGAGAGTGAACCAAATCTGAGCCTCAGGGCTTTATAGCGAGTGATGGCACGCTGGGATGAATCCAACCCTTTTGTTTCCCTTTCATGCTTCACAAGGGCTTCTTCTAAAGATGAGCACCTACAGAATCAGCTGGGGCTGGGAACAACCCACATTGCAATGAATATGGGTGGCGTTTGTAATTAATGGCAAGCAGCAAGATATGAAAGAAGATAAGAAAGTAACGAAAACATCAATCAAATATTTCAACTCTAGCAGAGGTGGGCGGATGAGGAATTTTATTTATTTATTTATTTTAAAATTTGGATTCAGACTGATTCTTCTTTGCCAAGCTGTAATCTTGCTCTTATGCTAGATGGACAAGGAAAGAGAAGAAGTATTAGTACAAGCAAACCCTGGTGTTTTTGCAGCAAAACAGGTTGTGATTTCTCAGGTTTGATGAAACTGATACGTTTTTTCTCATTTTGACAACGTCTCTACTGATTAGAGCCTAGAAACATGGTAATGGCCTTTACCAGCTGACATAGATGTTAGACAAAAATAAAAGTTGAGAATGTCAAGAGGAAGGGTGGATGACAGGTAACAACTGGAGTGATGGGAGAAAAAATGCTTAACAAACTGGCCTCTGGACATAAATTTGCCTTTAAAATGATGGCTTAAAAAGAAGTAGAGATGGAAAATCCTACTGATTTTCTCCAAAATAATTCACACAATATAACCCAGAGAAATATAGAAATACATAGCAGCAAATTACTATTTTATTTTTTAAGATGTTGCACTTGGAAAAAAGGAAAACATGGGAAAAAACAAAGAACATGGAACAATTCTGACTTAATATTAAATCCAGCACAGAAATGTTGGGCTGTTTTATTTTATTTTTTTTTTTTTAATTTGAAAAAGTGTGACCATATATATCTCTTTGTTTGGCATGGTTACGTTTTCTGAGGGATGAGTTCAGTGTGCAAGAATTTAAATATCTCCTTTACATGTCATTGTCTACTTTTCTACTCATTAGGATCTGGCATTGTGAAGGTGTAAGCAACATGTCTAGCACCTCTGTCAGGTGTAGCTCTGCTCCCATGTCTTCCTGGAAAATTATATACATCATTCAAGGAACATCCTCACCCTTTTCAATGCTATCTCTAGTATAAAAGGAAGTATATGTTATCCAGTCCTAACAATTCTGTATTATCGAGTTTTCTACAACAAAGCTTCAGTAGACTGGAGTATTTTGAGACCTTCATGAGGGAAGGTTGCTCTTTCTGCCTCTTCACCTGGAAAGTATTCTGTGCTTGACTCGCTAGTTGTCTGCTCTCAAATATCTGCGTTCATTGCAGCAATAACAAAGGTTTGCCTTTCTACTCAAGGAATTGAAAGCACCTTAAAACATACATGGGTAAACTTCATTAGCCTTTTTCGAGGGAGCAATTTATTATCTCTGTCAGAGAAAAGTGAAGTAGAGTCATGACATTTTGGGAAGCACATTTTCTTCCTCAGGAGGCAATAGGCATCCTACGCTTCCCAACAAGTCACTAACGCCTAGCACTGGAATTAGCTAACAGTAGGGCAACTGTGTTCTTTGACAACTGAAATATCAGGTTAACTTACATTTTAAAATACCAAGGATATTTTGAGCTAATTTTCCATTCAATAGCATCTTTTACAGATAAAGTGTTCACAGCAATCTCTTTCCTTCAGATAAAACAACAGGTTCCAAAAGAAATGTATCCCTGTTAGCTGTGCACAGGTACCAGTTGTACAGTTCACCACTTATTTTGTATGTGCAGAAAAAGTTGATGAAAATGATGCTACTTTTATTATGAAAGCTTCAAAAATGTGAGTCTTAAATACATCAAAACAAAGCTGAAATGAAATTATTTTGCCTGATTCTTCCCTGCCTTGCACTCGTGCAGCTATTGACACCCGTGGTATTGCAGAGATGTACAGGTGCTGTAAGGCAAGGGAAAGGCATCACCTGATCTAGAGCTGACGTCCCCTGTCATAAGTCATGTTTTCTGAGCAAGATGCAATAGAGACAGTAGACATTGCCTAAAACAAGCTCGTCACAATTTCCTTCACTTTCTGTTGCTCAGCTGCCTGAAATTCATGATTTTTTTCATCTTTCATCCAGAAGTCACTTGCATTTCAATACCTGAATTAGTAGGGTGGTGGGATTTGTTTGTATTGCAGCTGGTGCTCCAGTGAATTTGCCTGCAGTTAACTTGATGGCCAGCTTTGCTCTGAACTGTATGTCATCGATAACAGCAAGCGACAATCTTGCCATTACAACAACTTGATAAATTGACCAGGCTTCAAAATAAGTCAGTTTCACCTGCTACAAAATGTGACAGGCTTTCTGGTCTAAATCCCCAGGGTCAAACATTTCTGACAGAGATCTCAAAGCACACAAGCCGCCAGGCACACCAAACAGGTCAGGCTTTTGATGGAGAAGACGTTTATGGTCCGGAGGAATGAAGGGTGTGAATTTGTGGAGTGGTGGCTTTCCCCTGCTCTTCAGGGCAGTATTTGACCTGCTCTTTTGTGCTGCTTTTAGAAAAAAATCAATTCTCAACATGCCCAAGAGTCCTGTGTTAAATAACTCGTTGCACCTCACTGCCACATGCAATGCTCACATCAGGGACACTCATCAGGAAATGTAGGTTTCTTGAGGAGTACTATGGTGGTTTCATCAGAGTTTGGATTAAGATGTCGTGTAGTAAAAATGAATGGAATGGGCCATTTCTGTGTGCAATA
This sequence comes from Melanocharis versteri, assembly GCA_013397845.1. Lineage (NCBI taxonomy): Eukaryota > Metazoa > Chordata > Aves > Passeriformes > Melanocharitidae > Melanocharis > Melanocharis versteri. Next base: position 24,600 of record VZTG01008958.1, read on the forward strand.
TGCTGTGTTTGGTGTGTGATGAGGAGATGCCTCTCTAAAAACGTGCCCTGGTGGGCTCAGAGTCTGTGGGATGACCTTGTTCTCTCTTGCAGTGCTAGAGAGAACTGATTGTCACAGGCATCATCATCATCAGACATACTGTTATAGGTACTTTTGTTGGCTTTGGGATTTTTCTGCTTTTTTTTTAAGAAAGGAAATCAGACTTTTTCTTGAAAATAATTTTTTGTAATTATTATTTTAGGGGATCAGTTATAATTATGGAAATAAATATTCAGATATCTTTATGTAACTATGTCTTTTCCTATTTCTTGCTAACGATATCAAGTAAATGATTTCAGTTCTCACCAAGAGCCACCACTCCAGTGGTAAAATTTCTAAGAGTCCTCCAGTCTTTATTCTGATTTTACAGTCATTTTGTGAGGTTCGATATTTAGAAAGTGACAGCAATTTCTGTTCCATTTTATACCGGGGAAAAGAGTGCAATTTCATTTGTACATCTAAAAGATTGCTCTGTGACTCCAATCCAGTCACACTCAGCTTCCTTCAGAGGATATTGAGACAAATAGATACTTCCAGATCGCGAGTCAGGTGCCTGCTGCACAATGTGCCTGCTGGCAAAACAACTTTTCCAAATCGGCACCTCAGGCTTATGCTAGCACAGCTGTGTAGATCTGGGCTGGAGAGAAGAGAAATCCCAGGCATATTTAGCTGTGCTAACATTCATCCTACTGTTGATCTAGTTATCTCAGCAAACCCTGGCTTTTCTCCTTGCACTACAGGCAGCTGTGCTGTTACAAAGGTATGTGCCCTTTCGCAGGAGCTCTTTTCCACGCGCTAAAAGTAATGCACTCTTGGGACTGGCTTTGAAATAGCAATACAGCTTACTAAAAGGACATGACAAAACTGTAAGTAAGGGAAACCTTGATTCCTCCAGGCAGTGCTATTTTTTATGGCTTTTTTCTCTTTCTACTCTTTTTGGCTTTTGTTTCTGGTATGAAGACAACTGGATTAATACGGGGAGAAATGGATTAGAAGCATCTGAAGAAAGTAGCATTCAGCTTTTGCCCTACCTGTAGTGATTTGTATCTGCTCTTGTTGAACATTTGCATGAGAAATATAATATTTACATGGAGTACTACTGACATTTCTTTCCATTTGCAAAGAAAAGTATATCGATGATATTTCTTCATTAAAAATGCATCAGATATTTATGAGAAACATAAGAATTTGATAAACATCTATGATAGCTTTCAAATAATTTATGTGAATGCTTATAATTCGTAAGATTTTAAAATCTTAATAGACATATTAACATAAAATAATACTCTCCACTTTGATCGGCTCTCAGAAAAAAATAATTTCAAATACATAACAGAAATATATTTCTAGCAGAAGCTAAATGTACAATGCTTGAAAACACTGAATTGTTAAGGAACAGAAAAAATTCCATAGGATTTATGTAGTACAGGAGATGACAAGTATACATTGTTAAAAGCAATGAATAATTTTTAACAAATCCATGAGCTGAATTTTTTTCATTAGAACTCATCTTCAAAATACATGTGAACATTGAAACACAGAATGGGACAGGACCTCAAGAGACCAAAATGCCTCTGCCTTATTTCATGCTAAATATACTATGAACACACCTACTGGATATTTGTACAACCTATTCTTACAAAACTCCTGGGAAATATCTCTTGCAGCAATCCCTACAGAGTCTATTCCCATGCCTCACCCTGGTGTGGATTTTTCTTAATATTTAACTGGGAGAATCATAATTTTTGAACCAAGTAGGATTCCTACAAATTTCTCTTTTGTTTTCTATCCTTTCTGGCTCTAGAAGAGCTATTGATTTTCCTTTTTATAGCAACCAGTTGTTAAATGGAAGGCTGTTACCACATCTCCCATTAGCCTTTTCTTTCTTAGCCTGAACAGTTTTGTTTCCCTTGGCCTTTCCCTGTGGGTTACATCTGTACATTCTCTTGTCTTCCTTGTTGCTTTTCTCTTTATAGCAGTTTCCTTTTGTCTTTCTCAATATGAGCCATCCAAAAACAGAGGTATTCATTTGTGTCTTGTTACCAGCACGAGCTGAACTGGAACCATGACTGTGGTTCCTTCTGCCATGTGCTTTCATGTAATACGGTCTGGTGTGAGACTTTGCCTTTCCGCGACAGCATCCTCCTGATTTTAGCACATGCAGTTTGTGATGTGCTGTACTCACTGGTTCTCCTCCATGCAGTCAGGTTAGTCATTTGTCCACTTGATTTTCTTTGGGCTTGTGCCTATTGAACTCCATCTTATGGATTTCAGAGTGGCTTTCCAGTTTTCCAATATGCTTTACTTTCAGTCCTGTCTTCCAAAGAGTTTGCAATCTCATCCAGCTTGCTTTTTACACTTTTTAAAAAATCCAAAACTAAAGCAAAACAACTTTGTTCTGGTCAATGAAAATCGTGAATAAAACCAAAGCCAGGCCAAATGCCTGTGGTATAACACTTAAGAATCCTCTCCAGCTTGACCAGGAGCCAAATATTCTAACTGTAGTTTTGCATCCATTTGAGAATACATTTGCTTGGTTTGCTTATGAGGCTCTTTTCTAATATTGAGAAACTGGGAATGACCTAAGATTTTGGTCTGACAGAAGGGTCATGACTGTAGACTCACTTGAGAGCTGGTGGCTTCTTTGGACTTTGGATATTTTCTTTTATGATATACTTGCTTTCATTTAACAGTACTAGGATATCAGGACTTGCTGGTATTTTTATAGCAGGTCTGGATCCATTGCTAAAACCATTGATTTTTTTTTCCCTCAGTGATATTTATGTTCAGCTTGTCTTTGTTGGTCTGGTTTGGTATTATTTTATCTGATGGATTCTACAATTCCTAGAGAATAACACATTTAAAAAAAATATATAAGGAGGTGTACACATAGCGAAACAATTAAAACAAGCTAACGAGCCAACCCCCCAAAATTTCAATTTGAGAGAAAGAGAACTATTACAACTTTGAAACATATTAGGTATCTTTATTGTTTACTATTAGAACATCTTACATCTATTGATGCTCCTATCTGCTTTGACATGTAACACAAGGGCCCAACATATTTGTCAGGCTTCACTGTGTCTCAGAAATAAAGCTTTCATGTATTGAAAACACGTATCATTTATTTCTGGTATTGTAAGAGTCTTCCATTTGTCTCAGAAACACAAACTGGCAATTGAAAAAGATGAATTCATCAACATGGACTTCCAATCACTATTCTCTTCTAATTGTCCTTTTAAAAATATTTTTTTATTTTCTGAGGCTGGGCCATAAATATAGTTTTATCTAGGCCTGGGACATTTTATGCTGGCAAGTTCAGCCTAGCTGTGAGAGAACATTTAGCAATGGATTTGCATAAATGAGCTTGCCTCCAGGCCCACTCTATCTCCACAGTCATTCTTTCTTCTGCTCATTATCTCCAATTTTCAGCAAGCCTTCGAAATTCTGCCAGGCATGGTCTAAAAGTCTTGTGGGATTGAAGGTTTCCTTGAGAAGTAAGAAACGTGGGAAGACGAAAATGAAGTTTTCTGGTATGCTGGAAAGCTGGGGAAGAACATGCAAAATCTGAAAGAGATGATAGAACTGGATCCCTGCAGGGCATGTGGAGGCAGGGAGTGGGCGAGACCAACCCTTCTCCTCTGCTGGGACTGTTTAAAAGCACCTCTCCTCTGCGTGCCCTTACAGCAATCCCTGAGCCATCTCTGCAAACGTGGGCATGCCTGCTCTGAACGAAGGCAAATTCGTACAGAAATGTCAGCTCCGATGGCAGTATGAGTGTCCTAACACAGTTACAGAGTCTGGCTCCAGGGGAGACCTTGGTGGGTGCTCACTTGAGGATTGTAGCCCTACACTATCTTGTACAGCAAGGGCGTGCTGCCAGGAAGGCCGCGTGCTGCAACACAGAAAGTGCTGTGGGAGCCTCTGGGAGCAGAGCAAGGGAATATGTTGAGAGGAGAGCATGTGAGGCAGAGAAAAGAAAGGCTCTCAGAGTGTAGGTGTATGCTGCAGATTCATTCTCACCATCTTTTCCTGCAGGCGTTTATTAATTCTTTTAAATTCCACTGAAATTTAATACCCATGTGGGGGACATTCACACTTGTGCACTGACTAGGTGTGTTGCAAAAGGAAGAGAAGTTGTTCATTTTATTTCTTCATATAGATTTATTTTTGAAGCATTTGCCCACTCTACTTTAAATATAAAGGTCTATTAGAATCACACTGCCTGATGTTTATTACAAACATAACTGTCTATTAGCATTGCATTACATGATGTATATATCTGGATGCATTTATAAAAGTGTATGCTCGTGTATGTGTATCCATACAGATCTACATGCCTCTTTCTCAACAGTCTCACAGTACACACTGTATCATTATAAAAAGATTTTATACTTTTTTAGATAAAAGTTGTCATGTAAATCTAGGATTTTATTATTCCTTTTTAAAGTAAACAGCGTGAAATAGATGCTTACATTTCAGAGATATTCCTTGAAATCTGCAGAACCGAAGGGGGCAGGGGAGAAATTTCTCCTCCCAATTCCGCCCTGCTTTAAGACGTGTTACACTCTTAAAACTCTTTCTAGGATGTCATGTGGCAGGAGTGCACACAGACACACATCTACAAAGTCAGTAGGTCCCATATCAAATGGGCCGTGCTGTCCACAGGGTAGAGTGCACATAAACCACATATTGAATAACTGCAGGAAGCCAGTGTGAACAACATATTTAAAAAATGCATCTCTGTGAATCAGAAGACATTTTCATTAAGATTTATTTTATAATCTCTAATTGTTGTGGAATCTACTTGTTTATATTCTCTAGCACAGAGGGATGTCATTTGTTGTGATCCAGTGGTACTGACTAGACCCTAATATGTTGGAAAAAAATGTGGTTTATGCCACTAAGTAAATCAGAGACTTCTGCACCAGCTGGAAACTAACACCTGAAGCCATCTGAACTGCATGATTCTCTGTTGCTTGTAGGACTGATTCCTCTCCTCACAGTGGAAATATGAACACTCAATATGCATTGCACATCAAGTAATTTTCCTGTTTAGCTTCTCTAACTGTTGCATCACATTTTTAATTTTCCTCTCTTTGTAATTTAGTTTAAATAAGGGCTCTGGTATTAAATTAATTTTTTGAGAGAAAAATAAGCTCTGCAAAATCAGACACATGCATTGCCCTCTGTCTAATCAATTTTATAACTTTTTTTTATTAGCTTATCCCCTTGAATGAAATTGTAATTTTCAGATGAGAGACATATAAGAGTCTAGATTGTTAAGCCTGCTAAAACTTGTCTCATAATAGGACTGAGGGGGATTTTCATAGATGCATTTGGCTCTTTGAGTTGTGCTAATGCAATGTGTTTTCTTTTTTCCCCCTAAGTATTTTCCTGGGAGGTCCTTAAGAATGATGCAGACAAAGAAGCTTTTATTTTTTTTTTATCTCTTTCTGCTGTAAGGAAAGGCTACCTACAGCTGGAAACAGCTGTGAGAACAGGCATTTTTATACTGAGAACAGAAACCTGTGCCTATGGGATAGTTCTTTCCAAGGCTCCCATGATGAGGAGAGCTTGTGAGGTCCAGGAAAGGAAGCATGGAAAACATTAATGTCTATGAAATTGCCAGGTAAAGCAGAGACATCAATCACTGCTCTCTTTCCTCATAAGGCTTTTCAGATGTGGTAACTCAGAAGCATCCCTTGGTGTTTATATGAATCCAAGCCATCATTGCTGATAGAGAGCTACACACGTGAATTACTATCAACAGTATTTTATTTTCTGTAAAATGTAATAGCACAGAATTTAATGAGCTCATTGTCTCATATGGACTATTCTTCTTTCTTAATTTTTGCAAGTTCGTGACTGACACCCAGTCTAGGGCATGGGGAAATCTGGTCTCAGGGTGAGGTCTACTCACTTTACAGAGAGATGATGATGAGAATTTTCTGGTAAGCAGGGTAGGAAAAACAGCTGAATGGCAAGAGAGCTTTGTTCACAATATCATTAAAGCTGTAATTGTTCTGTAATTGATGATCTTTGGTCCTTGCAAAATTGAGTGCAGAGAAAAAGAGCATTATGGGAACACAATGAATGGGCTCCATAAACACAGAGGAACTATGTAAGTGGAAAAGCTTATAAAATGCCCCTGTAACTGTACAGGTTATGCCCAGGAGATGGACTCATCTGGAGAGTATCACAGAGATTTTTTCAAGCAATTATTTGCATCCTGTTTTAAATGAGAGCGCATTATCCTCTTCTTTTTCTCTATAGCTAAATGTTTTTGTTCTCAGTCCTTAAATATCTGAATTTTTCATACCCCTCCATGGATTTTACTCTCACTGCAGCTCAGTACTAGGACCTGTAACTATCTGCAATACTTTCTCCCTTGAAAAACACAGTTTAAAAAATCCCATGCAACGTGCTTAATGTCCCCCAGCAACTCAGGTGAGTGATTCCTTACATGTATCATGTATGTGACCTTTCCCCTCACAACATATTTGTGTCATGGACTGGACTCACAGTGTTTGGTTTTGGTTTTGGTTTTGTTTCAGCAGTGATACATTTTTGCCTTCAGTGTTTTACCACAGCTGCTGGGTGATGAGAAAAATAAATCCACCTGGCTGAGCTATTCACCAGCTTTTTTTTTGTGCCTCTCTTTAATGTGGGGCAGCTGTGCTGCCTTATTCTCTGCAGCTGACTGTCCTTCTCTGCCCACCTTATAAAACATGGAAAAATCGCCCTTCCCCCATCCAGCTGCCTGGCTGAGGAAATGCTTTAAAGGGCAAAATTGCAGCTCCTTCAAACAGTGATTCACAGAAGAACTTGAGCTTTGATTTATAATTAGAGCTCTGAAAACCTTTCATTGCAAAGCTGGGAAGAGCTAGGGAAAAAGCTGTCCTCACCTGTTTTCTACCTCACTTCATTATAAATCTGGTTCATGTCTGTCCTCTGCCTCTGTGTTTGCCAAGGTTTTGATGGTGTTGGTGTGAAACAGTTTCAAAGGCAAATTTTAAGGCAAAAGGAAATGGAGAATATCCTCTTTCCCCCTAATTTCAGGACAGGGATTTTTATCTCCTTTGAAATTACTGGGATGTTGACTTTCTGTATGACTTTGAAAGAGGGCAAAGTTTGTTCTCACTTTTGTCTTCTCCCTTCTTTTTCTCATTCCCTCTCCTGCAATAACAAACGTTATTTCTCCATTTCACAACCCTGGTGACTTTGGGAGTTCCACATGGGCATGGGCTGAATGATGGTCTGTTCACAAGACAATCACCTGTGTTTTTGATCATGGGATGCTCTTTTGAAGAACATGATACTTCTACCCAGACCAGGAGAGAAGAAATCTCGCTGTTGTGAAAACCCTTGAGCTCTCTCTTGGCCTCAGTCCATTGAAAGACAGAGTCCACCCAAAAGTAAAAGCCCACCTGTTGAGGATACTTTTTTTTTTTAATAAAAGGATGAGCATGAGCCTTAAATTCTCTCTCCCTATGAATCTTTGTACATCTTGATTTTTATTTTCTGTTTTTCTCTTCTTAGTCTCTGACAACTCCTTTCTCCCTCTCTCCCTTTTCCCTTGCTCTCTCCTGGTGGTAGCCCTGCCCCAAAATAGGTCTTAGTCTCCTCAGTATGGCTTCTCTCCTCTGAAAAAAAGAAGCTCTTCTCAAATCTCACGTAAAAAATGGTTGCAGTAACGTGTAATCTCTCAACATCCAGAGGCAGAAGCTGTGAGGAGAGACATGGATTTGAGAGGAAATGAATGTATTAGTCCTGTGTCAGTTTGAATCAGCGATGCTGGCTATGCCTACACGCCTATGCATAGATTGAAAGCTCTAAAGCTTGCTTTCAATCCCTGAAACCCCTGAATTTGTGCATGTAGCATTCCCTGTATCTATGCCACGCACTTTGTCAAGCCTCTCCACGAGGGCTGATTTTCTAGTGCTAGCACTGATCCTGTACCATGGTGTCATGTACAATGCCGTGCTCCGCTCAGCCAATCCTGTTGAGAAGGAAAAGAATTCTACACAGCTAGTATAACTTTATCAAGTTTTTCTTACTGCTTCTAGCAATTAGTTCTGAAGTTTTGGAGGCTAATGTTTGTGATTAATACATACACATAAAATGTATCCTCTCTTCTGCTAGTAGTTGAATTTCTTTATTTTCCTTTAATTTTTTTTTTTAGTTATATCATGTGGCTGGATGTCATGAGTAATATTCAGGTATAATAGGGTATTGCTTTAGTTTAGTACTTTGAGAAGCTTAAGAGGGCAGCAGTTCCTCATTTTCTCAGTCATGTTCCATAGATAGTTATACTGGAATAATAAGAATGAGTGATATGATTTTGATCATTTATCCAAGACCTCATGGCACATGGAAACAAAAATTTGCAAGTAGGTACTGTATTTTGAGTCAGTTTTTAGTATGCAGGTGACAAGAAAACATTTTTCAACAGTCTTAATTAGAGATGGGATAAAAATTAGACAGAAAACCTTGGGTGCATATAAAACTGGACAACAAAAACAAGGAAAGTATTAGGAGGAAGATGCTGCTCTGTGAAGTCATCAAGCATAGGCGACACCTGCCTGTGGTCTACAGCTAAGACACCATTACCACTGTATAATGTTATGTTAAGACTCTGGACATCAGTGGTCAAATATTCCAGACCTGAAACTCAAGTTTTAAGGGATAATGTGTACTGAAAATACAGGGGTTAATCCATTTAAGAACAGGAAAGTGGATTAAGCTGACAGTAGAGCAAACTTGTCATGATTTCTAGGGGCAAGCAGTGAGGACAGAAAGATCCAGTAGTTTTCAGAGTACAGTACGTGACATATAGCAAGGTCTGAGAACTGTGACGGATCTGGAAGGCTGGGAGGAGGAGAAGGAGGGCTTCTCTGTGTCCCTACCACCATGCAGATAAGGGCACTGGACATGGCAGTGTTTGTTAGCCTTCCCTCGAAATCAGGGATGCAGGTTTCCAAGGGGTAAGTTGGGGATTCACAGTTTTGCTCGCTAGGTGAAAACACTGAGCGTGGCTTAATCAATCACGTGACAGGCATGTGAAGTTTATTAACTTGTTTCCAAATGTGATCACTAATGGACAAAGCAGAAGAAAGTGATGAAGTGGACTTGATTGGCTGGGTATAAAATATATGCGAATAGACCATTAAAATATTTTAGTCTAGCTAAATGTGTGCAACATTTTTATAAGAGATATCCACTCTACATACAATCAAAATATCAACTTCTGTGCCCTACAAAAGTAAAACAACATCCAATTCACTGTTTGACACATGGAACATTTCATAAATGCCCATAAGGATTTTGATTTGTGGTTTCTCTTCCTAGAAGCTGGAAAATGAAGGCATGTCCAGTAGCTGGAATAAAAAAGATGTTCTCTAGGAAACCATCTGTCTCTCCTGTAGTTCTACCAGAGTCTCATGAATAGATTTTGAAGGTTAAAATTTGGCTACCTTGTTCTTCAAGAAAGATCCAAATGGGAAGGTTGTTTTCATAGTTTAGAAAGAAAAGAAAAAAAAAAGAGATGAGACTTGTCTGGAAGGCTGGAGCAGATTATCAACGGCTTAATGGCATCATCAATCAGCATCATCACCATCATCATCATCTTCACAAAAAACCTTTATCATCTCTTCACTCTACCTTTCCACTGAACTACTGGAACAGCTCACTATATATTTACTATTATTTCTTCAACTTCTGATTTAACTGTCATCATAATCTGCTGTAACCCAAATATTCTGAATACTGATATCCCACATCTTTTAGAATATGTAACCCTTCATCATCCAGAAGTAAACAGAAGACTCCTTGTCTACTGTTTAACTTGAAAACATCAGGAGTTAGGTTTCACAGAGGCTTCCACTTGAGTGCTGAGCATAATAAAATACCTAAACCCCCCTCCAATAAAATGGAACCAGTAAAAAGTTAATTTTATACTCTCAAAAAAGAAATCACAGAGTGGTTGAATTTTAAAAGGACTTTTGGAGGTTATCTGGGCTAGTCTGTCCTACTCAAGCAGGGCCACCCACAGCAGGCTCCTTAGGACCTTGTCCAGATGGCTTTTCAGTACCTCCAGGGATGAAGACTACAATCTCTCTGAGAAACCCATGGCAATGCTCAGTTACCCCTACAGTACAAGAGGTTTTCCTTACGTCCAAATGGATCTTCCTTCTGTCCTACCTATACTTTTTCTCCTTTCATCAGTTGTCAGGACAAGTGCCTGATAGATTGATAAACACTGTGGCTCTTTGGTACCTTCACAAAATAGGAATAAATGCAGTGGCAAGTTGTCCATTTCCCCCATGGGAGGAAGATGACGAGATAGTTTTCAACTTTGGTAAGGCCAGTGAAGACATGCAATAGGAGATTTTATCATCATAAATTATAAAATCTTGATCTACTTCCCACTCTACTGTCTGTGCTGTTAATTAAGGCCTGGTCAGTATAAAGAAAATCTATACTTCCACGTGGTATACATCTTAATTAAGTGAGCTGTTCTCTAGGCACCTTTTCCTTCTCATCAACATAATTTCATTTTATTTTTCAATCATTAATTCTAAAATCACATTGCTTTTTCTTGAAACATCACTGCAAATCTTTTAAAGCTATTAACATCCTCCATAGCTCTTATTGCCTCTCATTTTGACTGCTGTCACTTTTGTTGGTGCTTTTGTCTTGGTCCATATCAGGAATGCAACATGCTGCTGTGAGAATCATCTTAATTGTTTCTCAACACTTCTGTATGAATTTCTTCATGTTGTTCAGTGACATAAGTTCCTGTTCTACCTGAGATCCCAAGAGAAAGGGATAAGGGGAGCAGGAATCTGGTGGAATATTTAGAGTTGCAAAACACTCAGGCTCTGCCTTCTGACTCTCCAGAGTACAGTCCTGCTCAAGTGCCAGCTCTCCCCCACTCCTCTTCTTGCTTGAACTCCACTATTTACTCATTGTTTTGCACCTTATTTTATGAACTCAGCCCCCGTTCTCTGGTGTACATAATGAAAATGATTACCTCTCAAGTCCATTTTTTTAAAAAATATGACTTTTACGATATATTCTGTCGTCTCTTTGCTTGTTTCTCCCCTTTACTTTCCCCATCTTCTTCCTCAGTGATGACTCAGTCGGTGAGAGCACCCTGGAAGGATGCATGAAGTGGCTTTCAAGAACTCAGCCTAGTGAATATTGCATTCTGTAAATATCTGAATTTGGCTTTAGACATGCTTGATCCCAGCATGAGCCAGTGGGAGGAGAGAGACAAATGAAGCAAATTTGTTTGCTGTTCCTTATCTCAGAAAGCCAGAGAAACCCTCTTTGTTCAAGTGGAGGGAAAATTCCTATATGGCAGGGAAATCATGGGAATATCATGCCATGCTCTATAGTCACCATGAAGGCGTGGTGACTTTAGTGTTTAGAGGGGAGCGAGAAAATGTTCTAAAATCTTTTCTGGGGAATGAGAGAGGAATGTGGAGGTAGTTTGACTCTAATTGTCTAATGTATTTTTGCGTGGGCTGTATACCAGAAGTAGGCTGATCCATGGACCTGAAGGAAGGTCCTCATTGGGGACAAAGTGGAATACCTACCATTGGCCGGAGATTAGTTTTTAACAGTGATCTCCCCTCTAGAGACAGTGTCAAAAGAAGTTGGTGATTAGGACTTATCTTTGTGAAAAACTGAATAGACGAGGTAACCACTTGCCAACAGGAAGAGGAAGGATAAGACAGTGAGGTACAATAAGTTTTCTGTCCTCATTGGGTCAATCAAAATTTGATACCTCACTTTCCTCCTTTTATTAAAATTACAATGGTGAGCTTTCCTTTACACTTTGAAGAACAAGATCTACAGATTAAAAGAGCTATTATTTTTGTTAGGCATTCATAAGGTAGGATTCTTCTTCAAATATATTTTCACGCACATTTCTTTTATTAGTTCTCTTTTTTCATATTTTTTTCTTAAGTATCTTTTCCTCTTATCCCTTTTGTTCCTCCTAAGGTCTTAGATGGCAACATTTTTCATTACATTCCCTGCTTTTTTAATCTCTTTGTCTCCATTTATGTAAATTTGCCATGTGAACATGGAGTTATGAAAATCCTTGGAGCCTGCTTTAAAGTCTCATGAAGGTCTAATTAAATATTGCACACTGGGAAAGACATATTTTCCAATGTATGCGAAAAAATTAAATTGATTGACATGAGCACTAGGTCTCAAATCCAATATTTCCTGATATAATACATTCCTGATTAACTCAAATTTCAAAGTGGCTTATTTTCTGTTGCACATGGCATGTGATTCCAAAACTGCCCCATTTCCTGTTTGTTTTCTTTGTTACCGATGTGAAGACCAAAACTAAACATAAACCATTTTACTTCTCTCCTGGCCCCAGGCGGTTTGGTGATTGTTGTTATTATTATCATTATTACTACTATTGTCATTTTCTTGCATGTTTAGTCACTGGTTTTTTTTCTGCTGCTGTGTAAAGACAATGAGCAGTGAATGCGGAGAGGGCCTCTAAGTGAGATTATCCCTTTGTCACAACAAAAGTAAATCTCCTAAATCTAACTGAAAATCCACCATCAGATGAGATCATCCATCAAATATGACAGCAATGGAGAAAAAATGAATTCTGTCTCTACTTGCTTAATTCAAATAATCTGATGTAAAGATATTGTTCATCCCTTCATTACCATCCCAGACAAACTGGGATTTCACTGGAATTCAGAGTCTATATTTTTACTGTTAAATGTAATCTCCAGGGGCCATTTTTTGGCCTGAAGTGCAATGGCATAAACTGCCTGCATCCATGCTTCATAACACCTGGTTCTGGGTGAAGTCATATTTTGGTCCTAGAGGGATCAAAACCAGCTGGAATAGTGTGGGAAGATTTACAGAGATGGGAAACAAAATTGTTTTGGGTAAATATAGGAGAAAGTCCCTGGTATGCTCTGTCACCTGAGCTGTGTGCTCCCTCCTTGTTTTTTGTCCCCCAGCCCCACGCCTCTCTGCCTCTCTGAAGAGCCCTAGTGAGCCAAACCCATCTCAGGGCACCGCTTACAGAGGATGACTTCACGGCAATCGGATGGCTACATATTTTCCCTAGCCCTCTCAGCTTTGGGGATCTAGAGTCTCAGTAGGAGGAGGTTTTGCCAGTGCTTGTATGCATGCTGACTCCAAAAAAATCTGAGGGCTTCCACTCAATAGGATGCTCTGCCTCAGAGCTCACTGATAAGTGCAATAGCTGGTTGTTTGGACAGGCAAGTAAATCTGGGTGGAGGAAAAAATGCTGTAGCCTGAAGAAATTCTTCTGCAGGAAATGTACTCTCTCCTGCTCCAATTAAATTCCTTATCATCTTTTCAATGTCAAATGGGGAGAGTGAAAGAAAGTTTAGATATGTTCAGGCATTTGTCTTGGTTCAAATCTCCCACTGAAGGTGTGGGAATGCTGCTGTGGAGGGAAGCCTTGCAGGCTGGTCATGAGCCTTGATGAGCAGAGTTCTCTTCCTACCTTCTGGACAGCTGTCTTTGTGCTCTGTGCTGCAGGAATGTGCTGCCATGTAGTCTGCAGAAGAAGCATTCTACAATTTTTATAATTGGATAAAAGTTGTTAGTACTTTATGAGCAACTAAGGCTATTTTAGCTTAACTGCTGAACTTGGGGTCTAAATAAGTAATTGCATTTATGCATAGCACTAATTTTTATGCTCTTGCAAGCTTCTTCCCTTTCACCCCCTAATCTGCAAGGCATCTTCAGGCAACTCTGTTTCACACTGGAGAGATCTGCATATCAGTATTGGCTGAAGAAATCATGACATGAAGTTTATGATCCTCCAGATCAAATCTCTTGACAAACATTATACAGATCCTGCTCATCAATAATAAAATGACTTGGGTTTGGGGTCTGCAAGATGAAGATAATATATGGGAGAGGGAAGGAGAGAATTCACAGAAGTTATGAGGCTACGTTCTGCTTGCAAAGACTGCACAAACAAAGATGAATTACCACGTAAAGGATTTCTAGAAGAGTAGCAGTGCTATTCTAATGTTCCAAATCAGTCAGTCTCTGCACTGTCAGTGTTAGAGTTTATGAACACACAGAAGAGACCAGTCTGTAGCAGCTAGAAATATGTGATTTTGTTTTCCTTTGGTTTACAGACACAGAAGGGGCTCTTGGGGAAATCCTTGCATCAGGATTTTTGCCACAGAAGAGTCACAGTTGTTTTGTGAATTGGTATCTGTGGACAGTGTTGTATGAACTTCAGAGCAGGTTTACAGAGTACGTTTCATTTTTCTGGAAGCAAGACATTGTTAGTTTGTGAGGGTAGAAGAGAACTCAAAACACTCATTGAAGCTGCACAGGAGCCCACTAGAAAGCTCATATAACATTTTTACAGTGGGGAAGAGTACATATCTGTGCAGAATAGTACTGGACAGGTGCAAAAACCTGAAGACCCTCCCCTTCCATTGCAGGTTAACACCATTTATTCTACCATGATGGAAAAATCTGGCCAGAGTTTGGGTTTAGTTTTTTGAACTGCTTGAGATCTGTAAAACATACAACGTGTTTAAAATCTTGTCAGTATGGTCTTCCAAGTAAGAGAGTGCCAGCCTTTTGCTTCTTCGCATCTGACAGAAAGTTTTTCAATTGGGGATTTCAGTTCTTTGCCTATCGGTCCCACTGGGACGTAGAAACATTTTGGGTATAATGGATGTGATGGATAGTTTGAAAATCTTGTGAAATCTAGTATTGCCAAAAGATTCAGTTACATGGATGTCATGTTTAATCTGCCAGCTTGGCTTTCCTTTATTCATAACAAGTTTCAACAATTGTGTATTCAGAATGTCAAAGGTAAAACTGTCAGCTGAGGGTGATTTCCTTCTTTTCCAAGCAATAGCAGATCTATTAACATCAGCAGGAGGCACCATCTTGAGTTAAGTCAGAATGTTACTGCATTTTGTATATTCTCCTCACATTTATTAACATGGAAACCTCAAGGTAAAGCCAAATTTCCATTGTACTATGAGGAAAATCCATGTTTATACTTGCAAGCACAAGCACATAAAGAGATAGAAAAATATTGGTTTCACTTTTCAGAGGGAGATCTGAGCCATTAAAAAAAAAAAAAAAAAAGTGCAGAAGCTCAAGCAGGAATTGGGCAGTGTAGAGCTGGAAAGCAAACCTGTATTCCTGAGTCATATACCTCCATCCTAAATGTAAGTACTCTTCCAGGCTCAGTCAGGTAGCTTCATGCTGTACATTTGAAGGCATAGTGCCAAGAGAAAAGCATTCTCCTGTATTTCTTACCTTGTTGAAAATACATGGTGCAGCTAATGCATTTCCAGTTGCAATTGATTTTGCTGGGCTCTGATTGAAATCCAGTGACTCCTTGTGGCTCCAGTACACTTTGGAATGTTTTCTGAGCTGTCTGTGGCAGGCAAAACCTTGTCATTTTCATCTGTGGCTGGCTTGTCACAACTTTTACACTTCATGAGATAGTCTCATTTTCATCGCTAGATGTGTTTTGAAAGTGCCTTCTCATACTGAAAGCTGAGGCCCATAATGGACTTCATTAAGGTAGAACTGTTTTCTCCTAAGAGGCTTCAAACCATTTTTTCCCTGTATTTCATGCTGCTTTATCTGGCAGACAGGCATGCCCTTATACAAGAGGGCATTCTATAGATAGGTATTTGACACTCAAAAATATTTTAAATAAAATATCAAGTAAAATACAGCTTTCCAAACTATAGTCTGCCTGTCACTTCTCTTAGTCCATTAGCTCTGAAAGGTACAGAAAAATGGGTCTTCTTTTACTCCTTCCTTGTAATCAAGTGCTATTTTTGAAGTTTATTCTAAAATAATGGTAACAGGGAAGAGATTTTTAGATTATTTCCCCTCTGCTTCTCCTTCCCCCCACCAAAGCATAGCATTTGTTTATGGTTTTATCTTCAGATTTTAGAGACATAAATGAACTTGAACTTTCAAGATATCCAGATCTTCGTATGAGGCTGAACTTTCCAGCTTGATTGACACCCTCCTCAAGCCTCCATTTCCATCTTTGTGCAGCAGAGATGATTCTAACTTCTGTGGCTCAGTGCATAATCATGAGGAAATACACTAAGGAAGGGCTGAACACATAAGGCTGGTAAATTACCGTCACAAAGAAAGCCCAGACAATCTGGAGGCAACAGAGTTTCAATTATGACTGCAGTCCAGATGCAGGTGTTCATAATTCTGTGTCACTTTTCCTGCCATCCCACCGAAACAATTCCTTTGCTGAGTAGAGGCAGTTTCCTCTTGCTATTCCTGACTGCAGTACAAAAACCAGCTACATCTTTTGTACAGGTAACTAGCAGGGCTATGAATTGGCAACTAGAACCACAGGGCACAGGCTCTCTTCCTGAAAATGAACTTCTCCGTCAGTGATAAAGACAGCCCTAGACATGCCTGGATATGCAGAGGAATAAGGATGGCAGTGGGCCATGGAAGTCCTTAAATTAAAAAGATCTTTCTTTCAGTGATGAAAACAATAATCCAAAGACCTTTCTTTACTTGGCATGCTGATGTGACTCTTTTAGATAGGCAGCTTAATCCATAACTGCCTGAGAAGAAAAGGTAACCCTGTTGATTGTTTCACACATCCTGCTCAGGATCAGCAAACAGTAATCAGTGGATGTCTTTTTCACGATGGTCTCATCTGTTCATCCATCTGACTTCTCCGTACTGAGGGCTTTAACAGGACTATGCTGGTGTCCCAGATGTGTGAGAATAAGTGGGGCTGCGCCCTAACTACCAGTTCATCTTCTAACAGAGTCTGGGAAGGTGAATATCTGGAGAATCCTTTCTGCCACCAATAAAATATGCAGGTGCATGCATGCTAGCTCACAGGTGGAAGAAAGGGATGGACAATTCAGGTTTATGGTGGTATAGAAGGAGGCTTGAGACAAGTATGTGTCATTTTCTGTTGTGGAGACCTCTTCCTGGATATAATATTTGCCTTATGAAAGAGGATACTTGTTTTTCAGATGCCTCTATCTGTGACCACCAGTTTTGCTACTACCCTCTCAAACAAGGTCAGTCTTCTGCCTGCTGTGACTCAGTTACTCTCTTCCTCCAGTTTTCTCAGCCATCATTTACAGTAATCAATGAAGGGAAGAGCTGTCACAGTTGTGATTGAAGGGAATGGCATAGGTACTGCTTAGTCTTTGGAAGCCCAGCTTTAGTGAGACTCATGCAGAGAGTGCTGCTCGTTGCTCAGTTGGATGCTCTCTTCCTTGTCAGTCATTCCCTACCCTAATATTATGGCACAGCGAGAAACAATTGAGGTTTTGTGCTGTTTGAACATGGTGTTGCTTTGGCCATTAAACAGCTCCTGCAGAATAAATTTCTCACGTCCCTGCCTTTGCATACAGTCACACATACAGAGAACACACTGCGTACCAAGCTACAAGTGTTTCAGCCTTGCAGTGCTGAAATCACCCACTCCCACTCCCAGCTTTGCAAAGAGTAGCTAGCTGTTCAAAATAATTGACTGAATAAAAGAGGGAAATAACTAAGCTGTCCACTCATAAAGTACTGGACTATGATTGAGGGCAGCTGAGTTCAGCTCCCAGCTTCCCAGTTTCCAAGATGAGGCGCTCTTCATGGATTATACTGAGCAAGCTGATGCTATGCATGGGTTTTTGATCGTCTCTACATCAGCTAGTGCTGTTCTTGAGCACAGTGCAGCCCTACCTGTGTTGTCAGCTATGCTTGAAACAATTAGAAAAGCTGGACTGATTTAGTCTGCATGGAGGGCATCCAGGTCTGGACTAATGTGGGCTGTGATGCTCAAGGCTCTGTTGACACAACAGTTTACATACACACAGCTAATTAGTGTATACCCAAAATGCAACTTCCTTGCTTGAGGTTTATATCCTTTCTACGTCTCCAGGCAAGACATGTATCCCAAATTCTGAAAAAAATATTAATTAGGGATTTAAATATCTGGACTGATTTGTAGAGATGATGTGTAATCCTATGTCTCATTGACTTAACTGTGGACATTCACCGAAAACAGAAAATGAAACCAGGCCACTTAGTTTCAATTTTACATCTTTAGGCTTACCTTCCTCAGCAATGAAGAAGAGGCACTTCATCTAAGTCTGCGAGCATTTGAGGTACTCTTATTAAGAGATCTGTATCTCAAATCTAGCTATAGAGAGCTCATTATTGATTTAATGATATTATTTATATTATATATTATTTTCTTCCTTAGTATCATGGACATAGTAGATTCTTTGTATGCAAACAGTAGCTGAATCTCAATGTCCAAACTTTGTCCTCAGTTTCACTGCTGGAAATCAGTAGTAACTCTGTTAAAGTTGCCAGAGTATTTCTGACTTTATCTTAAGGCAAATGAGAACAGAATGTGGTTTTTTTGCTGCCTAAGTGGAAAGTGATATACTTTTAAACAGGGTAATTTAAGGGAAAAGGTAGGCTAATGGTGACAAGTAATTTTTATATCACACCTAGTAATATGCTTCACACTTTTACACTTAAAAGGAAACATATGACCCCAGAACAGTGGAACTACTTGGCCATGTGGGATGTAATAATTTTAGAGGTGACAATGGAACAATGGAATCCAGGCCAAAGTTGAGAAAATGATTATTTCAAAGAAGATTTTAAAATTACCTTTTAAACAATCTTTGGTTTAAATGACCAGGATCAGGCAGTCCATCTCATTTTATCTGGTGTAGTAGGGACAGCATAAATTTGCATTTGAAGTTCTTACAGAAAACTGCTCCTGTATCTTTTTATCCTTGACTCTTGTGTGTGTTGCTGTCTGGTGCAGGCATGCCCCTGATTTAGGAAAGTGCTTGGGTTATTTTGAGTTATGGGACACAGATGATAAATTACAGGTAGGATCTTTGGGTTTATGAGAGTGAGAAGCTGTTCTGTCTGACATGACCCTCTGCCACTATCCTCCAAAACATTTTGCTTAAAGTCTGCAGTGACAAACTCTTGTTCTGCTTTCTCAGGAGATGCGTTTTCCTCAAGTAGCTTTCCCATGAAGAAGGTTTTAACAGCTATCATGGTTATTATATAATTATATCTAATTATGTAATAGAGTAGACAATCTAGAAAGAATTTGAATAGAAATTTTATCTAATTCTATCTGTTCTAGATAGGAAAAGAATAGAAATGCTTGAGGGTATTTAATCTGACCATGGATGTTAAGGGCAAACAATTGTGGTCAACAGCTCAATGTCCAAGTGGAGAGCAGTGATGAGTGGGAGAGCAGTGATAAGTGGCATTCCTCAGGGATTGGTATTGGGACTGTTGCTGTTTACAGTGTTAGGTGGTGGCATGGACAGTGGGACTGAGTGCACCCTCAGCAAGTTTGCTGATGACACCAAGCTGTGTTCAGTCAACATGCTGGGGGGACAGGATGCCGTGCAGAAGGGCTTTCATAATCTTTAAAAATGGGCCTGTGTGAACCTCATGAAGTCCAACAAGGCTGAGATCCCGCATGTGACTTGGGGAAATGCCAAGCACAAATACAAGCTGTGTAGAGAACACACTGAAAGCAGCCCTGTGGAGAAGGACCTAGGGATCCTGGTGGATGAGAAACTCAACACGACCCGGCCATGTGTGCTCACAGCCCAGAACGTCAGCTCTGTCCTGAGCTGCATCAAAAGCAGCAGGGTGAGGGAGGGAATTCTCCCCCTCTACTCTGCTCTTGCGAGACCCCACTCTTGTCCTGCATCCAGCTCTGGGGTTCCCAACATAAGAAGGACATGGGCCTGTTGGAGCAAGTCCAGAGGACACCACCAAGTTAATTAGAGAGCTGGAGCACTTCTCCTGTGTAGAGAGGATGAGGAAGTTGGAGTTGTTCAGCCTGGAGAAGAAGAGACTCCAGGAAGAGCTTATAGCACCTTCCAGGGCCTAAATAGGGCTGCAAGAGACCTGGAGGATGACTTTTAAAACAACATGGATTGATAACACGAGGGGGAATGGCTTTAAACTGAAAGAGAGTAGGTTTAGATTAGTTATGAGGAAGAAATTCTTTGCTGTGAGTGTGGTGAGGCACTGGAACAGGCTGCCCGGGGAAGCTGTGGATGCCATATCCCTGGAAGTGTTCAAGACCAGGCTGGATGAGGCTTCGAACAGCCTGGTCTAGTGGACAGTGTCCCTTCCCACAGCAGGTGGGTTGGAAACTAGATGATTTTTAAGGTGTCTTCCAACCCAAACCACTCTATGATACAATGATTATTTTTGGTATGGTGGTGGGATCAAGCCTTCACAGGACCCATTTGGCCATACATAACAATTGACAGTCCTAAATCTTTTGTTCAGAAAACAGTTGAAAATGGCTCTCATTCTTGGAAAAAAAAAATTCTGCCTTGAAAAAGCAAGAATTTAAATGTTTTCCTGATCTGTGGCCAGAGGGCCTACTCCAGAATTCCCTTCCCATCCCCTTGCCCCGTCACTGCTGAATATCCTGGTTCATTCTACATCTATTGAAAAATTGCAGCAATCTTTATTGTTCAGCAGGAATGAGAGTGATGTATAATTAAATTAAAGCAAGGCAAACACTCAAGAAAGTTTTTTATGAATAAATACATTTATTCAGTTTATTTCTGTTAAGATTAAGTGCAAGTCTCTTGTGTATTCACTTAGTGTTACCACCTGATTATTTTGCAACTGGCACAAACTTGAAAGGCAAATTTCAAAGCCACATGCATACATTTTTACAAAATTCAGAAATTTAAATACTTACATGCTAATATTTGCATTGCAAGTGATCATTTAATCAAGGAAAATGAATCATTAACCTTTCTAAGATATTCAGGTTGAACTTCAAAATATTTGTGATCAATCTTAGACTTCATAAGAGTCGAAATAATATCATCACAATACAAACGTTTCTGAGGCAAACACAATTTCTTGATAAATATTTAGTTAGCAGGTTAAGGAAGTTCTCCTCAACACATATACCAAATGATAATAAAAATAAAACATACATATACAATCTTCCCAATGTGTTGCCACAATAAAGATGTAAAAATGAGAAATGAGAAACAGAGAAGTGTCATAGTACGTACAATTAGCTTACTATTTTGAGTCTGATTTTCCACTCCTGCTGACATCAATTTTTCTTGATTTTTGTGATTCTAAGTTTAATATTCTTCAGGCCATACAATATCCATCATGTCCTTTGGGAGCCTATTCTTCAACCTATTGGACCAGAAAAGAAACATTTTTTTCCAGATTTGCTGACTGAATTTTCCTCTGCTCAGTATTATTCAGTGACAGTGGATTATATTTCCCTTTACAGTCTTTAATAATTTATTTTGTCCTTGTTATTTACAGTCTTTTCCTGGCATGACCTCCTTTTATCCTCTTATTCAGTTCTTTTAATTTTTTTTTTTCATGAGTCCATCTGTCTCTTAATCATTTGTTGCATTTCTCTGAGTCCTTTCCAATTTACTGGCATCTTTCATGCTCTATGAGGCTTGTGACTTTGCACAGTGTTTTTATAACAGGCAAACCCTTCATCGATTCAGTGCAGCCTCTTTGGTACAATGCTCTTGGCTTTCAAACACACAACAACTACCTTTGCTTTCAGCATAGTTTCAAATTCTAGTGCACAGGCAGCTGTGAAATAGAGAAAGGAGTGAACAGACAAGAGGGTCTTTGCCCTCTGGAGACTCCCTGGTCAACATTGGGATGAACATCCTGAACAAAGTAGTGTATCAACCCCAGTCGTTGGAATGGCTTCACTTTACACTCCCTTCTTCTCCATTTGCTCACCAGCAAGTCCTTCCTATTATCCTCTTCCCAAAGAAGTAAAACACTGGTTATTTTTTTCCCCTTTAACACTGTTTTTTTCTGACTATATAATTTTTTATTTAATTAGTAATTATGGTAGGGCTGCCCTGATAATTCTTACTTTGGTCATCAATCCTGCCAAGCTTGCACCTACCAGCTGTTGCATATAATGTCCTCCAGTTTTACATGCACCACCCCTTAGACCTGTCCCAGGTCAGGCTGAGCCTTCGGCACATATATTACTCCCCTTTTGTTACCTGTGGAATGCCACAATTCCTCATTTTATTGTCTTTTTAGGAGCACCATACTTCAGAATTAGCTATATGCATGCCTCCCTTAGCACATTTTATTATGGATATTACAACATTTTCTGTAAATTAAGATGACAAAACTGGGCATTATGGTAGAGCTAATAATCTATTACCTACAACATTGCTACCTCCTTTGCTATTGTTCCCTCTGGAGTGATTCAGACCCCTTGCTGGTGCAACACAATTTTCATAACATTCATCTCTGGCTTCCCTGTTCTGATCATCAAAATTGTAGTGATGGTTTGGAAAACTAAAATAGTAGAAGGTCTGCACCAAGAGCCGTCAATTTGGTAATTTTCGGTCACCGTTAATTTATTCCATCTGAAATGTTCTTTTTTTTTTTTTCCATATAAATTAGGTGATTTTAGGGTTAAAGATAGAAATGAATGATGGTGAGACACTGGATTTCTTGTCCAGCTCCAATGGCTACTCTGCACTACCATTGACAAAACACTGTTTCCATTTCTACAATAGAATATTAAAGTTATATAGTCCCCAAAGACTCTGAGATCTCTAAGGAGGGGGTGTGACAGATATTCAGAACAGTTACTGATGGAAATTTCTTTGAGACCTCCTGTCACTCTTTCATTTTAGCTGTAGCCAGCATAGGATAGTTGCTGATCCATACAACCTTCATGGACATGCTTATGGTGGCAACATGCAAGAGGTGCCGTGCCATTAACAGAAGTACCAGGATATCCAGAGGGGTCAAAGAAAAAGGTGGAGGATGTGACAACGGCTGAGACTAAGCTGTTTGTTGGTGAAAATCCTGAACACTCACAAGGTAGAACATTCATCTTCTGTGCCACACAAGACAAATATATGGTAAGCTGGTATTTTATGTTTTAGTTTATATCCTGGTATCTTTTAATGAAAGTATTGAATGGATAATAATGGATAATACTTCAGTGTCCTCATGCTGCAGTGAGAAACTTTCCTCCACAGCCAGTTACTGTAACAAATCTCACTTTTGTGAGCCACTGCCAGTCTCATTTCAGAAAGGAAAGACATTATTTTAAGTTCTCATTCCTTGGCTTTCAGTTTATCACAGAACTCCCATGAATTAGAATTTTTAAAGGACCAAAAATTAATAAACATGATCATTTCTTATTCAAAACAGTGTTTTAACTATGATCCATGTAGGGGAATGTATATGTAAGTATAATAGAAGTATTACACTTAAATAAAAAAGAAAATTCTCTGTATTTTCTTCCTTTGGATATGCTCTCTCACATCCTGCACCCCCACCCTCAGTGTGTATGCAGAAATATACATTTCTCTTGCTGCTGGTTCTGGCAGGGACTTTTAAAGATAGATTTTCTGTCTTTTCCCATGGGAGAGTGCATATAGAAAAGGAAAAGATTTTACAAAAGAAGTCTTTGTAAGTGGGTAGTAGATAACCTGATGGCTTAGCCTGTAAGACTCTATTAATACTCTCTGGAAAAAGAAAATACTGTGAACCTATTTTGCTCTTCTTAGACCAAGAAAGACACCACTGGCTAATAAAGAGAGAAAAATAAGATATTTATAGGCTGATAATTCACTGTGGTCTAGAGTGGTTTACATTGTATTAGAACACTGATGTCCAGAAACGAAGGACAATCTTTCTTCCTTCTCCTGATTAAAAGGAATTGTCTTCTCTTAATGTCCCTTGCAACTTAATTGGTAAATCCTTTCTCCTTCAACCTGGTTTCACCAGTGGTTAGTATGTATGTCACATTCCTAACATTTGCTCTCTATGCTGAAGTAGAGAAATACTCAGAAAATGAAAAATTACTGAAGACAAGAAAGATTCTGAAAGGTGAAAGAATCTGCAAGCTTATCCCATTTACCTGGATCTCCCAAGAGTGCAACATTTGAATGGATGTGTGAAGATTTTCTGGAGGCATTCCAGCATGACTGGGTTTTGCTTAGACAGAGACCAGGCACTGATGTATTTCTGTGCTGATCAAAACCAAAATATAATGTAAGCAGGAGGTAATACAAGTCTTTGTTTTTGTTTGTCAACCTCAAAGCAGCTTGAAGTTTGGCCTGAATTTTGAATAAATGTTCGGGTTTTGTATTTTATTAATTCAGAGCAGTTAATCTAGTCTTAACAGCACATTCCACATTTCCATATAAAAGAGAATTCTGAGGCATGCCCTCCCTACATTTACTCTGTTTTTTGGCTGCCAGAAGGTCTGGAATAATTAACAGCTCCTTATTTTCTTCTCATTTCTTCTCTTTTTCTGTCCAGATTTAAAAGATTGGTACATCCTCTCTTTTGATTTGTTTTTCTTTACCAGGCAGTGTACTAGATACAGAATAAAACCGTGGGGTAAGTGTGGGAAGGTGTTTTGTTCACTGGAGGTATGCAAGCAGCTATCTGTAAGACATTCAGGAAGACTCCTGGGATAGGGTCCTGTACTAGGTACTGAGAGTACCCATTAATTTTTGTGAGTACACTGTAGGTATTGGCTTCAATTTTTCTGGCAGGTTATTGCTGCTATCCCCAGTAAATAGGCCAAAACAATCTCTGCATTGAAAAGGTGAGACTCTGAGCCAGGAGCAGGATCCTGTGAGCTGACCACAGAGCTGGGACTCTTCACTGCTCACTCACGTGTGGGACCCTCCTCTCCCTCTTCCAATTTGACAGCAGGGCCACTAACGCCTGCTTTGAGGTGACACAGTGAGGGCAATGTAGCTGCAGCTCCTCTGGGAAGGTTGTTGGCTAAGAGAGACCAAGTGTAGGCTCGTGCACAGGGATACCCAGCAGCAGGAAGCTGCTGTGAGAGCAGACAAGGAGCTGGGAATGGCCCCTTGAAGAGAGCACACGGGGCAGAGCAAACAAGGCTTTGCCTCTGCCTAGGGATGTTCCTCATTGTTCAAGCATCACGAGGGCTACTCTGACATCCATGCTGTTTTAATCCTGTGCTCTGCATTAATAACCTGACTCTATCTAGGCACCTTCCCAAGAGCCTTTTACAATTATGACCAGGAAAAGCCTATGCATGTGTGCCAGAGTGGTATCCTGCCAACGTGGGAGCAGTTGCTGAATAACTGAGATGACAAAACCTGCTTTCAGCTGCCAAACAGCTTGGGCTGGCTGAGTCTCTGCAGGGGCTGGAGTCCCAGCAAGCAGGCTTGGGGATACTCCGTGACTGCTGTAATTCAGGCACCCAGCAGACATTTCCAGTGAAAGAATCCGATTTAACATGGGCATTACCTGCTAGAGCTGCACTGGGAAATGTCAGGGAAGATGAGTTTTGGCTAATGTGCTCAGTACACTTGGTAAAGGGCAAGGCAAACTAAGACTAGGCAGACTAATAGCTGTGATGGTGTATCATGTATCCATGATTACTTTTGCTAGTCTTGGAAAGATATATACTTATTTATGCCAAGATAACTAATGGCTGAGCTCTCATTTCCTTTGCTGTTGGTCTCAAAAAGATTGGACTTGTCTTGTTCCTACTGCTGCCTGCAGATTTAGCTGTGAAAAAACAGATGACACAAGTCTGGATTTCAATAGTAAGCAGAGCTCCCATATGAAGCACAAATATTTCAGAGTGTTGTAATTAGAGCACACTAAGGGAGTGCGGTGAGCAAACCATTTTTATTAGTATCATTAATTTGCTTGTTTTAGGAGGAAAAAATACAAAATGTGCTTTTTAATGTTTTAATTGCCTTCTGATATACTGCTCTAGGTACATAGAAAAGGTAGAACGAACAGAGACTAGAGCTAAGAGGGAGCTGGAAGCCATCTCAAGAGGCATTCTTAGCCTATCCTTTAATTCCAAAGCAGAATCAGCTATACTTAAAGCAATCTTGTCAGGCATTTGTGTTATCTGTTCTTCAAGAAATTCAAAAAAAGATAGAACTGCTTCCTATGGGAAACTTCTCCAGTCCTTCATTAACATTACAATTAGAAAATTTCCCTTAGTTACTAATGAATTGCCTCCCGTCCTATCCACCAGGTGCCCAGACAGATTAATCCTTTATTCCTTGCAGGATGATTTTGTATTTCGCATTATGTTTTTTGTGATTTTTTTTGTGTGAGATGATTAATTCCTTTCTCCCTTCATTTTTTCTCCTTTAGTCTTTGTTTCCTCTGATTGGGTCATATTGTTTAGATCTCTGGCCTTTTGAATCTCATTGCTCTTCTCAGACCAAATATTCTTCTTCAAATATGATGCCTGAAACAAGAGTCAGTATCCCACACGAGATCTTATGTATAGAAGAATTATTTTCGGTGTCATATGTCATTTCCTTGTTCATACACTTAATGGTGACATTAGAGTTCGGGAAATTTTTAGTTCCATAATATGCCACAATTGATTAAAATTCACTTTGTGAATGACTGCGATCCTAAGAATATCTCTCGGCCAGTTGTTCTGTCCTGTCTGAAGTGGAGTATTCCTGCCTAACTTGCCAGACTATCTTGCACTTGAGTTTACTGAATGATATCTTTTCAATTCCAGACTGATTTTCCTTTTTGTAAAGATCACTTTGTATTCTGTTAGTGTTTTCTAGAGTGCTGCAGCCCCCCTCAGCTTTTTGTCGTCTGCACATTTAGCAAGTGTACTCTCTTCCATCGCTGGGTCAATGAAAGGAAGTAGAGACAGCAGGGTAATACCAGACTCTCTGAAACCGTACTTGAGACACATTCTAGTATGACAGAGGACTACTAATTGATTTTGCTAAGACATATCTGTAATAATGCATGAACACTGCTTAATAGTATGTGGTGAGCCTGCCTCTCAAGGAAAATCTGAAATATTACTCATTTCTCAAAATGAACCTGAAACGAGCATATTGTTAAAAAGTCAATGATAAGCATTGGACCAAACTAATTCAAGCTACTGATCTTTTTCTCCCAAAGTGGAAGTGAACTTTAACAGTTTTGGACAACTTTGTGGATCTCAGACTGGAATGAAATGGAAATTTGCAAATAGATCCAAAATAAAACATAAGTTAAAGAACATTGATTTAATTCCCTTCTACAGTAGTGTAACATGGGCTGCATTTCTTTAGCTAGCCCATGAAAATGCAAGGAGACGCTGACAAAAGCCCATCCTAGATCAAGCCAAGCTACAGAATACTGAGGTACAGAGATGGTAGCATGAGCTGCAGCCAAAGTCTGGGTTGTGCTCAGGCCCCTTGGTCACCCTCTCACCTAAATGCAGAGACTGGGACTCAGTTCACTTTGTCCTTTGTCCTCATTTCAACCCCATCTGCTCCTGTTTCTCCATCCACAGAAAGGGGAAGAAGAGAGATTTCTCCCTTGGGCATATTTTGGTGTTTAAGTGAACTCATAGTCTGAAGTTTGTACTTGCCCAGTTTTTGTGTGAGACTACCCTGCTCCATCTCTCACAGCAAAATTGAATTGAAAGAGCAAGGGCAAACACAGCATCCAGTATTTTTAAGTTCCTCCTAAAAACAAACATAACTATGTAAGGAAGATCATTCTGTTGCCATTACACAACTTTAATTATGGATCAAGTTTGACATTGGGGAATTAAAGCAGGGAAAAGAAATTGTCCCTTCTTTAGTAGCAAAAAATGTTTTAAGCTACATTTTGAGGTATCCTTTTTACAGGTACAGATAGCAAAGTTCCGAGTGATGATCTTCAAGACTCTGGAGAAGGTATACAGGTCATGTTTCCAGCCAATGCTGCTGAAAACAAAATACACTCCTGAGCCATTCAAACTTTCTTTGCAGGGACTGACAGCCATCAGCTTCTTAAAAGCAATGTCGGGAAGGGACTGTGTAGCAGAATACAACTCTCCCATCTGCTAGTTCCTATTGTTTTGTTGAAATATAGAAGGGAACAGACTTGGAGGATCACTTAAGGAGTTAGACAAGTTTGAGTATCAGGATTGCAGCTGAAATGTGAATTTTTAATGCTTGTTCCACAACTGTGCTTTTTTCATCTTCCATAATTCTAGTAACAATTCCACAGTTGCCGCAACTGGCAGATTGTTTATAATTCATTACCTAAGCTCTTATCTGATTAATTTTATTCTTATTGTTAATCTTTCATTCTCTTCTTCCTTCTCTGAGTTTCAGACAGAGCTTACTGTTCTCAAGGGAGATTAGCAAACTGGTCCATAAAAGCTAAAAGTGACCCTGAAAGCTAATCCATCTGAAACTGCTGGCTGCTTCAGGATGTTTAAAGGTTTAGAGATATTTGCATGGTGGGAGCTCAGCTATGCAGAGGACATTTTCACCAGCACAGCACTGGCAGTCTTAGTGGATGGGGTCCAGCAGGGGAATAATCTTAGAAAAAAATCAGATAAATCTAAGCTCTAAAGATATTTAGGATGTGCCCAACAAGCCTTCTGCTTCAATAATTGCTGCCATCATGAGAATGGCACTTGCCAGAAGAAAAACCCTTCCCATGATTAAACCTAATATTCCAAAAGAAGAAAAAACAGACTAAAGGACCAAACCTCAGGTAGATTTCCTGTATGATGGAAAAATGTTGGAGGTTCCTAGGAGTTTACAATGGACTTCATTGTTGCTTGCCCTGCTTTACTTGGAAGGAGCTCAAACACCAGGCAGAGTCAAATCTGATCTGAGGCTGCTCTTGCTTGACACTGCAAAATCTGACAGTGAATGAGGCCTTTACTTGGGATAAATCTGACTAGCTTCATAAGAGCCCATGGACACTAATCTCTCCCTCACATGGTCTGCATGGTCTCTGCTAGGAAAAAACCATTCCACAGAGGGTCTGTGTGACATCTCACATCTGCAGCAGAGCACGGGAGGGCAGCTGTGTTTCTGCAGAGAGGCAGGAAGGCTTCACTTACAGGCATAGCACACAGAATGAACAGATCTCAGTTCTTTTCAGTATCATTAGATGCATACCCCCCAGTAAGTAATGCTA
This sequence comes from Melanocharis versteri, assembly GCA_013397845.1. NCBI lineage: Eukaryota > Metazoa > Chordata > Aves > Passeriformes > Melanocharitidae > Melanocharis > Melanocharis versteri. The sequence continues at coordinate 53,643 of VZTG01008958.1, forward strand.
ATTTATACAGAGCTGCCTAATGAAATCAGTGTCCGTGCAATGATCTTATGCTTTACAACTGCTGCTTAAGGCTATTTGACCATACTTTCCAAAGGTCAGTGCACAAAATCATAGCTGAAAGAAAAAAGGACTGGAGTAATTTGTTCTGTCCAATAAGAATTGTGGTGACCTTCCTCTTAAGATGGTCTTAACCTGGTTATTAGTGATATGCTTGAAGTTTTCTAGGTGCTTTTCTGTGATGCTGGCAAAGAACTCCAGCTTCTTTGTGCTTCTAACTGCAATCGTGGTTCCTGTTTTTTAAGTGACTTAGGTTAAAAATAAAGGCTCCTTCTTTACAGAAAATAAACATTCAGCATCGATGACAATAAAATCAGTCACTGTTTCTCCTGGTAAGGCTGCTACTGGAGGAAGCTGTGATGCTGAGCAACCAACCCTCAGTAAGAGCCCCAGTGCCTGGGCTGGGAGCTACACCCAGACCCAAGCAGGAGCTATGAATAGCTGCACGTTTGATTATGACCCACAGGAAAATACATGTTTTTTCCAAGGGATCACAGATGAAGTTCAGAAGAGATTATTCGGTAGCCCTTCCAACCCTTGTGCCCAGAGCATGTGACAGTTGAGATTTATAATTACTAACTAAACGCATGGCAACATCATACTGGGATTAAAGCCAAATGCTTCACTGGAATTTTTCCTGCATGTGGCTAAAAGCTTAGTGCAGCCTCTGTTTTTTTTTTCTCTATTGTCTCCATGTGATCTTAGACACCACAAATTTCTTGCTGATTTATAAATCTTGGAGTCTGAATTGCTATAACCAATTTTATTGCCTATCTTTGTGGCTTACAGAACAGAATCACAATGCTACTGTGTCCATAGGAAAGCTGCTGATTTTTTTTTTTTTTTTTTATGAGCTAAGTCAGCAGTTTGGAATTTGTGAAATTTGTGAGCTACAGGTGTGGTCTGTTAATTTATGTTTGACAAACCTCTATAGGTAATGGAAATCACGAGTCATTTTATGCTGAACAACACAGTGCTGTCTAAATCAGCCAGTGGAGGTATTTGTCTGCCCTTACAGCCTACAGTGGGAAGCCAGGCAGACAGCTTCTTCTGCACACTCGTTTCTAGATGGGTGATGCTGAGGGCGATGAACCCAAACTTGTAGATAGTAGCTAAAATCTGTGCAGACACCTAAAGGTGAAGATCTCAGTGATTTTGATGAACCATTGAATTTTGATGATTCCCTTGTGTCTTCAGCTATCAATTAACCCTCAGAAATCTGAATTCATTTTTATAAAGCTCCTCACCCATGAAATAGGAATATTCTTCTTTCTCCATAATTCTTTCATACATTTGTAACAATTTCAAGGAGTTTGTTTTGAGCTTGTGCAACTTCAGGTACATATTTCAGGCTTCTGGATGCTAGCCAAACAAATAATGATGATGATGATCATAGTTTATCACAAAGTCTGTTGTAATTCTGTTCTGTTCTTCAGCAGACAGTCCTCACAGAAACCTAGCAGAGAAGAGTCTGTGGAAAATCTTCCCTTCTAAGCCAAGTGCTGCTGGCCTCCTCTGATAAGAAGTGACATTCCTGAGTATGTACAGTATGGGGAAGCCTTCCAATGTGATTATGCAAGTGTAGAGATGAACAGAGGGTGGCAATATTTAGATCCTAAAAAAGAGAGAAAAACTACACTCTTGAAAAATGATGTCATTAAAAAGACTGAGTCAAAATTTTAAGTCTACCACTTGAGCTTACCCATAGACTTTTCTCAACAGTTGCAAGACATTTATTCACAGTAGTTTGGGACCACCCCATCTGAGGGCATATTTCTTAATACTGACACCTGTTCAACCATTATACTACCTGTATATATTGCATGGATAGGAATTAACACAGCCTAGATCTCAAAATCAGCCTCATTCAAAAGGGGTGAGAGGATTTACCTTTGACGTAAAATACAGTATTATGAGGCTTAGGAGTCTTTATATAAAGAATGAGAAGTCATTTTCCAAGACAAAGAGACTGTATTATTAATGTGCCTAAATGCAGTTAGATATGTACAATATATCCTGTTTAAAATTCACTTCCAAAAAATCTTAATCTGGTTGATGATCTCTAGCTCCTTATATTCAAATCAGTTCAAGATGTGAGCTGAGTGTCTTAAAAATGAAATGCTGGTCAAAAATACTGAAACTAACATCTCCGGGTAGTTTCCATCCTCAAATCTCTCTTCATTCAAACCATAACTTTCCTGAAAGTTGCTTTAGACTGCCAATAACATATTTCTTTTTGATTTTGAAATTTTTTTTAATTGAATAAAATAATTTTCAGTTTGAGGAAAAATGCAAGAGACTGTATCTGTCTTTTTTTTTTTCTCTGCTTTTGTGTTTTCATTATCCACTACATAGACAGGTTAGCACCAGACTACAAGAAAATATGTATGTTCTTTGGAAGATTAAGTTAAAGGCAGGTTTAGAAGACGGTGAAAATGATTCTAAAGGGACTACTAAAGCAACGTACAGGTGATGTAAATATCAGATATATGTAAAGAAAACAAATGGAAAAATTGAAAGCAGAAGTCGTAAGGGAAGGCAAAGAAGAAAAGATAGAAACTGGATGAGAAAAGTTGTGGATAATTTGTGGAAATATAATTGGAAATATGCCCTAATTGATATACTCAAGTGTTCCACGTTAAAATTGTGTTGGAAATCCTAACCACTATTTTGTAGAATATTGTTCACTTTGACTTCACAACCTTTGTGTGTTTGCATCCGTAATGTACAATACATAATGTGCCAGTCCTATATAAAGTGAAAAGAGGACTTAGGATAGAACATAGAATTGCAATAAGTATGTGTGAAAAACCTAGAAAGCACACATTTGAAAAGTTTATTTTTACAAAACCAAACATACAGCTAAGAGATTTTTCAATGGTCCATGTCCCTTTTTCCTAGTTTGTGCAGTGGGATCTTACTTTCTCTCTCTTGTTTGACATATCTTACTTAACTTAATTTGTATTGCCTCATGTTTCAAAGGAATGGGTCTGAAAACCCCTTTCTTTGCATCCTTTAGACAGAACAAGAGGAAAAAAGAAAAGATTTTTTGAGACTGAAATCATCCAGTGAGAAACCGCAAACAGAGGTGCCCTTGCTGTATCATGCCTGGGATTCCTCTCCCAGAAAGGATGGTGAAGTGCTGGACATGTGCTCCAGCTCCGGAGACACATGGAGTTGCAAGGCATCCAGGCAGTTCTTTAAAGGACAGACTTTATGGTCTTAGAGTATTCACCACTTCACATACACTTAATCTTAAATAAGGCCTGGTAAGGATATTCAAAGATTAGTGGCATTTTGTGCAGCAGGCATTTGGAGTTTTCCTTTTCCTCTACTCTTCCTCACATTGCTTATACCAGCTCAAAGGGTAGGAAAAAATGTTGCAGAAGATAAAGTCTTGTCTTTTTAATCAAGGATGAGAACAGCAGGATCTAATGCTGATGTCTGGAAAAAAGAAAGGGACAAATTTGAGAAGTTATTAGATCAATTTCTCACAATGCAGAGCACAAGAATATTAGAAAAGAGAAAGGCAGAAAACTTGTGGATGGACTGAAACACCCGATTGTCATTTTACAAACATTAACAGTCCAGGAAGAGGACTGTGTTTTGGCAGTGTTTGGGTCAAAAAGTCCCGGGAAAGATAAAAGCTGCTTCCAGATGCTTCTGTTCTTCTACCCACTAATGATTTCTCACTGTCAGCTGTGAATAGATCTATTAATAAATAGTGTTTTGAATTTATAAATCAGTTAGTGACTAACCTTTTCTTCCAGGAAAGCTCACAGTGGTTCCAGTTGCTTTCACAATTTGGCATTTGCACATGAGAAGCCTGCAGAGTTTTCCTTTCCCTTGTAAAAGAGACTGTGGTGGGAAGCAGAGCTACTTAGTACCTTAAAGGAGCAATTCCTTCACCATCTGGGAAAAGTATTCCTGTGTCATAGGGAAAATTAGATTAGGATGTTACAGTGGTAGAAAAGAGATTTTTAACTTGAGTCTTTTAACTTACATGCAGGCACACCGTTTCCTGCACATCCTGATTTGTTGAGTGGCTACTTGCTTCTGGCCAGACATCTACCAGCATTTTAAGGCAACTAGAGACCTTTGTAAATGCAGCCCACAGCTCCTAACCATTGAGTTTTTCTTCAGAAAGTTCTTGGCTACTCCTAGCACGCACTATGTTTAATTCTATGTGAAAGCACTGGAAATCCTCAAATGAGAGATGTCGGTAATAATTCTCAGGGAAGTCTGAGAGTCTGACACTTTCCATTGTTCCAGAAGATGGCTCCAACTATTTAGCCTTGCTTTTCAGGACTAGAAGAGAGCAGGAATTGGTTAGGATTTGCCTTGTCTCTGCTCTTAACATTTGGCAAAAATAGTTCCCACTGGGAGAAATTTTAAACAGACAGATTTCCAAACTGAAGATCCTGATGCTCTGGTTATTCTGGAAGGATGAAAGCTGGTTTTTTTGTTGTTGTTTTTTGTTTGTTTGTTTGTTTGTTTGTTTGTTTGTTTGTTTGTTTGTTTGTTTTTGGTGAGTTTTTGGGTGGAGTGAGGAATGAAGAAGGGAGTGGTTTGTATCTTTTTCTTGTTGGTTTTTGTGGCTCTAAAATGATTCATGTATAGGGGAGCAACAAAAGCCCGTTAAACCCCTGTGGCAAAAGTACAACAGACTTTGAATCTGTTATGAAACCAGGGGTTGCAGGGTGTACATGGCCTGAAAAACTCGTACCAGTGGATGACATAGATGATCTGAATCCCAGCATTCAGGAAACTTTCTGCTTCATCTAAACTGTTTCAAAGAAACCCTTTATCCAAAGAAACTTGAACAAACAAAGCCTGTAGCAAAAGCTGGCCAAAATCTTCTCGTATGAGATTCCTCCAGTCTTCTTTGCTTCTTTACAGTTTGACAGCAACAGAAGCAACTCAAAACAGAAGAGTGTCATAATCGCTTTATGCCTGCACTTCCCTGGCCCCTGCCTATGAAGTTTGCTCAGAGAAGCTGTGTCAGCACTGGGAGAAACTGATGCGACTGCAGTTCATCTTTACCAAGCTTATTGTGAATTCTGTTAATAGCAACGTTAGTGTTTCAGAAACTCATTGAAAAAGCATAATGGACAGCTGGTCTCTACACACTCTCCTTTTCCCATCCTAACTGGAAGGATCAGATTCTCAGCTGGTGTAAAATGTTGTAGCATCATTGATGCCAATGAAGTATCATTTACTCCATCCAACGAGCAGATTCACAGGCACTGAGTGAAAAAAGAGAGACAAAACACATCTCACAGAACACTAGAGTATGCAGAGGTTACTGATTTTGGCAATCTGCCTTGTAAAATGTATTAACAGAGAGCAAATATCAGAAGCCATTGCTTAAATTTGCAGTCACACAAACCAGGGAGTTCTACGCATTTTCATAGTCCAAACATGTTTAAAAAAATGCAAACCCACTCTGAAGAGACAGTTGGATTTATTAAAAGTGTTCTGTGTAATGATCTATGCTGATGGCTCCCAGACCTAACTCTTGCAAAACATATGTGGCAATTATTAACTCTGTTGTATCAGCAGCTTTAAACATAATATTGATCATGGTTGCTGCTGAAATTTAGGTTATTGTTATTACAACTGCACTATTTGGAAATCTTGCCAATAGGAAGTGCTTTGATCAGTTGTTATATTGCTGTTACTATAATAGAGATGACAAAATTGAATAAGAATAAATTAGAATAACGAGTATATTAATAGTGAAGAGATTCATTAAGTTTGGCTCTCAAAAAAAATTCAAGGAATTTACCTGTATTTCTTAAGGATCTATGAAGTGGTATTCTGAGCCACAGCAAAAGCCTATGCAGATCCAAATGTTCTTTCCTACAGGGATCAGCTGCAAATGTACAGGATGGATATAAGCAATGGAAGGAAATAGAGAGGGTGATTCTTCATTGGTGCCCTCAGCCACCTTCTGTAGAATTGGCAGGTGCTAGATGTTGTATCACTCCCATCACATTCAGCACCACGCCAGCAGATCCTTCCCCAGGAGCTCTCTGAAACAGTTTTGAATATGTTTAAACTCTTGCTCACCTCTATATCTTGCAATAATGAGTTCTGCAATGTATTTGCCAGTTGTGTAAAAGCAGTTTTATTTGTTGCTCTTCCTAATAAAAACGTTGGGGCACCTCTAGCTCTTTCACTCCTAATAGCTTGTAATTACTGCTCGTCTGCTAGATAAAACTGTGTAGACCTATTTGGTGGCTTCCTTCAGTCCTGCCTGTTCCAAGATGGAGAGCTGCAGGCTATATGCACATGAAATCTGTTCCATATTTCTAATCACCCTTACCATGACTTCAAAACTACACCAAACTGTTTTCCAAATTGATTGAATTGGATTGTGTTCAAGATGTGAGCACGCCATGGATTTATAAAGCAGTGCAAAGATACTTTTTATTTTGTTCCCCATTCAATTCCTAACAACTACAAGCATTAGATTTGCCTTTATGAAAATGCGAGAGCATTGTGCTAATGTTTTCAGAGAAGCAATTAAGTGTTTTCTGAATGATGATAGATAATTTAGGAACCATCATAATTTATGCCTGCTTACATGGGAATTTTCCTGTGTGTATTACTCTGCATTTCTTCAAAACCTCAATATTTTCTGCCACTCTGTTGACTAGGCAAATAATTTAATAAAAAATCATACTTAGAAAAAGTGTAGTTTGTAAAAGTAAAAAATTAAGAGTGAGACTTTTCTAAGTCAAAATATTTTAGTCAAAAATTAGACATCAGCTTTTTGATGAGATGATGTTAAGCTGTCTCTTCTTCGAGTCTCCCAAATGTTTCTTTGCGGCTTGAGAATAAGGTAATTAATTGCTCTTTTCTTTCTCTCTGATAACATTCTCCTGGACAAGAATTTCTATATCAAGAAAGTTGTATCTGAGAGAATTTACAGAGGAAGTTCTGCAGGTGAATAGTGTTAGCTTTGCTCAAAACAAAATGTATTCCAATGGCAATTTTATGTTTGCTATTATGAGATGTAGGCTTTGAAATACACTTGTATTCCTTCAAACAAAAAAGAAATCGTATGCTTTATATCAATCAATGTTAAAGAACAGTCTAAATTCTGACTGTCAAATGTTCTTAATGAGTCACTTAACAGCAGCTCCAGACTAGGACTCTAAAGTCTTATTCTGATGCTGAACTTAACAAGTTGTCAGCAACCCACTCAAAAAGTGTAAAGTTAAATAGCTGCAGAATTGGCTTTCAAGATTTGCTCACCGGTTGTATTCTGCATCAAGCAACAATAAAATTGAAGAATGGGCTGCCCAGTGCTCAGGCAGGAAAAAATAGCAAAATAAATCAGAAACATTTTTTCTTAGTACTGACTTACTCAACTGTAATAACATTATTCACTTAATATTCCACTCTGAATATAGATAGATAGATAGATAGATAGATAGATAGATAGATAGATAGATAGATAGATAATAGATTAATTTTACACAATTATATTATTCCACGTATTTCAGTGAAGGTCTACTTATACGAGCAAATGTAGGATTAAGGAGTATTTTCATAATTTCATCCTTAAATGGGTCTTTGAGTAAGGCTGAAGAATGAATGTTGTGAAATGTGTTCAAGACAGAAGAGAACAGTTTTTTCCTCGTTTCAAGACACAGAGAGAATTTAAATGAAAAGAAACAGACAATGGAAAAATACTACTTCCCTCCTGCTTTGGTTAGTTGTTACTGTTGTCACTAATGACGTCTTAATGTTCCTGGCAATTTAAATGATAATAAAAGCTACAGCCTTGAGAATTCTTTCATAGTAGGTAACTATTCTCTCTAGGGGCATGTAGATAATATGAGGAGGGAAAAAACCACTTAAGATAAAGAGGTCCATAAAAAAGTACCATAATATCTTATTTACTGTAGTAGTTTAATGGTGACACTGACATAGACTTTAGCTATATTTTCATAATGCTAGCTTCCCTGTTTATAATCTGATAACCAGCCCATAGTCTGTATCCAAAACACCTGCATATGCTATATGGAGGGGCAGGGAGAAGCAAATAAAAACAAGGGGGAGAGAAAATGGATTGCAGAAGCCTAGGATTTTATCCATGTGACTGAGAAGCAAAAAAACGGAACGAATGTACAAGCACTCTGCTTTTTGTAAAATTGTCTGCTGCTGCATTCAGCGCTGCAGTGGCTTTGATTCAACTCTCACATCTTTAGATGTCTGGGAAATTAGTAATGTGAGCTGTGATGCAGCTGTGTCTCTGTGCTGGTCAGGACACCATCAGTGGCACTTGAAGCTTATTTTCCCCTCTTTGGGAGGCCGTTGCAAGGTCTAAGGAGTCTGCTGTCTGATGGGCAGAGAAAGGGCAGGATGCAGGCTGAGGTTTTGATTGGAGCGTGTCCCTGAAGTCAGTGGCCATACAGAACAGGATAGATTCCCTGTCTCCCTGCAAAGCAGTCTGCTGCGACGAATTGCCCATTTTATTTTACTTAAGAAGTTAGAGATGAGGTTTAACTTAGTCCTACTCCATGCCCATAAAAATTTACTTGCACATCCACTAACAATTTTTGCCAAGGTTACCATATGTAATATGTGGTATTGAAAAAAAGTAATTTTGGAGTAACAGGTGTGTTCTGACTTGAAATCCACCGACTTTTCTCAGTTTTGCTGTATGACATGCAAAAAAGACTTTCACACTGACTGCCACACATTCAGTCTGTCAGATAACCACAAAACATTCTTGCTTTTTTTTAACGCTCCTTCTGCTGGGTAATGAATGGATGGTATTTGAAGTGGCAGTCTAAAATGCTGTTGAGCATACTAGTAATTAGTTATTGGCTTATATTTCCAAATGCATGCATTTTTTTTAACTCCTACTTCAAAGGAAATAATCCAGTACCAAACCTGAGGCAGATCATTGCTTGCAAAAGATGTTGACTGGCCAGACCTGTAGAACTGAAACAGACCAAGAACATACATACAGGCAGAGTCCTTTTTCCTTGCTTGCCTTGCCAACATGCATGGTAGGTGGAAATACAGATGGGCTGAGCATCCCCAACTCCTGCCATTGCAACTTCTCCCCCTTGTGACATTTGCTAGTGTGGGTCTGGGCTCCAAATCCCTCCCTTTGTGGTTGGAGCAACCTAATGAAGTGGTGTTTCTCTAATCTCTGACCTGGCGTAATCCCATCCCTGTCCTTGACTTGGATTGAGAATCTGGATACCAAAAAGCCCAAGAGAGTGCCATTGCTGCCTCCTTGGAGATGAACAGGACTATTTTGCAGCCATGTCTGAGACAGTGAAGGCCAGCTATAATATAACATTTTTTTTTTCACTTGAATAATGAGAAGGTGACAGGACATAATGTTACAATGAAATCATGTGATTTTAAGAGGTTTCAATTCCTTCTACATCCAATGTGAATGAATTTATATCCTATATCCAGACTGTCTCAATCCCTTACCTTTAAATTTGGCCTCACTGTTGACCACTTAGCCCAGATCAAACAATTTCCCTATTTTTATTTCCTCAGAAGGAGGAAATATGTCTGTTTGTGAGCACATGATGTTCATGTTTGTGTGCAGTGGCCATGTGCTGGACAGATCTGGATGCTATACCAACATGGGAGCCTTGACATCATACCAGTCCCCAGGCACAAGGTGTCTTGTCTGCCTCATACTGAAAATATTCCAATCCCTTCACCTGTTCCACATGAACCATGGTGATATTTTACCAGAATTTCATCCAGACCTAAATGCACACTTCAAATTGTTGTTTTTCAAATCACTAATTTCTTCCCTGCTTAGATATCACAGTTCTTTTACTGCAGATCTTCAAACAAAATAGCTTGTGGTGTCTCTAAAAACTAAGGGGAAAATCTGTTAGCATATTCATATTCATATGTGTATGAATATAGAACAGATAAAATGACTGAAAGACTGAATTCCAACAAAGTGCAATTTTTCACCTCCAAACCCCAGCTGGCGTGAAATTTAGTACGCAGGAATGCAGATGATTCTGTTCATAACCCTGGGTTAAGTGGTATGCAGAAATGTGGGCAATAAAAATGATTATGCAATATCAGACCAATGGAAAACATGTATGGATGAACACAACATGTGTTAATACAAAAATGGGCAAAGCAGTTGACACCAAAGAGCTGAAACTTAACTCCAGTAGTTGCTAGGGCACTGTGAGGACCAGCAATTCCCGAAGGACAAGAGGTGTGATGGTTCCCTGGGGAGGTAGGGCAGGACCTCACCATCTGGAGCCTATTCCACCTCCTCAGTTAGAAATTTTGGGCAGCCGGGGGAAACAGGGGCAGCCCCAGTCCTGGGTACTGGGCACCTCCTTGAAGGTGAGGACCTGCCAAGGGTGTGCTGGGGTGTCAGCCTGTGGGTGAGGGTCAGGATCAGGCCAGGTGAGGGGAAGCTGCATCAGACACAACCCTTCTGTGTGCAAATGCAAACTAGTGAGAATATCACCACGCTTACAGGTTCAGACTGAATAATGGTGTATTTCTGAGAGATGCTGCACAGCCCACACCTTTCACCCTGTTCTGAAAGTGCTGCCTGGTGTGCTGTAGGCTACAAAGAGGTGCTTGGTGCCCAAGAGGTCTTAATTACTGTGACCACACAGAGGATTTGACTGCAGGAAGATACCATGCCACTAGAAATACATATTTAAGTCACTGTTCTGCTGCGAAAATAGTCTGTGCTGGATGAGGAAGTATTCTCCTGGAGGCAGAGTGGTGAGACTCCCTTGGAACAGATCTTGTGACCTCTAATTAATTAGTAGCTTTGTAATAATCTTGTATACTAATGATGTGAGCAGATAATACATGGTTAAACAGCATCAGCAGCAGAAGAAAGGGCTGGAATTTGAAAGAAAGAAAAAAAATGCTATCAACAGGTCTAAAATAATTGAAATGAGCAAATAAATTAAGATGCAAGAAACAAACAGGAAATTATTCAAAAAATTCAGGATCATTCTTTAAAAAGGAGCAATGTATTTGCATGTGGGTAATAATTTTTAGAATTTCTGTCAAGAATCAATAAGATATGAACATGGAAATCCCGAATGTCAGAAGATGTTTTCAACAGGGAGAGGGGATTGCTAACACCATTTTGCAAGGCTATCAGGAGGTATATCTATATATCATCTATATATCCATATATCTATATATAGAGATATAGATATACCTGTGCACAGGCACAGTCAGTCAGGTAAAGGCAGGAGACACGAAAGCAAGAGCAGCTTCAGGGAAAGGAGGATTGGAATAATCACAAACATAACTTGTGAGAGGAGACTAGAAGGGAGGGTGTTTTCTAGCTTGGCAAAATGAATGCTGAGAGACAACATGGTTGCTCTCACGGAACACATCAGCAATTGAACACTAGACAGTAAGGTGCAGGACTTGTTAGCACACGACAGAATGTTTTTAGCACTTATATTTTTCTTGTGAGCGTATGAACCACACACTTGCTAGTGCTAGACATAAGAACAAGTCATTTTCCTGGGGGGCTGAAAGTCCAAGTTGAGTCATGTTAAAAGACTGAACGACACAAGATGCTTTCCAATGAAATCAGCTGTAGGTAATGGCAAGATCTAACTGTTGCTTTCGGCTCTGCTAATATGCCAGGAATGAGATCTGTTTTCAGAGCTGTCAGAAGTCTCAGAGACTGTCAGAGTGAGAAGTAGATTATGATCTGCCCCGCAAACACCACAGGTACTTAAGCAGAAATGAGTTTCAGTGCTTCTCTCCTAACGTGTGAAGTGCAAGCAGTACGGGCTCTATATAGCACACTGACGTGCTTTGGCAACCCGCACTGGTGACGATGGGGTAACTGGGGCATGGAACTTTCTCTCAGAGAAAACTCCTCAGTTTCTTATGCAGATTTCCTAACTACTCTGTTACATATTTTCATGCTCACACACTCTTTCAAGCTTTCTTGAACTGCAGAGCTGATCTGACAGAGGATATTTCTGATCCTGATCCCAGGAGAATTTAATATATCCTTCAGAAAGACCCATTCGGTGGCTTTAAGCTGCTTCAGATACACACATATGGCAACTCAGACATGAAGGAAGAGCAAGTCAAATACAAGCAATAAAGCCCTGATAATAGAGCTGTTTTAAATCATGAAATAAGTTGTTTGAGCTTGAGATACATTCACATTTCTTAAGAAGCCCTTCTCCCATGCTTAATATTACATTTATGTTCCTTCAGTTATTATACTCTATCAGAAAGCTAATTTGTACCTCTCTGTGCATACTTCTTGATGACTGGTCAGAAATTACGGCTATAGGAGGTCTGCTTTTAAAATCTCCAGTGATGGAGATTGTACAGGGGCAGGCTCCTACAAAGACCTGAGAGGAGAAGTGGGAAGCATTAGTTTTGCAAAACTTGCAAGGAAAGGAAAACAAGAGACATTAAATATAACTCTGTCATTGCAGCCAAGTAGAAAGAGGCAGAGGACCTGGCACATGAGATCTGGTTGAAGACTGGTATGCAAGAGACGTTACTGAATGTTCTTTAGTAACATTTTACACCCTGTACATTTGGAACAAAAAAAACAATCATGTGATTTTTTTTTTTTTTTTTAATTTGGGTATTAGGTTTTTTGGTAGTGGTGGTGTTTTGTGGTGAAGGGAAGGGTGCTGGTTATATTTTAGTTTCTATCAGTAGTCAGAGATTTCTGTGCTGAGAAAAAACCCCTCTCCTTATTGTCTGTTACAATAAGACACATAAGCATGCATTCCAATTTTTAAAGCAAATGGAAGAAATGTAGACTTTTCTCTGTGTGTTGCCTCCCTCTAAGGTATCTGAAAGTCGTATATATTTTTAGTATATTCTTGTTATCCTGTGAAAAACAGGTTTTCTGAAAATGCAATCCATTGTATTTCATTTGGAAGAACTGGTGATCTAATTTTTAGCTATAATGTTTCATGAAATATGAATTGCTTGTATGTGTCAGAAGAGAAATTCAAGAACAGATGAAGCCCATTAAAAGATCTGGTTAAAAGGAAAATTTTCATTGAAGAAGAATTTTATGGCAAAACTCTTGTCATATGTATTTGGTTTTCAATACAGTATGACCTACTCTAATACAACATAATCTAGCAGGATTACTCATCCATTATGGAAACACCATTCTTACAGGATCAATTTTTCTTTTTTAAATTGTTTTGGAACCAATGAGCAGAAAGAGGAGGAAAGAGTGAAACATTACATGTGATGTTTTGGGCCACTGCTGGCAAAACATTGTATCACAATCAGTCAGAAACTGGCATCACAAGCTGATGAAACATCATTCTGGGGCCAAACTCAAAAACTTGTCAAACTCCAAATGTCTTTGAAAGCAAAGGAAAATATATCAGGAAAATAACTTCTATAGGTTTTAGTTACCCTTATATCAATGACAGGCTCTATCCTCCTCACAGACTTAGGAGATTTTTAGATCAAAAAGATTAAAATTAGTCCAGAAAGACAGTATGTGGTATAATTTTTAGAATAAAAATACATGAAAGTTAATGCTGTTTGTATAACAGATTTAAAATATGCACAAATCCCAGTATACAAATTGTACCTTTGAAATTTCAGAGTTGACACACGAGCTGATTCCTCCTGCTTCCCTTCCTAGAGCTCAGTACATTGGCAAACGAAAAGCAGGTAATTTCATTAACTACAGGCAGGTGCATAAAAGAAAAGACGCTGAAGGATTCATACAGTGCAGTGCTCTGCTCTGAGTTTGGAACTGTGGGTATCAAACCCTCTGCTCTTCAACTAGCTGCCTACACAATGTGGGCAAATCTCTCCCGTGCCTCTATTTCTGTAACTGAAAGAGGAATTTGCAGCATCATTTTGTGAAGAGTTTTAAACATAAGTGGCACGTAAGAGTATGTTTTCACATAGTGGGTGCAAAACCAGACTGCTCTCTGGTAGCATCCTTTTGAAACCATTGGAATCAATAAAGTCGTATGGCTGCATGTGAGGTCCTATGTATTCCAAGAAACAGCCAAAGTCAGAGACTTCGCACCTCTTTGGTTATGGTTTGCAGCATTTATTAATTACTGATTATGGGTGTCGACATTACTGCAGGATTTCTTTGCCTATACTTTTATCTGAATGGGAATTACTCATTCAGCCAAGTGAGCACCTCACCTGGCTTCTTGTTGGCGGAGGAAAGTCCTGTGAGGCAAACACAGCATCTTTATGGTCACATTTTTCTGTTGGTTGAAGAGAATACAAATGTTGACAGAACCTCCTGGGCGGAGCAGTCAGTGAGACATTGATTTCCCGAGGACAAGAGGAAGCTCCTGCACACATTTAACAGAAGTGGCACTCTGATTTCCAAGGCAGCTCTCAAACCACCTTGGCTGAATTATGCGAGCTGCTGGTTCAAGGGGAGGGCCCCACAGCAATGCTGAGTGAGTGGTTAAGAGAGGCCATTCACATTTTCTTCCGGCTCTCTCCTTCAACTGGTTTTATTTTTCACATAGCTACTTTATAAATGAAGAAAACCTCATAAATAAAATCTGTTTGCCCTCGAAATAGCCCTGCTGAAGGGTGGTGTCTGTGTCAGGTGCCTGTAGTTTTTCCTGCTGTTTGAGTAGGGCTATATACCAAGCTCAGAAAGAGCAAGCAGGTGTGGGATGAAGCTAAAAAGATATCCACACCAGCCAACAAAAATCCCTGAAAGTAAATAAAGGAATTTATTGTTGGCTTAGACTGTCAAGTGAGCATGAGCGATACTAGGGAAATTTAATTTATAAAATGATTATACTTTTTTTTTTTTTTTTTTTTTTTTTTTTTTTTTTTTTTTTTTACTTTTGGATTAAGGCATATTTTCCCATCTCCTTTTCTTACTTTTGTTTACAACACTTCCAGACGGGGAGAAAGGGAGGGAGTCAGGCAGGAAGGAAGGAAGGAAGGAAGGAAGGAAGGAAGGAAGGAAGGGAAGGAAGACAGGCTATGATACTGGCCAAGTGTTTATAAGACAGTCATAGGGCTATCAGAATAGAGCTGTGTTGTTATGGCTTTCCTATGTTGACAAAACCTTGAAGGCACAGAAACTTCAACATTCCACATTTTTAGGAAAAATAATTAGCCAGAAAGTTAAAGAAAATAAATATTTTCCTTTCATGCTGATACACTACTTTCCCTGTCTTTTAGGGAACTCTGGAGTTGTACAAATACAAGAGAATTATTGAGATAGCCAGAGTTATTGCAGTAGAGAGTTTCCTGGATGATAATAATAAATGACACAGGCACAGAGTTCAGCAAAGGTCTGCTGATGTTTTTCAGACCATATGAAACTTACTTCTTTCTTTGCTTAGCCTGTTTATTGCAATGAAGACACCACTGGGAACATTACAGCAATAGTCTAGCAGTTAAAGAATAAAAAACTTGGGAGAAGGAGGAAAGAATTTCTCAAACTTTTAGAGGAAATCTGGCCTAAAACCTTTTTCCACTCAGCTGGAATTAGGTCACAGTGACCTGAAAAGAGGTCATTCAGACTTATTGGAGGATGTGGTGGAGACCAGAGGTCCCCACACTTCAGAGCTGGCATACCCTATCAAGGACAGCAGAGTAAATATGATCCATAATATCCAAAAGAAAACTGATGGACCTGCATGGAAGGGAAAAACCATAAAATGACAAAAGTCAGGGGAAAAGAGCCAATTACAAAGCACTTCTAAAAGGCATGAGAGTCAATTAATTTTTATCAAATCTTCCAGAAGTGCAGTCGTTATGTTTACTTCTCCAACGGGGCAGGGGGGGAATGTTGAAATGTATGGATATCTGATAAATCCCCTGCAAACGATGTCAAGAAATATTTGAACAGCTAGTCTTCAACTCCTATAAAGTCACAAAGGAACAAAGTAGTGGTTGGGGTTTCCATCAAAACAAAATTAAATTTCTCAGAATTGGCTCTGACATATTACATGTAAAATTCCTAGCAAAATCATTGCTTTTCTTGAGCATCCTTTTTGTCAGACAGGAGTCTCCAAAGCTGCTGGGTGAGCAATGACTGCTCCATGAATGGCTTGAAGTTATCTGTGTGCAGCTGACCTCTCTGTGAAGTTAAAGAACAGAGCCATCAGCAGGTATCACTTCAGGACCATTATCAAACGGACCTGGATGGATATTAAGATTCAGTCTACATATTGCCTTGGGCCACCTGCAAATTGTACTTAAAACTTTCTGATAAACATCTGACACTGTGTTCCCAAAACTTGATGTAAAATGGGGAAATTAATGAGAGTGATGGAAATAATCCCACACAGCAGAATGCTTTGGATACTGTTAGGAGCTCACATTGGAAGCTATGGCACAATTTCCTTCTGAGTAGAGAAAGATTTAAAAGTAGGGCTGTAGTTAACCATCATCTTTAGAGAGCGCTACATGCTTGGAGAATAGCAAATGTGGTGCTCGAATTTAGGAAAGAGGATAAAAGTGACATAGGAATGATGACTGTTAATCTGAGCTCAATAGTATGTAAAGCTGTAAGAATAATTTTTAAATTGAAAGATAATGAAATATAACTATAATATGGAAGTGTGAGAAATTGTGATATAGGGTTGGAAAAAGCAGATTGTGGTATATTAGCCTAGTTTCATTTTTATAAAAAGAAGTGATTTTCTAAAGAAAGAAAGAAAGAAAATTTTTATAGAAATAATCCATCTGTATCAAAGTAAAGCGTTTCTTAAGGAGTCATGAGGAAAATAGGAGAGACAAACATTCAGTACAAAACTTGAACTTGGCAAGAACTAGTTGAAATGAAGGCAACAGGATGAGATGCACACAAGAAAACTGTCAAGCTGGAGGAAGGTTAGAAGAAAGTTCATCAGAGATCTATCTATCTTGGTACCAATCTTAAAGACTGTCACCCCAAAAATTGCTTTTGACTAACTGTATTTGGCTAATTATTTAAGCAATGTTCAAATAAACTTGATCATGAAGAAGAAAGTAGGTGACCTGGAAGGCTGGAGTAGTGGAAATGGAACTTGACTTCAAGTTGCAGACTCATTCACAATTCAGAAAAAAAGAAACTAGATTTCTACAAACAGGTCAGATTTTATTCCATGAAAAGGTCAGGCAACAAAAAATTGTTTTATGTACTAGTGAATCACAGGCTAAATACATGACAACTAGACACAGTCCTATTGTGTCATGTCAATCATAATCACACAGGTGTTGTGCAACTATGAAACACCAGATGTCTACCAGGGAAAATATGTTTAGCAAATTCCAGCAAGCATTAGTCCACCACATCTCTGCTAGGATCCTGTGTACAGTGCCTTGCATGGTTCTGCTTATTCATGCTCAGGGAAACCATTGTCAGACTCGGGTGAGCACACAGTGGAGCTGAGAAAATGAAAAGTTGTCCTGTGAGAAAAGACTATCAGCATGATTGAAACTGGGTCAGTGTCTCACAACAGAGTGTATAAAAATACAGCACTGGATAGGGCTGCTATTTCAGAGTGCACTTCCTCTCCCAGCTGAGGTTCTGCACCACTGACCACCCTCCTCGTTTGCTTGCTTCAAGGACTGCTCTCTGTCTTCAGTGAGTGTGTGTGGGAGGGAGTGGGACAAAGTATTCAGATGTCCATCAACAGATGTTGGAAATGGGTCTTAACTGTGAGCCCAAATCAAACTCTTTGGAATGTCTGAAATAACCTTGATGAAACTAGACATATTAATGAAATGTCCCAGATGTTAGCTGGGTCATATCCCAAAGAACACACTTGCACATCCAGGCAAAGGTGAAGTCAAGAATAGCAATGAAAATGTCAGGGACTTGGCACACAGCAATACCCGTGAAGCCACTGGGCACCTTCAATCTCTCACCCCTGTTCTTGTTAAGCATAATTAGTTGATTAACAGTCTCCCTCTCTCAACTTGATCCCAGGAGCTCTAGATGGAGTCTGAAATGTTTAATGTGAGTAATGGAAAAGGGCAGTGGACTTTAAGATGCTGTAGATGTATTTTAGGCTTAAATGTGGCTTGAGACTGATTTCTCATCCCTACATGAGAAACAAGATACAGAGAAGGTCTGTGTCTGAGTCAATAGCATGGATGTTTGAGATTTACCTACTCAAAGTTTTGGATGAGAGAGCTATTCTGAGTCAGCTGTTTTCTCCCTAGGATGGCAATGTCCAGCCAGCTTCTCAAGTTTGTTTCTCTCCTGCAAAAGTGCACTAAATTCTACCTTCCACTGAGTGCTGGGATGCTGACGGATCTCATTCAACTTAGCTATGGGGTCTCTATCACGCTGACATATGAAATATCTCTCATATGATGAGTCCTCAAAGCAGAAAGAACTGCAGTCCCTCACAGCTGAGAAACCTTTGCTGATCAGATGGATTTAGTGGTGGAGACAACCCATTTTTCATACTCCTGGATAATTAGAATAAGCTGTCTAGGCGAGTAGCTAAGATGGGATTTACATAAGAGTATGCATTCCACCTGAGTTTGCCTTTTTAAAATATCAGGTTTTGTTGGAAGATTAGGCTCAGCACAGCATCTCAGTCTATTGAAGCCTGTCTGGAGGGGAAAGGAGAAACTTTATAGTGAGCAAAAGGTGTAGGAGTCCTCCTTGTGAAGGTATCAGACAAGTGCGGGTGAATTCCAGGTCCAGGATTAGCATGCGTGGAAGAACATTTCTGTGCGTACCCTCAGCTGGTTCCACTCTCGTTCCAAGAGACCTGAGGGGCTTATGTCAAGGCTGATTTCAATGACAGCTGCCAGCTTCAATTAAGGAAGTGGGATCCCTTCCAGCCCTGACTTTGTGTGATGGAGGAGCTGTATCAACCAGCAGAGCTGGTCTGGGGAAATAGCTGTTTGTACACATCTGAAAACCCCACTGGTCATTGTGTCACTCCTATTTCTGGGGTAGTTAAAGGCTGCCTATGAGCAACTTCTGATGAACCTGAGGGATGCAGCTAATTTCCAGCAAATTACATAGTTTAGCTGGTACTAAAAAAATGTTGGGACATGTAGAGTGCTGAAAAAGAGTTCTTAGCTAAGTATATCAATAACCTCTATTGCATGAAATATCTCAGATTCCCAGACCTTTCCAGCAGTAGCTTTACTTAAAATTATTAGCAGTATTAAGCATCTATTAACCTTGTTACAATAACAAAAAAAAAAACCAAAACCAACAAAAAAACTCCAAATAAATAAATAAAGCAAGGCTTGAACAACAAAGTTTGCGTCACACTTATTTCTCCTGGCATGGTAAACAATGTGCTACCATTTCTGGGTTTGAGATAGATGGTTATTCGCTTTCTATTCTTGTACCACTAATGTAAAACCAGATTAGAGTCTTTCTGAAATATGTCCCTCTTTCTTGTGTTCCACTCTTCATATTGTTGGAAGTACCCATATAAATGATTTATATTATAATACTTGTTTCTGAAATGCTTTTACGCCTGGAACCATATAAGCTCAGAAGGTTGGGCTGCTGTATTGCTGTGGGTTTAATTTGCAACTACTATGTCTAAAATATTGCTGGACCTCTGCTTTGCGTAAACAGTTGCTTCAAATCTGTAATGACTATGTGCAAGAGTGTGTTTAGAAACATCAAAAATAAGCATGCACTTCCCTGAAATCTTAAACATAGAGTGGAGAAGAGAGAGGAGAATCTGTACTAATTATTTATTTAAAGATTTCAACGATGCGAAGATGAAAAGAGATTTTATTCTGTCTAGCGTAGTGCCTATGATTTGAGTAGTCCACTTAGTTTTGCCATCTGTTTTTGCAAGCTTTGATTTGAACTGAGCCGAGATTTTAAATAAGAAAGGAGATTATGTATGGCTTTGTATAAAAATTTGTGGAGTTTCAAGTACTTCAGACATAAGACCGCCAGAAAATCTGTAGTGTCCTATAGGTTTGTTGTATTTATTGAGACATGATCTAAGTTTTACTCATCACTAGAAGATAATACAAAGGCATTTAAGTATGTCTGAGTGAATAAGTGGCTTAACATGGAATGAATGTTTTTCTGAAAATATTGCAGAAGCATACTGCTACCTTTCAGTTAGATAGTCAGCCCTCATTACACAGAACATGAAGAATTGTAGTTTTGAACATTTCAGTTAATCACTCACTCTATTGTTTCTAATGATTAGGAAAGAGATGCAGGGTCCTACTCTAGTAACCAGCTGTATTATCACCTCAAAACCCTCACACAACTTGGAAACTCCTTTTGGATGCCCTCTTATGACTGGAAGTTCAGCAATTTGTTCCAGATATATTATTGGATGGCCCTCACCCTTTCTTTACCCAGCCTATGTTATTGAACTCTCTGGTCTCTCATAAATCCCTTCACTTGTGAAAGAATTCCTCTGAATGGAATTCAACTTTTGCTCCAAAAGGACACATCAAAAAAAGGTTCACGGAAGACCTTTTTCTGCTGCAGTGTAGGAATTGCTCCCCTCGTTAGACACTATTTTCTACCTTTTATTTGCCTTGATTGCAAAACAACTTTATCTGTACGTTGGAGTAGTGGCTTCATTCTGTGGTCTTGCTCACAGAAGTTGTTGTACTATGTCAGAAACAAGTTTGGAATTGGTCACTCCTCATCTCATTCTTCTCTTCTCACAGCCTGAGCATCAATGGCATGAGTGCTGCCTGCTTTTTGACTCAGCCTTCCTGTTACTCAGCAGCCCTTCCTTGCCTGTTATCTCAACAACACATTTCTGAATCCTGTAAAAAAACATATTCAATATCACGCCTCAGATTTCTTTTGTTTCCCCCAAATCTCAGTTGAAATGTATTGCCATTCTGCCTTGATTTAGATCCCCTTGCTTTGTTAGGTATGATTATCCCACAGAATGGTTGAGGATGCAGTTCTCGTGGGAGACATACAAAGAAAATGAAATCATAAAAGTTCTCTGAGCATAGCCACAATACATATAGGGAAAAATATTATATACTCAGAAAGGAGATTATCTTTCAGCTACTTTCATATATTCAACTTAGCCTAAATATGTAGGCTGCCTCATTCTTTGTACTGGATTCTGATCACAGCTGGAATGCTACCACTGGCATGTGTTATTGTGGAAAGATACAATTAAAGACATCATTATATTGAAAGAGAAAGTATCACAAAAAAAGAAAAATGACACAATTAATTTTCCAGCCTTTTGTTCACAAAGATTTGTTATTTTAATTTGATTGATTAAATGAATTATTGTCATTTTACATTAGTGTTAAGGAAAATATATTTCTTTGGGGTCTGTACTCTGCATATGGTAAAAATTCCTTTGATATGTTGGTCTTTTCCTTTGGAAAAACCCTTTTTAAATAACAGAAATCCTCTACTTATTAAAGATCCACCTTATGTGCTCATCCTTCTTTGCAATAAACCTTCGTTATTTGATTTGTTTCTTGCAGCCACAGCATGAGGAAATGAGGAAATGTCTTTGTCGACTTTCAACAGAATTCCTGGAACTAGCATCTATGCAAAATATATTTTTTTCTCTCAGAATTCAGTAAGCCTAAAATGGTTTTGGAATTGCCAAATCAGAGCAGGTGATTTAAACGCTCTATGCATGGAGGTACAGGGAAAACTTCAGACTGGAAATTCAGTGATGAGCCTCCACCTCCCTCTGTTCTTATCTTCCCAGTCTTCCTCTTTTTTGTCCTCCTTTCTCTCTTCCTCTGAACCCTCACTTTTTTCTTCTCTGTTTTTCTACATGCAATTTTATTTTTTAAAGCATCAGCCTTCTGGGGCCTTCACACTTCACAGAGTGACTGGCACCAAGGGAAGTCATGTCAGACTCTTTGTGGAGCAAAAGACACTCAGTTACTGCAGTGCTGCAGTTGGTACACAACAAAAAAAGGACACTAGAATAAATTAAAAGAAAGGAAAAAGAAAGGGATGGTTTTGGTGTCAAGATGCAAAGTAGAGAGTTGGTGGGCTGAAGTGTGGAAGAAAGCTCCACATGGAGTAGTGGATTGACCCTGGCTGGATGCCAAGCACCAACCAAAGCCTCTCTATCACTCCCCTCTCCAGCTGGACAGTGGAGAGAATATACAGCCATTTGTAATGATTCATCCATTCTTCCCACTGCCAGCATCTCTTTTCTCTTTGTTGTTGTCACTCATTAGGTACTCACTAGCCATCTTCAGCTAAGAAGTCTTTCTGGTTCACTTTTCTCTTCATTACTTTTCTTCCATTTCCCAAAGCCTTTTGCTTCCTCCTGCTCCTTCCCAGGCTGCACCCTAGTTAGCCTGGCGCTTCCTGGCTGTGTGAGCTCTGTAGATCACCACTTGCTCTCCTTTTCCCCACTCAGGCTGATGCTCATTTTCTTTAGGGTATTTTATGCCACTCTGGCTGTGTGCTGCAGCTCTGAAGTGGAAGTAAGTGTAATTGATGCAGGAAGCGATTTTCAAAGGAACAAATGGTAGCCAAGTGTCAGACTCTTGATGACTCTTACTGGAAGCTTGATTCCTGATTCGTGTTTATGCCTTTGAACATGTCCCCCATGCTTTTTAGATTGTAAAACACTTTCAAGAATCACTGAGAATCAGATGCGCTATTAGAGTTTCTTTTGACTTCCCAGGAAGAACTTTCTCTGGGGCTAGCCAATAAATGCTCCGCTCTGCTTTTGTTAGCTTTATTCTCTGAGGCCAAATTCAGAAATCATCTGAGTTGGTGGGTATGTACCTGCATAAGAAAAAATCAAACTAAATTAGAATTTTCAGTTTTCAAGTAAAGAACTGTTTGTTTGCCTGGAGGCTGGTGTGTGAATTACCTTTTTTTCCCATAAGGATAGAAACATTAGCAAAGAAAAGAGGGGTAAGGAGAATTTCCATCTGAGGTTGGAGGAAACATAGTGAACCAGGGTGAGGAAAAGGCGGAGATACTTAATGTCTTCTTTGCCCCTTGAGCTGGAAAACGGCTTGGGAAGAAGAATGAAGCCCCCATAATCTGAGGGGAAATGGTCGGTGACTTGCTATGCCAATTAGACACTCATGAGTCCGTGGGGCTGGATGAGATCCAACCAAGGCTGCTGAGGAATCTGCTGGAAGGGCTCACCAAGCCATTTTCTGTTATTTACATGGTGAACCAGGGATGTCCCAGACAACTGGAGGTTAGCCAATATGGCACCCACCAACGAGAAGGATCAGAAGGAGAATCTGAGGAACTACAGGCCTGTCAGTCTGACCTTGGTGACGAGAAAGGATTCAGAAACAGATCATCACCTGTGGGCTGCAAATCTCCAGAAATAGAGGCTTCCAGTGTAGGGGCTCTTCATTCAGTGCTGTTTCTACCCTACTGCTGAGAACAGTTTAAAATCCTATTTTCACTATAGATTCCTCTGCATTTTTCAGAGGAATAAAATGTTTCTGAGTAACCACAGTACAATTAAGCCAACACAGTTTAGCTATAGCTGCCAAGATTCTCATTTACACTGGGATTCCTTTAAGATCTCTTTGTGTGGGCAGTGTTGCAAAGTGCAATTACACTTCATTAATACTCACCTTAAGTTCCTCATAGCACCAGAACAGTAGAAAAGCACTATTGTGAAAGTACAAATCCAAAGTACTAAATATACTCAATTCCTATTTGCATTATGGCCAATTTCCCCAACTTTGTCAATATTAAAAGACAGCAAATTCTCTTTAGCATCTTCTTAAGGCTTCATTTTAGGAAGAAAGCAGTACCAAAACTATCAGTGCAAATGAAAACTTGGCCCAATATCCACATGTTTGTTTTCACATTTCCAATTTAATCAGAGGAAGATGGTAATAAAGCCCGTTTTCAATTAAATCTGTTCTAATAGATTGACTGCGTGCTTGTGCGTACGTGTGTGAACAGCACCTGATGTTTCAGGAGCTCCACAGTCTGGCTCCTGGGGGCTTCTCACTGCCATGACCATGATAGGATGAGGACAAGGGTTATTAAAACAGGGCTGACTGAAGAAGTCTCAAGAAGAACTCTTTCCTGGAGTTGTCTCACTTGTTTTATCAAAACTGGTGGTTGTCACATCCAGCCTCACCCTTTTCAGTTATCTGGAGTAGGAAAATTTATAAAACAGCCTTAAGAAACTAAAAATTTATGCTTCTTTTATGACTGAAAATATAAAGTTGCCATTCAGAAGTATGATATGTCTCCATGGGCAGAAGGTCTGTCTAAATGATTCCTGGCAGATGTTTGTACAGCCTATTCTTCAAGGACCTGTGGATGTTCCGCAACTTTTCAGACAATCTATTTACTTGAGCAGTTGATTATGATTACTTTTAAAATTTTTAATTTGTCTCTCCCTTGTTACAGCCGGAGATCTTTACTTGTCTCCTATCTATGATTGAAAAAGGATTATCGGTTTCCTCTCTGTGCCAAATTTTTAGCAGGTTTCTACTCAATCTGTCTCTGACTTGACAAGGAGAGCTGAGCTCACTCAGTGTTTCCCATAGACCTGAACTCTCGTTGTAGAGTTTCTGCAGAAGATGATCTTCCATGGAGCTGAGAGGGGAAGGGATCTGGGGCTGTGACACCGTCTTTCTCCTCTTTCACTTCCACTGGAACAAATGGGCAGTGCTTTGCTGTACTCTGTGTTTTTGTTTTTTATCTGCCCAGCTGCATGCAGTCACAGAAATCAAAGACTGGGCTTGTAATAGCTTCAATGTTGTGCAAGAAAACAGCTAATAAATTGTCTCTGCTTTTAAGAGTTGAGAGCATTTTGAGCTGCAGTAAGATGCAGCAAACAGACGTGGGACCATTCATGTGTATGTGTGTGTAAACTAACACTCTTTCACACACTTAGAAAAGCAAAAAATTGTCTTTTAAATTCTTTTATTTATGTCTCTGCAGAGCCTGAGCTGTCCTGGTCAAAACTGGGGATCCCCTGTGTTGTAAACTGCAAATACAAACAAAAATAGGCTGTCCTTGCTGCAAACAGCTCAGTCTGCAAAGTCAAAGCAAATACAAAGCAGAGAAAGGAAAAAGAGGTGATACCAGAAGTAAAATGACATTCCCAGTAGGACACATCTTAGTAATGTTTGCAAAACAGCCCAGGCCCCACTCTAAACAATCTGTGCCTCTACCTCCCATAGTGGAATAAAGTCTTTGATCAGTAGTCAATTATGATGGTCAATAATTTACATCAGAAATGCAGGCATAAGAAACTGTTCTTTTCTCTTGTGCTGTGTGTTTCAAACTGCCACCTATTCATCCTTCCTACCTTTCCTGTCTCCTTTACTTTCAGTGGAAGAAACAAGTATAACTTTCAGTGGAAGAAACAAGTATATTTTCCCATTACTGCTCCCGATGCATTTCTTTGGAAATAAAATCCATAGAACTCAGCAAAGCCAAACTAGTAAAGAACGGCAGCAGATTTATTGAATGATGAGTTGGTGGTTCTGTGTATGTGCTTCCTTCTGGCACTCATGAGATATTTAAACTCTGTCACAGACTTTCAGACATTATCTCTGGCATAGATCAGGTGAAGTCCCAGGTCCTGAAAGATGAGGAGGTCTGGGAGACTTGATAACTCATAGAAAAGCCGCTGGTCACTTTGTCAAGGAGAGTGAAGTGGTTTTCGATAGTCAGGCTCATATTCTAAGCAGATTAGATTAGTTTATTTTGGTTCTTTAAAAAATATTCCCCCAGCTCACTACAAGCACAGCAGCCAATTACGGTGTCCCCAAGTGCTCCTGAATCTCAGTGTTGCTGAATAATGAATTGTTTACACTGCAGTTAAATGGAATTTAAGATCACATATTCTAGTGATCTAAAGTCAGTTTGTTTCAATATATCAGGAGTTTTTACTAATGATTTCTCTCCTTTTTAAGGAAAATAGTGGATTTTTAAACCGTACATTTGGATTAGAGAAATTGATTTTGCCATCAGAAAATTTTGAGTAATCCTATTTTAGCTGAAAATTTTAGATGGAAGTGTTTCAAATAGAGGTTTTATGAAATATTCTAGTCTGTGTGAAACTCTAGCATTTTAATGTCTTCTGAAGAAAAAGATATTGAAAGTGTAGGAAACTTCTGGTTTATGAATTCTGGTTTTCTCACAGTTATAAATTTTGTTTCTTATAGAAATGATTTTAAATTTATATTTCTAAAACGTAGCACAATCAGCTTTTAAGCAACACTTCTGCTGATTTCACATATTGAGAATATCAACACACTGAAAAATTTTTCTTTGGTTACTTTCTTTGTCACTGGATCTGACTTCACTGATAGAAATAATCCTTCTGGATTCCACCAGTCATGAAAATTTCACTGTATTTTTGTTCACCCTTGTGTCCAAGTATACAAAAGAGTGTCTAGAACAAAAGAGTGATCCGTGAGGATTAGAGAGATTTCTTTTCTCTATTCTACTGGCATTAGCCTATTACTCATAAAGAAAAGAGTTGTTTTCCCTTTTTATCTGAAATGGGAATACAACGTATATGGCAACATGCTGTGCTTCTGCAAGATACAGAACGCTCGTAGTGAGTGTATTAACCAGGGCTTCACTTAAACAGTGTTGTGTTAACAAGACATTAACAAGGAATAACAGTTTTGTGAGCTATCCTGCCCTAGCCAATTACATATAGCAGCTTTGGCACAGATAATGACATAGATTGGTGAGTGGGAGTTTACATTTCCATTAAAGGTTTAGAAGAGTTCACTAGTCCAAGCTGGTTTTTCTTTGAAAATATCTGAATTATACAACAAATGCAGAAGAACGATCAGTTATTAATAACTGCCTTGAAAAATTAAAACAAAACTGTGAAATGATAACTGTACAGCTAGATATAAAGAACCCACTCAGATGCAACTTGCTGAATGATGCAGTTAGGACAATTTTCTTTTAAGTTTCTTGATAATCTACATTTTCCCTTGAGAGTCTTAGTTCCCAGAGTCACAGGATTACACAAAATTCACAGCCATAGTGGATACATAGAAAATTTCTAGTCCTCCAGTTTAGGGACTACAAGAGTTGGAGTCTATAAAGTGTAATATGTCAAGGAGCAGAAGGCAAAATGAAAGACTCAAGCATAATTTATTTACATCTAATATATAGCATTTCATAAATTTCAAAATAATATGCAATATTATTTTTAAAATTTCATCAGGACTCTCATAGCTGTCACAAGTCTGGAGTGGCAGGTGGTATTTTAGAGCCTGGAAGAAAGCAGAGGATACAATAGACGTGTTTAAAACAAACATGGCAAGCCTCTAGCAAGATGTGCTTGCTATATGTCCCTGTATACATTACTAGCATTTTGATACAAAGCAGAGGATTCAATTAAATGGTGCTCTAGCTCTTTGAAGGGAATACAGAATTGATTACTCAAACCATTATGCCCTCGGATATGCACGCTGAATTCCCTTCGTGCTGAATGCGTATATAAAGCCCTGAGCACATGGGAATTTTGAGGTTAAATTTCCATAAATATTTATGGATACAAGTAATAAAAGTAGCCTTTCAGATCTTAGATTTCATTCAGGTGATGACTCCAAACGGATATTGCATTTGAAAGCTGAAATTTGATAAAAGAGTATTTTCTCCCATCTTTTACCTCTCTTGTCTTTATTGATTTTGAGCTGTTTGCTGTAAGGGCTGTCTTTTATTAAATAACTCTACATAGCCTAGCACAATAAAAACTTGACTTTTTTTTCTGAAGTCTCTTAACACCATTGCAATGCAAATAAATAAGTTCAACATCATTAATTTTGATAGTGAGGACAGCTAGTTCCCTTCACTACAGGAGTGACTGAAGGATGTTTATAATAATTAAACAGACACTGGAGTTTCTCTTGGTCTAAAATGTGTGTGTGTGTGTGTGTTTGCTTTGGAATAGGATCTCTGATAGCATAAGATAGTTTTTCTTCTTGGATGAGTAAAGATGAGAACTTTATGTGCTCAGAGAAAAAATGCTCGGGCTAAAGGGATATCTCAACTTGGGCTCAGACAGAAAACGTGTGAATTGTCTCATAGCTCAGCGATAATCCGGAATATTGTTCAATCGACTTGCAACTCTGTGGGATAGATTTCTGATTGGTAAATTCAGAGCTGTCTTTTACTCATACAGCCCCCTCAGCTTTATGACTCGGACCATTCCTCAGATGGCTCAATAGGTTTGTGATATTTATAAGCAGAATTCATGCATTCACCCTCAAAACCTATTCTTTCTCCTCCTCAGTTATTACCTGAACTGCCTGGTATAAAATAAGCTAAATCCATCCTACTGAAAGCTCTATAGATTGTTTTTTGAGAGTACATTTTGCATGTGCTGTCTGCCAGAGGTTCTTCTGGTGTTGGAATTAACTTACTACTGTATGCAAGTAATAGTTTCTTTTCAAGTTTGTAATGTGCCATTGAGTTGTGGCGTTAGCTGATGGAAAAAATCCACTACACTATTGCTAAGTAAAAGATAATATATTTTGATAAGCAAGAATAAGAAATGGCCTCTTTTTTTTTTTTT
>VZTG01008958.1:82180-145043 GCA_013397845.1 Melanocharis versteri
TTTCCCAGTGATCCTTTGTCACTTATCTGCTTCTTCTTTAAGTGGCTAGCAGCAAGTGAGAAATTTTTGGCTGTGGGTTTATTGCAAGGTGTGGACTGGGGAGATGTGCCTTGAGGTTTTAATTCAGATTTTTTATAATTCCAAAGCTCTTACAATTTGTTTGGTCCACTTGAGTGATCTGCTGCCATCTGAATTAAAAAGTTTGTTTAATCCCAGTGAGAGAGAAGGAGTAGACTAAGAATTCATGACAGAATGCTTGCAA
The DNA here is from genome assembly GCA_013397845.1 of Melanocharis versteri. Lineage (NCBI taxonomy): Eukaryota > Metazoa > Chordata > Aves > Passeriformes > Melanocharitidae > Melanocharis > Melanocharis versteri. The sequence goes on from VZTG01008958.1 coordinate 82,443, forward strand.
CAGCAAGAACTGTCTGGTCAGAGTGGAGTAACCCAAGCTCTAGTTAGGCTATGACCCTGAATTAACTCCTCATGCCATATAAGTGCTCTCTTCTTCTGCTGTTTCCATAGAGGATGAAAATAGTAACCTACCTAAATGAGCACGAGTCATCAACTCTATTAATGAATGCAAGTTTCCCCAATATTTGCAATTAAGTCAAAGAGCTGCCAACTAAAATTGCTAATTCCGGCATCCTGAAAGGAAATTTATCCATACATAAAAAGTAAATCTGGGAAAGATAATAAAATGTCCCTTAGTTTATCTTGCTTTCCTGAGGATGAATTAATATCTACTTAAATTGTTCATGACAGATGTTTGTCTAGACTGTTCTTTAAGTGCTTGAGGATACGAACACTTCTTCCTCATTTTGCAGTTTGTTTAGAATCTTTCTTAAATTTTATATTTCAGAATTTTTCCTAATATTGAGACTTAGCCATCCCTCCTGCAATGTAATCCTGTTTCTTCTCATCCTGTGCATAAGTCAAAGAAGTAATTTATGTCATGTGATAACATATATGGAGATTGCACATGAGAAAATAAAACAACACATTGCAATACCCAGAGGAGACACATGGGTACTCAGGAATGATTTATTACAGGATACTGCTTTAATTGTAGTCTTCCTTATGAAAAAAGTTATATATATATTAAAAAAAATTATAATTCAAGGCCAGTGCAAGGGCTGCCGAAATCAGTGGAGTTGTTTTACATTGACTTTCCTTTTGCTTTGCAGCTGAAAAATGAAATAATTTTCAAAGTAAGAAGTGATTTAATCCTCTCTCCTGGCGTGAGAGTGTACCTCTACCAGTACACTTGACAATCATGTCTGGTGTTTTCTAAAAGTTTTTTTAAATAGAATTGGCCGTCTTTTTCTTCAAAGGGAGAAGGAAGTTTTCCATTGATGTAAACCAAAATCAATACCTTACTTTGTCATTAACTTTCCTGAGATCAATAGGTCATTTCTGAATTAAAATGTTGTCATAAAAATGTAGGCCTGAATGTACATAGGAGGCCTACTTTTCTTGGTCCATGGGTTCCGTGTAAGCGTAACTTCACTGGGCTTTATTTTAGCATGTAACTAAGCAGTGACCTGTAGCACTCCTCCTCATCCCAGTCCTCGATAATCCCAGATACTGGGTGCACATTACAGGGAGCAAATGAGCAGAGAGGTCGAGTGCAAAGGCCACACATTCATGTGTACTTTTTCTGACCATGCACACTTGAAATAAGACAGTAATCTGTGCCTCAAACATTTTTGCGCTTATCCATTTGTGGGAAGGATGTGTGCAGTCAATAGATACATGTCTTCTCTCAGAGCTGGGGTTTCAAAATCAAAGAGCTGCTTCTGCACTGTGCTTCACGATTCTTTCCAGAAAAATCTATCCTTCTATCTGCCGCAGAAGGAGGTTGATCCTACTCTCTGAAATGTCCCTGACTCAAAATGATATGACCATGTAGTGTATGACATGAGTATGTCACAACCCCAAACTAAACCTCCTGTGACAGTGAAACAGAAGAGAGAGCATTTAGACACTCAGTACCAAATTATTTTTCAGTGACCCTGTGTTAAACATCCTTGGAAATACGCTTTCATTCACATGAGAGGATATTTGATCTTTTGGGAAGAAGTCACATGTCTTTCATGGCCTGTCTTCATCCTTGTCTAGCACATGCACAAAGAAAGTTAACTCAAATTATTAGTCTCTCTACATAAACTTGTCAGTGACAGAACAAATTATCCCCTTGGAGAAGCTCAACTAGAAAAATATAAGGCTGACAAATCAGAATATGGCAACAAAAATACTTTCAGTCAGATGTCCCAGAATAACCAACACAAAGATATGTAGGAACTGCTCCCTGAATCCATCTTACAAAAAGTACGTGCTTAACAGCCATCTTTTGGCACCATAGTGCTCCTTGATGGCTTCAGTTGTGTAAGGAAGGGTAATTTAAAAAAAGACTACTCTATCTGAGTCCAGAAAGCAGCCTTGATCAGTCTGGAGAGACTGCTCAACCGAATGCGTTTTATCCTTTGTCTCTGGGCTGAGATCTCTTTTCCAAACAATTGCAATTATCTACCAAAAGCTACGAGTCCATGACAAGAGACATATAAATCATCATCTTGGGTAAGGCCTTTGTAGAGGAATTTATACAGCCACACAAGGGTAGGAACAATGAGGTGACACAGACAAAGATTAGCAGGTGGAATCCACCAATCCAGCACATTTTCCACCAGCACTAACTTACCCTTACTCTAAACCCCCTGAAACAGTAGCAGTGCATGTGGATGTCTGGAGGGTGCCAGGGAGTGCTAGCAGCTGGAAGGGGCTGCAAATTGCAATAGTTTTTTTGGTCATGTCAAAGTTTGGATTTTCTTGGACTCACTGTCTCATATCCACCCTTGACATGTCGTCTCTTTGCAACATGCATGTTAAAGGCCTTGGGAATTGCAAAATTTGCCTTGTAATAAGTGCTTTTTCTGGTACTGAGCCTGCATGTCTGGCAGCCTGTTAGCAAAATTTCAGTTTCCTTCCTGTGTGAGCATGCTGAATGAAGCCATTGCTGCTCCTGCACTACTTCCCCTCAGGTGCCAATCTTCCTTGTACTTCAAAATGTTAACCGCTGTTATTCAGAAGCTGCTTAGTAATAGGACTTGCAAAGCCTTGAATTAGTTTCCAATATACTGAATCAAGGAGAAAGAAAAACAAAGGAACAAGTGGAATATTTGTTCAGGATCAGTGAACAACCACTGACTCTTCCCAGGCATTTAGGTCCAGACTCCCAAAAGGACTTAGCACTAACTTCCATTAAAATCAATTTGGATTAACTACTTTTTTAAAAATTCAGACTTTAGAAAATAAGAGCTTCACAGCAAGGATCAATGTTTTCAGACACACTAAACTCAAACAAAGTTGCTGCAGGAAGAGTATTGTAACCATAGTTATTGTTGGGGCTGCTACAGAAAATTATTTTTGAAGATATTTCCTTCACTGACAGAGTGACACTGCTCTCTCTTGATTTCTGTAATGTCTCATTTGATTTCATATCAATCCCAAGAAAGTCAAAACACACAGATCCACAATGGGTGAGTTTTGGGGGATATGAAAGAAGAGTGAGAAATAGAAGAGCGGATGTAATCAAAATATTAGAGAAGAAAAATAGCCCTATTTTTCAGAAGACTAAGTATCTGTAACTGTGTAACTATTTGATGTTCCTGTTGAGAACCCACACTTGCAGTAACATTGATTTTCTAGGATTCAAATGATGTCAAACACTTGGTGTTTCCCTCATTCAGCTCCTGATTTAAAAATCCCCCCTGCTGTTTTTGGGAAAAGGCCCTGGGAATTCCCAGAGCTGCTGTGTTGTTCATCTGCATACTGGGGCACTGAATAAAAGAAAAATTGTGAGAAAAGCCATGTGTGAACATGAACGTGTTGGTAGGGCCTAGGACATATTTCCATTGCTCTTAGGTTATACTAGAAATATATATATATGACTGAAAAAGTATTTCTTCCACATTAAATTCGGTATTACTACCCTCAGCTCTGAAGTCAGAAGGGTCCTTCTCATTCTTCTGTCCTCAGAGGAAGGGAACTCACATTTTTTCCTCAGTTCTGACGTACTCTGAATGCTAAGTCTAACACAAGAGCTGGGCTGGATCTGAAAGACAGAGAATATCTGCTCTTCTCCTCCAGAGATAAAGCATTCACAAGATAAGAGGAGACAGCAGAATGCGTTCATCTTGTCAAACGACACTTTAACTGCAGTACAACTTCTTAACTGCTGTGTTTGTACAAATTTAGCATATAGAGTGATACTGGCAAGCACTCCTGGAAATTTTCTGAGATCTAACATGTACAGCATATCTTTCTCCTCCCAACGTGTTCTTGTGCAATCTCTCTGCAGCAAGAGGCAGATCAAATTTATTTCAACGCTATGGCTTGGGTCTTTAATTTGCTACAGTGATGGCTAGGGGTGACAGAAGCCATCATCAGTCAGTTTCTGTTCCATACAAAGCCATGGAGGCACCACCCTGCAAAAGATCACTGAATCCTTGTCAAAGAGACATTTGAAGAAAGGGAGTGGTGTGGCTACTTATGCAAGTCAAATCTGCTGCAATGGCTATGAGCATATTAACCCAGATTTGGTTTTCTTCATACTGTTTATATCATAATCCATTTACAGTCTGTATCCTTAAAATCATCATAATCACCTTGCAGTATTTTCTATCTCTCTCTTTACCAGTCTAGACAGCAACACATGCAAATGAAATCTAATGGCACAATATTTCAGACAAAATTTTAAAAAAGAGTCAGTGAATACGTACAACCTATTACTGCTGCATAAGCCTTTATTCCCTTGGGCAATTCTATAAATATCAGCCTATTTATTTCTCATTTAGCTCAATGTCACTGAAAGTGAATCAGACCCTTAATACTGTTTCATATATTTATTTATGCTGACCACTACACTTATCAGTCTCACTTTCACAGAAAGCCAGGATCTTTGTTCCTGCTGGAGCTCTAACATGAGGAAGGCTGAGTCAGGAGGACATTATTAGAAATACGTGGCATCCACATAGCCTGCTTCCTGGCAAGGATCTTGTAACACCTGTAAACCTCACATGACTCTATAAAGCGCTGTGTGGTAAATTGACACACGGTGTTAATTAAGGTATATGGTCTGTGTAGCCTGTTGATACAGGCCACTTTGTGTGCAATTGTTTAGAAGAGGAGAAAGCCAGTCAGTTGGATGAAATCAGAGCAGTTAAATATCTATTCACAAATGGAAAATGTAGCCAACCCAGCGAACGTACACAGCAGCTATAAATATACATGCCAGAGAGAAAGAGGCCCCTAAATACTTGTGATTGAAAGGTATCAGTGCCCTGTGCAGCATGAGAGAAGGTTGCTGCTTCTTTTTAATATCTAATAGGAAAAAAAGCAAGAGCTCATGGATCAGAAGCACAGATCACAACCCAAAGTATCTGTATACATGACAGAAAGTGTTTTCTCCCTAATGGGCTTCAGTCTTCACTTGGCACATCCCTTAATAAGAGGCAGAGAGTGCTGTACTTTGACAGTTTTGGCCTGCTATGAGTTTCATAAGGCAGAGTGTTGCTGAAGAAATAAGATGTTAAATCTAATGCTTTACAGCCCTTAAAAGGGTTCAAAATGCAGGTGTTGCACAAAGAAAGGGCTATGGAACTTTACAAGAAATAGGCCTGAAAACTGACATTAATGTCAGAGGCTGCTGTTTCTAAAACTGGTTTTGGTGGAAATTTGTGGAGACCCAGATCTTGAATAGCCCGAGTGATACAGGACAAACAAGACAGAGAAATACTTCAGCAAGACACACGAGATTTTGAACTGGTTTCAGACAAAACCTCAGCACATTCCTGTATACTGCAGGCACACACAGACAGGTGTACACACTCAGAATATTGATATCTCTGCCAATACCTGCATATATCCATAGCTACTTCTGTCATATATCCTCTACATAACCAGCCTCCCAGTTAATACCTGACTTTCTTGCAATGTCTCTTAAAAAAGAAGAAATACCTTGGAAATCTGTTAGTCCTCATTTATTCACACATACAGAATTTCCCATGCCTTAAACTCATTAATGCAAAAGATAAGAGTACTTATTCTTTTCTGATCCTTTATTAAAATGGTTCCTCAAATTCTTGCAGTATTTTACTTCTTTTCATAACAAAATATTGACACGACAGGAGGTTCTATTTCTTGAAGACAATCTGAAGAGAAAAGATGCTGCCTCTGTAAGCAAATGAACATTATTTTTTCAAAGACTACTCAAAAGAAAACAAAAATGAAAGAGGTGGACCAGGTCTGCTGGCTTAAGGATTGCTCCTACTCAAGACCCGTTTCCCTAAGTAGCTCGTGTGGTGGTTCTGCAGGTCTCCCCCTATCATCTGGCTCTCTTCAGCACAATTTATGAGACACTTTGGCTACGGCTGAGGTGTCAGGGAAGTGGGTCACATTACAGTTAGCTCATTTATTCAGAACAGTATCATAGTCTTTTGTTCAGCTTTAATAAAATGCAATTATTACACTGTCTCTCCCTGTGATTAATTCAGACAATGTTTACAGACAAGACGTTCTGCAGATATCTTGTGGTACTGCTGGTATTGCTGCCCAATGAATTTAACCCCGTCCTTCTGCCACTTGTAATTACAGATCCGTATCTTTCTTCTTTCTTCTCTCTCTCTCCTTTTCCCTTCCAATTTGTCTGTATAAGCCCAAACAGATTTCAGCTGTGATTCCTAATGGGGTGGTGGTATCTATGCTTGCAGAAAAATTGTCTCCAGCAGGAGTTCAGCTGTGCTATGAACTGAATTCGAGAAGCTTATTTGCAGTGAATAGCAATTACAGCATTACTGAGTCTATGAATGTATGAACAATGGAACACTCTATACTAGAAGATGGCATTTCTTCTATTAAATGCAGTTTAAGTATAACCCTTTGTATAGCTCTGTCTCCTGTAACACACTGGGCCTATTGATGGTGATAGCTGCTCACAACAGATTATTTTCCCTGGACTCATTTGGGTAGTGGCAGAGAATACAGGTAAAGAACAGACTGAGTAAAAACTTCCCCCAAAGAGCTGGTCAGAAAACCTCTCTCTCTGAAAGAGGTTTGATGCAAGTCTTGCTAGTTGAAATTATCTGACTCTGAGAAGTTAGACAAGAATGCCAAATGGTATCTTCTTGTCTTTAAAAGCAACAATTTGTAACTAAAAAAAAAAAAAAAAAAAAAAAAAAAAAAAAAAAAGTATTGAAAAGGAATCCATGCGCTACAGTGGGCTCTGCACTAGGTATCCTGAAATGCTCTTCTTCTCCCACTTGTTCTTTCTTCCATTCCTTAATACCATTTAAGAATCCCTTGCCCAGGCCTGACACAGCTGTCTCTTTTTCAGGTGAGCAGACTCAAATTAGGAAAAAAAAAAAAAAAAAAAAAAAAAAAAAAAAGAAGAAGCAGATTTCAATACCAGCAAGTTCTACAACTTTAAAATATTCCATTGATGCAGAACAAAAGAAAATAGCCCTGCCATTTCATCACAATGAACCAGTTTCCCAATGTTCTCCAGACTCATACTACAAAGTATGAGACTGAGAGCCCTTGTCAGTTCCTGGATTTCAGTACTCTTTGGAGGGATGTGAAAAGGAAGGGTGAATGAGCTCTGAACATATCAGGAAGAAACCAACTACCATGAAAAAAAACAACATTCATGCTGCCAAGACACTTATCCTTGAACTTTTAAAATGAACTATTCAAGAGGGCACTGTTGTTGAAATTCAGGTAATATCCTAATATAGCTTTTACAGCCTTTGACTGAAACCGGCTGACACACAGCATATTGAAACCTGGAAAAAGGACATTTTCTCTACATTTAATCAGCTATCTAGCCATGCTCTGGGTAACACTGCAGACATTATGCTCCTTAATATGATTATGGCAATATTTTTAATCTATGTCTCATCAGGGTTTTTTTTCTCCTGTGTTTAAGGTTGCTTTCTTTATTTTATTTGGTCTCAGATTTCACAAGTATTTCTTTTCTTACAGTGTGTTGTTTTGTTTTTCACACTCTGGCATTTCTTTTCTGAAATGTTACCACAATCACCTCATGGGAATTGTGGTTCAAGCATCCTATCCACCCATCCCATTTTCCAGGCTGCACCTTCTCTTCAACAAGCATCTCCAACCACCCGCTGCGAGCTCGTCTTCTTGTGAGGAGGAAAGGCACATAACTGTACAGAATCAGAGGAGTATTTTTTAACTAGTGGGCGAATTCAAGCTCTTCCTGCTATCTGAATCCCATTTATCTCTAAAGAGTGAGATAATAAAATTGATCTGCTTTTGCCATGTTTTTCTTTTTTTACTTCCTTAAATGTGTGATATCATGTAATTGCAATGTATGAAGTTTGGAACCGCTGCGTACTTCCTCTGCTTCCCTCTATAACAAACAGATGTAATTTTGCAACAGCAGGTTGGGAATAAGGGGAGAAACAAGCAACTTAAGAAGAAGGATTTGGATCAAATGCAAAATGTACCCAGAAATACTAATTTTCATATATGGCTGTTATATTTGAATTAAAGAGAAAACCACAGAAACTATGCCAGCAATATTCCTACAAATCGAATTTACTTGAGGACTCCTTTGAACATCAATTACTTTCATCATTACTATTACTATTTCTTTTTCTTTTTAAACAAACCAAAATTATTTTCCTAGAATGGTTCCTTGTCCTGTGGCCATCTAGAGCAGGAGATACAGCCTAGCACAGCCTGAAATCTGGTTTATAACCTTGCTCTCCTTGTAACTCAGGGCAAGGACAAACCTGATGAACTGTAATTTTTTTTATTATTATTTTCGGCCATCTCAAGAAAGCAATTTCTATTCAGCTAGCAACCTACAGTCAAGCACAAGTAAACAGGATTGTGGTGGACTTTTATTTCACAGTTAAGCCTTTATTACTGAAGGCACAAGTCTGAATGCATTGCATGCATTAAAACACAAGCCAGTTCCTCGAGCAGAGATTTGACTGCAGCTGGTGAGAACTGGAGGCTGTGAGCTTGGACTTCTGGCTTCTTATTTTCAGATGAACTGCTATGCAACCCTAGGCAGCTTTTGTTTGCCATACCTCAGTTTCCCCAGCTGTGAAATGATGATGAGAATTGGGTATTACGAGCTGAGGGACAGATTCTGACACCTTGATTCAGAACTGAGTAGTGCGATCGATTTCAGTCTGAGGAAAGGGTGACAGCATCTGTCCATTAGGGTTTATAAAGCAACTAGACTCTTGGCTGATGGATTGGATTGGATTTCAGTGCTGAGATGTTACCATGAAGGGTTCTTCAATGCAGTTAAAATAAATTAGATAAAGAAAATGTTTTGAGAGGTTTGGATAAAAGAGATGCAGAGAATCCTGATGATAGTGGGAAGAACAGTTCCAAGGACAAATAATAAACAGGAAGAGAGGTCCCACTGGAAGAAGACAGCAAGTATTGTGTTTGTGTGGTTTTTATTCCTTTGATGTTTGGAGTGGAAAAAAAAAGAAAAGGGAAAGACAGTCTAGATAAAATAAAAACATATTATGGGTGATTTTCTTGAACTCAAGATGATATTACAAAAAAAACCATGCCTTTTTTCGCCCCTTTTGGAGCTATTTACACTATTTATTTAATCTTTTATTCTTAGACCATCCTGCTATTTTTTAAAAGAGCCCTATAACATGAAAAGTTGAGAATTTTCTCTTCACATATTCTGAAAATAAATATTTTGGCATTTTTAAAAATTGCTGGCATTGAAACAACTTTTTTATGAATTTTCTTTTTTTTTAAATCTTACTTGGATTCATGCTTAGTTTAATATTCTATTATTTACAGAAAAAAGAAAAAATTCCTTCTTCTGTTCAAAGTTCTTTCCTTTCTTGTGCAAAGTGGATGCCAGAGAAGATACTTGGTGATGAATACATGGGGTCTTTTTTCACTCGATAAAATACCAGAAAGTCTTTTAGAACCTAGACTTCTAGAGAGACATTTGACTGCTGCCTGAGCAGTTTGTATCTATGTCTTACTTTTAAGTGTCCAAGAAGCATAAATGCAAAGTTGTTTGAACTTTGCAGCCACTGGGGAAGGCAGTGGCCTCTCTTACCATCAGCTGCTGCTCAGCTGCATGCCTTCTTTCACTCTTCATTCATTTTCTTAAAAATTCAGTGTGAATGCTTCACCTTCAATTGATCAAAACCTCACAAATGGTAGGCTAAGCATTTCACACAGGGAAATGATTATGTTGTGTGGCGGGTGGGAGATTGATGGCTGTTCAAAGGCCACTAAGACCATGCAAGCCTCAATATTTTTCCAAATCCGTCAAAAAATATCCGCTTGAAAGCTCTCTGCTTCTCAGGGACTGATTTTTCTTGATTTCAGGGAGAGCTGAACAAATTTTGCCGGAATTGCAAGAATGGGCAAGCGTGGAGCTGATGGAGATAAATTGTTCATGATGGAATGGGCATCCAAAGACCTAATCCCATGATGACAGAGGCTTAAAAGGAATAGGGGCAGTTTGCAAAGTAATGACAAACATGGAATAGGAGTGCAGAACAGGATGTGTCCCAGGGCTCTGCAGCGTGTAACAGATCTCTTGCCAGGCGATGCTTTGGGAATTATCGCGAGACTGGCAGTGAAGAAGGTCCAGGTCTCCTCAGCTGCCTGTGCCCTGGCCCAGGACCCTCAGTGGGAGGAAAACCCTTTCTAGCAGATGGAGCTTGCGAGCCACAGACACACATCCCAAAAAAAAAATCAATTTCTGCCAGTGGAGCACAGCGATCCCTCTCTGTCTTACCCACACACACCATTACACCTTTCTCCCCAGACTGATTGCCACCAAACAGAGTTAGTGGGGGGAAAAAAGAGAGATCATTTGAATGATGTGTATTAAAAATGACTGCTTTGCACTGCATCTGGGGGTGTGACACAAGCCCTTCTTCATCTCCCAGCCACCTCCCTGAGGAAAACAGTGCTAGCTCCAATTCACAAGTCCAGAAGAAGACACAGACCAGGGTGCAGTGATTTTGTTTGAGCTATGCTCTGAAGATCACATTGGCCTCTGGAAATATGTCTAATTTGCAAACTTTCTCCTCAGATGATCTCATTTTTCATTTTATCCATAGGAAAAAAAAAAGCCTAATGAAATGTTTCAATTATATTAAACAAAAAGAGAATACAACTTCAACTATTTATTTTACTTCCTTCACTTTGAAGAGAACAGGAAGCATGAAAACCAAGTGATATTTTCAAAATTCTTTTACATTGATATTTATCAGAAATACTTTAAAACAAAATATATATTTACTTTAGAAATGTCTCTTGGCTAAATCAAGTTAAAAAAAAAATAAACAGGAAGTTCTGCATGAAATTTATTTTTGCCCCAATAGAAAAATATTTCCACTCTCCAATCTAATTGATTCTTTCCATTGAATAGCAGGTTTGCTAACCCAATACGAAACTCTACTTGGATCCTAAAAAGGGGGACCAAGAGTCTCCAGTCTGTTTGTGGCTTTGCCATTGCTGTTCATTTTCCACAGAGGCCACTCCAATACCATAATGATGGGTGCAAAACTCAACCCCCTTGGACTGACAATGGGTAATAAACACCCACAGTGCTCATGCTGATCCTTTGAAATGCTCCTGTTTGTTTTGTCCTTTATGTCCATGATTTGCCCTGGTCTTCCTCAAAACCACTTCTTTCTTCCCTTATTCCAGATTCTATGTCCTAAGTCCAGGGCTCATCCTCACTCTCCATGGTGTTGTTTGTGAGAGGGAGGTGAGAAATTATCTCAGATAATTTCTCAGATGTGCTATGAAAGGGAAAATCATAGGACAAACATATGTCATCCTGCTTTCCTTGAATAATCTCTTTCTTCAAATTTCAATCAGTTCAGTGTACCACTGGTAGTAGATGAAAACTGCGTAAACAGACTCAAAACATCCTGTCTTGGTTTTCTTTGCCATGTAAGCTTATCAAAAACAAACACAGAGCTAATATATAAAAGCATTCACATGATGTCTGGCTGCGTAACAACTGTAGGTAGTGGAATTAGTTTAGGCAGGCTGGGTGTGGGCCAGAATGTCAAAGGATGCATTTTAAGTGTCTGGCAATTCAATTGCATTAGGCAGCTCATTGATATCCCGTGCCTATTGTGGCTGAGTACCTGCGATGGTTCATTAGTTTTTATCAACAGCCATTATGAAATCGTTGCTCTGCTTTCAAATTTCGCAGGGACATTACTGCTGACCCACGGAAAAACAATAAGGGATCAGAGGAGCGATGGGGTGTGTGTGTGTGCACGTCCTGCAGGCACTGCCTTGGAGCTGAGGAGGGAAGAGGCAGGGGCGAGGGAGCTGGCTGGGCTGCTGGGGTGAGGAGACATCTCTGTTGGGTAGGTGCCCAATGGGAGGTGAGGGCTCTGGAGAGCTGAGGGAGAGGATGACAGATGGCTTGTTTGTTTGCTGGCCTGAGCATGTGAAAAAGTGACGTTCTTCACTTTGGTCTGTCTCGCAGCTGCCTTGTTCTGGGCAACAGGTATGAGCTGCAGTGACCCACCTCGCTCTCTGTTCTACCAAAGCACTTCACCCTTCCAAAGCGTTCAAGAACCCTTGTTATCCAGCCCTCACAAGACACCTTAATTTTGCCTTGTCTTGCTACTTCACGTATTTCAGAGCCCAATTCCAGTTACTAAAAGCACAGTTCTACCTGCATTTATATGCCACTCTCAAACGAGAATGACATGGTTTGCATCGCATACACAACAGAGATGCTCAGCCAAGCAAATGTATGAAGGTTGCTTATTTACTTAAACCTTCTGTAAACAAGAATGAATAGTTTTAAGATTAACCTTTCGAAAATTCTTCAGCTGAGTTATTAGTATTTTTAAACCATGAAACTTCAATCTCTCCTATGAAACAAACCAGTGCTTGTAAACACAGCTACTGTACTATCCTTGCTAACCCGAGATGTGATTTCACCTAGGTCCTGAGGCACAAATGCTAGGAAAAGGCTAACTGATAAACCTGGAGCACCCTGAACCCCTTCACACTAGATGTACATACAACATAGTAGTCTGTCGCTCAGAATAAAAATTAACTTTCTAGATTTTGACATCAACCTCTTTTCTACAGAATCATGTTGATTTATTCCTGGTTGAGAGGATGATCTTGTAAAATTTCTTTTATAGTTGTCATGAAAAAAAGAAAGAAAACTCCAAACCTTACATATATGTGGACCTCCCCTGCCCATGACACTTAGATTCTCAATTTATAGAATTATTTTGAAGCTTACTGAAGTCAGTCACACCTTTTCTTTTATTTTAGTTTAGTTGTTACCTTTGGCTAAAAAGGTACATGTCTTTGTTGGAACATTTTGAAAAATGTGACATGAAGCTTTTCAGAGGTAGAGAGGTGAGTGATCGCAGTGTTGGTAATGACAATAATTTGATATTGTTCCTTCAAAATAAATATTTAAAATAAAATTTATAAACTGAAATCTGTCTCTGTTTTGTTATTTCAGGAAAGTCAAAAAAAAGCGTTCTTGAGAACCTTGTACAATCTTTACAAAACTTAAGATATTTTTTGAAAGAGGAAAATAATTATTACTATATTTTACACAGAGTTGAACATCTAGATCCTAAACAATTCTACTTTATGCACTGATCTGAAAAGAAAAACATAGGTGGACACAAATGATTCGGCCTTTATATATGTTAGGATAAAATTCAAGTTACACAATTTGCCATGTGAATAAATAGTAAAAGAAAAAGGAATTGCAGCATATGCCAAAACAAAACCAGAACAAAAATGCAGCAGGAGAAAAAAAAGAGGCTTGCTTGTTAAGTTACATCTGTGGTATTTTTTTCACTGAAATGCTGAGGGAAACTATAAAACACCATGGACTCTGTAATATCTGTTAAGAAATTCCTCACTGAGCAGAGCGTTTTCTGAGCTTTCTGAGAAGTAAGTTCTGATCTGATGCAACGTTGTGTTCATTGCAACATGGAAGAAGCATTCCAGGGGACAATACAGGCTTTTGTCTCTAATGGAAAATCTAATTTGATGTCCATCTTCAGGCAGTGCAGCTGGGGATAATTACACATTCCTGTCACAGACTGAATGCTTCCTGCTCCGTGGGAGGGTAGGAGGCACAAACACAGTCGCCTGACCACTGTAATGGAATATTGAAATCCAAGGAAAAGCAACTGATGATTCCTGGCTTGAAAAGTGCACGGTGTACTCAGTTTTTCCCTTAACACCTGCTGCTCTCCAGCTTCTGCTGACCCTCTACAGCTCCCTACCGTTGTCTGCACCTCCTTGGTGGAACTTCTTGAGCACTGAGCACCCACAGCCCTGCCTCGTTCCAAGTACACAGCCCTCAGCACACCCACGACCTTCCCAGTACAAAACTTACCTTAGTGCTCCACCTCCCTCCTTTTCCAGAGCTTTGCAAGGAGCTTGTATTTTCACACTGTTGGTTAATAATATATGAATGTACATATTTACCACTCAGGGTGTTTAACTTGATGTGTCTGTTTTATGTATAATGAGACACAGCTAATGTGTTTAAGTTCATGGCTCAGCATCTTGAATTGGTCATTAAAATGCTCACCTTTGCTGCACTGATTTATTAAATGGCTCATGGAAATGGCCTCGTCTAGTCTATTTTCTCCTGTATGATAATAAAATCAAAGCATACAAATGTCAAAATACATACGGGTATACAAAACCCCAAATATAAAACAATATAAAGTTGTCGTGTATCCATGTGTGAACATAAGCATAGAAAACTCAGTTGTGTTGCTGAAAATCACCAACACACTTAAAAAAAATGCCCCAAATCCCTTAAATAACACCTTGGTGCATCATTGAGCTCATGCCTTGATGCATTTGATGTATTTTTCCCTAAATACTTTTTCCAGGTGTTCAGGAAAAGTCTTTCTCATTGCCTGTCACCCATACACTGAAGCTCTGTAAAATCATTAGTGACCAGCACTAGGGCAAGTATTTGCTATCAGCTTCCAACTTCAGCAGATTCCTCCATTTCTCTTCCCTGTAATTTTCCAGGTCATTGTATTCTCACTATGTAGAAACTTCAGTATCCTAATGTGCTCTTTTCCTACAGATTGCTGTCAAAATAGTTTTCTAAAAGAGAGAAAGAAACAGATAAGCCAAGTATTGCAGATAGGCTGAAGAAATATCAGTGCCATTTTCATTTATAAAGTACATAGAATCAGATTGCCTTAGGTAAAAAAGAAGGCAACACTGGCATGACCGTAGCAGGCTGAAATACCTGCTCACTTGGTAAATTTCAGGGTTTTGTCCAAAGAAAAAATTACCAGTACTCAAGTCACACTTATGTCCCCATCCAATATACTTGGGACCTGTGATTGTACCTACCCATAAATAGAATTTTATATATTGTCTGGTCTTCTGGCTCACTAAGACTGCACATTTTTGCAGGAAGCACAGGTTTGAGGTGCTTTTTCACAACTGCTGCCAGTGATGGAATTAACACCACGGAGCTGGTTAGCTATTGATAGCAGCAAGCAGAAGAGCTTTCAGACTACAGCAGCTATAGATGTGTCATTACAGAGTGAAAAGGATTATTATGAAAAGCTTCCGCCAGCACAGCTCCAGATGAGGCCTTCCCTTACATCTGGGGAAAAACCAGAGGATATCTCAATACTGTGCTTTTATTCTGTCGTTTTCCTTTTTGCTTTTTCCTCTGTCATTTCTAGTCACGCCATAGAGTCATTTCATAGTCATGCTATGCTTCTATGTAGCATAGATTTGGTCCGCTGATCAGTGAGAGCTGCCTGAGTGTTCCATAAGCAAGGCCAACTGAACGAACACGTTCTCAAAAAACCCCAAAAGCTTTTAAACTCCTCATCCTCTTCAAATATATTTGAATTGAAGTCATGACATGACAATATCTGAATGCAGCAGACCAGTGAAATATAAATATGAGGACTAAATAGTTCTTTGTCTGTCAGAAAATGCTGTGAAAATTTTCCAGATTTGGAAAAAGCATCCAAAATAACAGAACAAGAGAAACCCTACTGATATCTATTTTTATTTATTTATTTGTTTATTTTTATTTTTCTTTCTTTTCTTTTTTTTCAGTGAATTTCTCTTTTTTGAGTTTTGTGACCCAGAACACCCAGCAGAAAAATTCACCACTTCCTAGAAGAGGTTTATGCCATTTAATTATCAGGATTTCTATTTCAGCCTCTACGATGCTGGCCAAGAGAGCAGTTCCTTGGCCGTGGGGTTGATAGTCACTAATTATAGACTGTGCCAAATATGTAAAAAATTTCAAGAGTAGGCAAAGGAACGGAGTGTGCCAGCAATTAGCTGTGGAAAAGATGAAGACTCATTTGGATCCTCAGCATTAATGTTGTCCTTTTTGCCTTCTCCTGAGGAATGAGAAACTATCCTCTTTTGTTTTGCTACTTATCATGTGCCCTGTAACTGAAGACCTTCACTTTCTCTGAAATAGGAAGACTCTAAGTAAGGCAGAATAACATCTCACGTGACAACTACAGCTTATTTCTATATGTTTGATTGTAAAAAAGCAAACATTTACTTTGGAGAAAGACTGAAGTTGAGTGAGTCAGTTAAGAAAAGAAGTTTAGCACGCATTTTGAACCACTCAAGTTTCTTGCCAGGGACACACATACACAAAATGGGAACTAAGCAGTTCATGGTCAGATGTGTGCACCTAAACCAATTGACATATCCCACTTTTTTTCCTCCTTATATGCTAAAATACACTCCAACATAAATATTAGATCCAGGGACTGTAGACTGCTCACAGACCTTCCCAACAAGTCTCAGGTGATGCTGGTGCTGGCCGTTTCCATGTCATCAGCAATGTCATCAACTGACTGTACCAGAGAGGTCAGGTCTGCTGTGACACTTATACAGATCAAATCACCATCACATGGGATTCAAAAAGGACTCAGCTCAGATCCTTCAAGCTATTTTGACATCTACGTGGCACTGACTTTGAAGCGAGCTGGGCAGCTGCAGTGGGAGCCAAGATGGCCATACCACATTCCTGCACTACTTTGCCATCAGGAAATCCCACTACACAGCCCAGAGGTATGCAGCTTGCAGCATCCTTCACCACCACTCCCACCCCTGGCTGCAACTCATTAAGTTTCCTGAATACATCTGGGACATCTATAAATATTTATGGTTGCAGGCTGACATGACTTTCTCAAAGTCACAGAGGACTTGCATCATGGAGCACAAAGCTCATTTCACTTCAACCACAGGGTCAGGCTTCCTTGTTAAACAGGGATGCTCAGCCCCCCACTCTGCCCAGTGCAGACCCCTGGGGGTGCACACCTCTGCAGCAGCCCCCCCACAGCCAGCCCTGTCCCTGCTGCTGGACTGGTACCTGCCTGCTCCTGCCCCTCGAACCTTCGCTTTGTGCATGTAGTCTGAGCACAGACCCCAGTCAGGGCTGCACTTCAGGCTGCCTGGCTCCGGCAGAGGAGCAATAAAGAATTTCAAATGCCTTTAAGGCACATTGACTTTCAGAAATGGTTGACGCAGTCATTTTTCATTTATTTATTTATTTGTTGGGCACAGCCTCTTTTGTGTGTGGAATGTTTTCTTTTCTGCCTTTTCTGGCAAGAGATTGGAGAGTAAATTACTAATATATTATTAATAGAAGACTTTTTTGACAGTTAAAGCAGGCAAGCAAACAAAGAAAAAAACTCACAAAACCAAAATTACAACAAATTACAACAGTGCATGAAAGTGAATTAACAAGTATACAAATTGAAGGGATGATCTTTGTCCTGGCAGAGAATAGTAGCTGAAGAGGGATTGGTGACACAGACATGCTGCTGAGACACATCACCTGAGCAGGGGGCTGGAATATGTGTTCCACAGCACTTCTTGTCTTTCCCATAGAAAAGAGTGATGCACTCTTACTGTCTGTCTCAGTGTGGAGCAAATTTGGCTGAGCAAAATCATAGCTGAGCATTTGGGTGGTGTCTTAGTGTTGGTACTTTCTTGCTTATGTAGCTCTTCCAAAATAGATGAAGTCTCCACACATTTACTGTTCGGTGATTGCCCTGTATTTAGACAGGGACAATACACAGAATTGAATAAAACTGACTTCAAGGCAGGTTTTGAAAATCTGACATAATAGAAGAAAGACTGTCTATTCACCCTATGGTTGAGCAGCCTTGGCTAGTCTTTTTCTTTTCTTTTTTTTAATAAGTCTTTATTTGAATATCTTTAGAGAAATATCTTCTTCAGCAGTGAAAATTAAAATGAAACTTTAGGAAAAAAATCTAAGGCTACAGAGCCAAGCATTGTGTGTGGACAGATTAGAGTTAAGGCTCATTTGCAGGAGAAAAGACAGCACAACATTTGCAGTGAAAAGAACAGAAAGGATCTTGCCCCCACTCTTTCACTTAATAGAGGCAGTTTGGGGAAAATTTCTAATGAATCCTATCCAACCATAAAATCATGTAGAAAATGAATTGTATCTGACAATAAAATAAAAGTGAACTAAATTACAATGTTCCTATATTCGCAGGACAAATTAATTTCATGTTTGGAATACTAATTGTTCACTGTAGGGCCTTGCAAGTATTTATTGTCATTGCTTCATTTGCCACCAGAGGAACTTCTGCCCATCCAGAACGATATGTTTTTGACTGTAGCACCAAAGGGAAGAGAGCAAGACTTTTGGAGCAGAAGGGAGAACTTCCCAGGTGCCACCCCGCCTGCTCCCCGGGACAGTTTGTGGAAAGCCATCTGAAGGGTGGGTGATTTGTCCTTTGAAGATGGAGGGAGAAGGAAAGTGGACCTGGATAGGAGTTGTGACTGGCCCCCAAAGACACCATCTGACACATGTTCTCCAAACTCCTCATCAAAGGCAGAGGCAGCAGACCTGCCCAGTGAGCCCTGGGTCTCGAAGGAGCTCAATTATCTCTCTGAAGAAAACATACCTTTAAGATCTAAGAGGCAGCTGTCTGGACAGAAGAGTTTCAAGTAGCTCAAAGGAGGCGCTATGAGAGATAAACCATGTTTGTACCACACAATTATTACAGTCAAAAGTACAAATAAATAGAACACCTTCCCCAAAAGCAAGAATATTTTTAAAAATACACAGTAAAAATTTATGTAACTATGTGAAAGCTGTGTGTACACACAGCTAAAAAATGTTTTTAACAAAAAACCCCATTAAACTAATAAAACAGATTAAAGAAGTGATAATTCAGTGGGGAAGTTTGAATGCTCAATTCCATGACAAGTTCTATTAATATGACTGTTTTTAGGAGACAGAAAAGAGAAGCTATTGCACCCAAGGGGGATCTTAGAGCAATCATTTTTCCTGAAGAGAGTTCATTTTGAAATGCAAGGCTTCTTCTGAACTGCCAATGGCTCCCTCTATCCCCTAAAAATTCATGTATGTTTCTGATTGACAGGTTTAATGGACTACTTTTGCATGATGCCAAAGCCACTCGATATTTGAATTTAGTTTGGAGTTGCATGACTGTCTTCATCCTCCCTAGGACCTTCTAGCTGTACTCTCTCCACCCTTAATGAATTCCTATCTCAGGGAAAGTAAGCCAAAAGAAAAGCCTGGGCTCCAGTGACTAAGGTTACTTTGGGCACCTGTAATGTTAAAAAGTCTGGGCAATGCAGTGCTGAAAATGAAGCAAACTACAGAGGCTTCCTCTTACTCAGCATCTCTGTCTCACCATGAACTTCTCCCCCGAAGCAAGGTAACAATACCAGGAAATTTCTGATGTAAGGCAAGGAAGGCCTAAAAGAACCTAAAGAGAAAGCCAGATCCAGGATCCCTGAAGGATAGAAGATGCATCCACTCACTTTCAGGCTCAAAAAAAAAAAAAAAAAAAAAAAAAAGTGATCAAAAAAGATAAGTAAGATAAGTAATGGTTGTCTCAGGAAGGCTGAGTGCTGCTGCAGCCTTCGTCCATCAGTGTTCTGGTACAACACTTCCGTTCTCCTACTTCTGAGGGGGGAAATGAGATATGATGGTACTCAGAAGGGTGATTAGAGCAACCGTTTTCCTTGAAGATAAAATTACAAGAAAAGATCTGTATTATCGGAAAGTGGAAACAGTAATAACCTCCAAGGCTTCTCTCCCACTGTGGGATAGGGAGAAGGCCGGAAGGAATCATTTGCTCTGCACATCCTGTTTCATTTCAGTCCCTTCACACTAGTCTATTTTCTATTTTCCATCTTTTCTTTGCCCTGCTAAACTCACATTTGAGAGGGCTTGGACTGGCTCCAAAGCTGTCTTCACTAAGAGGAGCTGTCTTTCCTATTGGCTGAGATGAAGTTTTGACTGAGAGGGTGCATATGCTTCTTGTGATTTCCTCCTGCTTGCATTTTGCCCAAATCCATGGCTTGTTCCCTGTGGTGTACCAATGTGTTATGCACTTGCTCATCCCTCTGATCCCCTTCTTCTAGGTATTTAATCTGCTGCTCTCATTCTGCGTAGAACCAATTTTAGACACTTTGACAGGATTTCCCACAACTTATGAAGATCTGCGTTTAAAATATGCGTTTGCACAGAAAGCTCAGGTTTACTGTGCCAAGGGCTGTAGCCTTACATGCACCGCCCAGTCCTTCTGGTCCAGTACTGTCCCCTCCCAGGCATGCAGGCCCACTCACGTGGCATGCAAAAGTGGCTGCTGGGATTCTCCTGCAGCTAAGTCCATCCAATGTGTTCTTTCTTCATTTGGAGATCAATTCATCTGGAGGGAGATGAATGGACTGCCCTGGGACTCCCAGGAGAGAAAAAAATTTGAGTTTTCATAGGAAAGGATTTTAAACAGATGAGAGACAGCTGCTTCTGAAATGGGAAGCAGAAGGCATGCAGAAGTAATGCAAGGTCATGGAGGATAATAACTACTGGAAAAGTAGTTGCGCCTGGAAAGTGTTGAATGATTACAGAGAAATAATTTCAGAATGAATGGGAAGAGTGGATCAAATCCAGACTGGAAGGACAAGTGAGATGGGTGGAAGAGAGAAATGTTGCACATAGATGTGACGGCTTCCTACATTTTGCTCCAATGGATTTGACCCTCCTTACCTGAAGCGCTTAGGCTCTAAAAATTTTCTTACTGCACGAAAAAAGAAAATCCACCTTCACAGAACAGAGTAACACGTCCCTTTCGTATTTGCACAGAAGAAGAATACGCTGTTCTTGTTCAATCCTTCTGTCTTAGCAGGAATAGCACACCCTAACAGGTTTGCCGGGCAAGCAAAGCAGGATCTACAGCTAGAGACAAGACCTTTATGGGAGAACATATTGCTGCAGATCTAGAGAAAAAAAGTGGAAGGCTTAGAGAGAAAGGAAGGTTTACGACAAGAAGGGAAAGAGAAAGACGCCAGTACTTTGTTAGAAGAGAATGAACCTAAAATTTCTTTAAGAGTGAAGAGGAATCTCTCCTCCAAAATATTCAGACATATGTTAGAGTTCCCTGTGCTCTTACATTACCAATGGAGCCTAATAATTCTTTTTGAAATTTCATGTCTGATTTTTCTTAGTGGAGATGCTGTCACACAGCTCAACAGTTGATAGGGGAAAATATGATTTTTTAAATGGATTAGCTTACTGCCATTATAACTATCAAATAATTTATCGGTAATATTGTTCTATTCTCTTCCCCCAGGCATCAGGTATCCAATAAAACATGGGTAAGATGATTTGTGAAGTATGAATATTAAGACTCTTCCCACCAAAGACCATCCAGAGACATGGACAACTTGTGGATGTGGTCAGTACTGCAGAATTGCACCTTGGGACAGCTGGAACCATGGACTATGAAATGAGCAGATCTCTTGCTGTCATTTCCAAAGGTCTGATGTGGTGACTGGTCAACAGCTTCCACTAGATTCCCTGAGATCGCGCACGAAATGTGGAAATGGTGACCACTGCCTCTCACGGAAACAGAGACAGTCCAGCTTCCTGACCCAGCTGAGCCCAGAACTCAGCAGCAGCTGAGGCCAACTACTTCTGCATATATTAAAAATACCTCTATGTATTAATTTCTTGCCTTGAGGCAAGCAAGCAGTTCATTGCATCAGGCAAGCAGCAGGTCCTCCACAGAGGTGAGATACCACTGTTCTGCAGGTCAGTGATCTCTGTTTTCTGCATGAGACCACAGACCAGAACCACATTGCCAGCACAATCTGAATGTCTTGGTGATGTGGACATCTCGCCATGCTGATCAGAGGGGGCAGCCCACAGACTCTCCTGTCTGACCATGGAAGGGATGCAGCAGCAGGGAAAGCTGCACACTAAGCCTCACTGTGCTGCAGGGATATTATCATGATTAAGCACCAAGTCATTCTGTCCACAGGAAGCAGGTGTTTTTTGTGGCCATGGCATGAGTGCTAAGGCATGTGCTGCATGGGTTGGTTTCAGTGCTGTGGGCAAAGGTTTTGGGTGGTGTAAACTGAGACCATAAAATTCATAGCACACCCTCTGGTAAAGGGAGAAATAAGTTTTACACCTATAATGAGAAAGGAAAAAGCTTCCAATTATCTTATTCAGGTGGTTTGCCAGCAAACAAATATTTATGGATCAAGAATCACAAGAAAACACACTCTAAGTATTCAAAAAGATGAACGCAATACCTTTAGAGAAAATGAAGGAAGAGGAAAATTTTCTTTTTGTGACATTCAAAACTCCTATTTTACCATTATAATCATCATCATTAAAAGATATGCCCTGCACGCTTGAGTTTACAAAGGAAGACAAATATCAGATGACATTGAAACATTGCATCTTGAAACCCAGTGCAAATAAAAAAGGAGTTTTGTAACATAATTACATTCCCATTAATATGTTAATCTCTTATATACAGGCATAGAGAAGCAAATACATTACTTTTAATAATTAACTCTGTAGTGAGGTTTTATTGCTGGGAAAGAAGATTTCTCTATGGAAGGGTATTTAACATTTTAATTAAGTGGTTTTTGATAGATGTTTACTGTTGCTTCTATTTCTGCTTAAAACAAAATCATGCGATTAGGAGAAAATGTAATTTTGTCACCAAAAATTAGGTTTTTTCATTTGAAGGAAGGTCTAAGGTTCCCTCTTCTTTGCTGTCTAGTTAGTGTACAGCAGTTGTATAGTGTATTTTAAGAGACATGCATTTCTTATGGAAAGGTTCCATTTTGTTTTCTTTTTTCCTTTCAATAATTTTATACTTTTTGTGCCACTGAACATTGCCATCGTATTTGACCTTCCACTATAAGGCTGCCTATGTTTTGGTGAAATAAGAAAACTCAGAAAGGATATCTTAAAAAAAAGAAATCACAGATTTTTTAGATAGAAGCTGCTAAAGGAAGCAATACCATGGGAAAAGTAGCCTTAATGAATTGCAGAATCACAGGATCCAGGCAGGAGAAAAGAAAAAATAGACGAAAAAAGAACAGGACTGAAAGACATAAAGAAATGAAAAGTCTAGCAGGGATTTCCAGGCAGTGAATCTGGACAATGTACTGCTCTGAAAATAAGTCAGCAAGCTTTATGCATGGACTGACACTTGAGCTTGATACATAAACTGATAATTGAAAGGCTTTCCAGATGGACACCTACTTTCCAGACCCGAAAAGGTGGATGCAGATCAGCTAACCCTGCAATGACTTTCTCTGGTGAACTTGAGTGTGACTCTAGGAAAAAAAGCATCTGAGTGAGAAATAACCATATGGTCTCCACGGTTCATAGGTAGTGCTCGAAGCTGCCGCCGGGAAGGGTCAGCTCTGACCACAGCTTGTGTCAGCATGGCTCTCAGCCCCGCTAGAAACAGTCCTGCAAACCCCCCTTTCTTTCCATACAGGTTTGAAATCCAGACAGCAAGTGGGATAAACAACAGATCAGAATTTGTTCTCTGGCTTCCTGAGCAAACGAATAGCACCCTCTCATTTTGGCTTATAGCAGTGATTTCAGAAGAAATCTATAGACACAGGTTTTGAAAAAGCATGAAAAGTCCTACAGATGACAAACAATAGGAATCCCTTTCTGTGAGCCATCCAGACACCACATGCACAAGATCTGTGTTGAATTATTTAGGCGGGGAAAAGCCTTTCAGGCACTTTTAACAGCTCTAGATACTATTCAGCAACGAGGAGAGATGAGCACTAAGGTTATTTGCCTTAGAAGGAATTAAATAACTGCAGGGAAGCTATGTTACAGTAGCATTTATTACATATATTTACATAGCATATATTTACAGTGCTTTATTGAAAAAAGTAGATGAAGCCAGAAATCTTGGCCACTCTGACCACTCGCTTATAGTGATCCTGGGCACTGAAAAATACACAGATGCTGAAGTGAACACCCCAGCCCCAGCAGCAGTATCCTATGAGAAGCCACAGGGCTTTGGAGTCTGTCCCTGATTCTGGGACCTCTGGGACTAAGGTGTGAGCCACCTTGTTGATGAAGGTAGGTCGTCATTGAATATGTAAACCCGGTGACACTGGCAGACTTGGCAGCTGTCACTCCTGCACGACAAACCCTGCTCCTAAAGGATGGCTGGACAAACATAAGCAGCATGACTCAAGCCTGCACAAGAGCAGGGCATTTCTGGATTTATTTCTAATGCACATGCTGGTGAGTTGAATGGATGGGGAGAGAGAGAGCAGGAAATCAGGGAGGGTACATTTCTTCATCTTAAAGAGAAATGATAAAATGGGTGCACATCGGATACTGCAGGACAGCACTGCATTGGTGTCTTCCACACCACCTGCCTGTGAGCATCCGTATGAGCAGCCCTGCTGAACTCCATGTGCATGTCAGGTTATCCACATTGACCTACAGACAATGGGGAGGATGAAGCCTCCTAAAATATTTTTTTCTGAGTCTGCCACTAAGGGAGGAGGAGATGGGAGAAGGTGGTACTTTGGGCAGGATTGCTGTGGGCTGGTTCAGTCTGATGAAGTGGCAAGCTGGAGCAAGGAGTACAAAGGGCATTGTCCCTGCACCTGTATGTCAGGATGCAGCTTCCTTCCGATACTGTAAAGAGGCAGCAGGCAGGGGATCTGTCTCAGGAGATACAACCTTCAGGTTTGGCGGGTATTCTGCTGAGATTCCTACTCCCTTCTGGTATGGAAGTCTCACAGATATTCGTGAGTTATGTACTATATTCTTGTGTCATCTCTCATTGTATCTCTTCCTGAGGCAGAGCAAACAAGATCCCAAGGCTACCAAAACACTTCCACAAGTAAAAGTTAACATCCCAGGAAAATGATAACAAGTTAGTTGCTCTGTGACCAGCTTATCTTTTTCTTGGCACCACAGACAGGAGAAAAATCTGAAAATGGAAGCTCTGACCACAAATACTGACCTCTTCTTTACAAGGACAGCAAGAGCCTTTAGACTAAAATCACTTTTTGCGACAGAACATCCAACAAAATCTTTTCTTTCTGGGGATCCATTTCACAGCTTCTACCTACTGATCAACTCCAGACCACTCTGCGTCTTGTGTGTCTGCACCCTTCTGCCACTCTTTCGAGGCATTTTTCCCTACCCTCACTCTTATTGAATAGTACGCTGCTGGAATTCTGTAGGATTACTTGCAGACATAAGATGCTAACCTACATCGTAACCATGTATTTTTTCCCCTTTCGGTCTACATTTTTTTCTTCCTCAATATTATCATGAGGGATTCTGATACCTGTGAGCAGTACAAGGCTTCAAATCCCTGTCTTAATTTTACAAAATGGTCTGTATATTTACTTATATCTGTAAGTATAACACACGAAACTGCAAACACTTTGTCTGAAGAAAGCAAATCAAAACAAAGCTGTATTTCACTGCCAGGATGCTTTTAAGCAATTCCCGAAAAATTTCTTCTCTCTGTAGTAAGATATTCAATAAGGAAAGTATAAGGCGATTACTTAAGAATAAGACAGGCTTTTACTTTTGATTTGGAGTGGAAAAAACCCAAGAACAAATTAAAGCCAAGCCACCACAATAGAGCAGCGTGTCTTCTCTGTCAGGCACAGAGGAGGAAATGGCTGCCAGCAGGTACTTCAGTGATCCCAGGGTACAATACAAAGCAGAAATCCAGCCCTATGAGCCAGACATCAGAGCAGTTAAGGCCATCATCTGTGCCTTCACAGCCTCCCCAAATCCCTTTGAGGTCTGGCTTTCCGACAGGCACTGCACTAACCTTCCTGTTCATAGGGGTCAGCAGCTGGCCGTGCAGAGGTGCTACTGCCTCTGCTGCAGATCCCTCTGTCTTTCTCACACCTGGCTGGGAGTGGTACCACTAGCAAACAAAGGACAGGAGTGTCTGCTGTGTGCTGGGCTAGAAGCTACATGAGGACAGTGAGAGTTACACCCTCAGTGCAGCATGGAAGGATGACACCAGGTTTGCTTTCCTCCTAGAGAGAGCTGTGATCCTTCAGCTCTGCCCCTCCTCTGTCTTTTCCTCTTCCTTTCTGAAGGGCAAATAAAGCTCTTGCTCAGGTAGACAACAACTGCACCCCATGCTATGAAAGTATCGTGGAAAAAAGTACAAAAGGCACGGTGGCCTTGTAAAGTGCTGCAGAGAAGGAGAATTTTGGCAGTGCAATATCATCCTTCCCCTCCTCAGCTCAGTTTGTGAGGGCAACACTATATGAGCCCCTTGCCATTACAAAGGAATGTTGAAACAGTTATTTAAAATAAATTCTGGCATGTCTTTATGAAGGAGAAAAGCAAAAATGGAATCCTGATGGTGTGATGAACTCTAATTTTTCAGAGATAACAACAGGCTATTTTCAAGGAAAGCCGAGCGACTTATTGTCATTTAACAGACAAAGGGAAATTGATGAAAACGTGCAATTCTCTGACATTATCTGGACAAATAATGATAGAAGGAAGAATGTTCTGGTCCCTAAAATGAGTAGTCTTATTTAAAAACTATATCGGAAAAAAAAATCATTTGCAGCGAGTCTGAAGAGCAATAACCAATTAGTAATATGTCCCTGGATCCCTGAGAATCTCTCCTAGGCCTCTTCAACCTTGGTCACACCACATCCATTGTGCCTCCACAATCCTACCTCTGAAATGAGGATGAACTGGTAGCAGCATCGCTGCCAGGCACAAGTGACTGTTCCTGAAGTGCTCCGAGGACCTCAAATGCAAGAGGTGGAGTGAGGTGCAGAGTTGCTAATTATTTTAAAGCCCCATCATGTTCATATTAATCAAAGTGTCAAGCTGATTCTCTCTAATTTAACTAAAGAAGACAGAGCTTTCACAGTGGGAAATGCTTTAAAGTTCACCAGGCTTGCATGACAAATTTACTGAACGCTTCCTGCTTGCTGGCTCTGTGTGTGCCTGATGGAATTTCTTTTGCTGTTTCTACTAATTGTCAGAACTACTTCCAGTGGCTTTAAACAAATGTTGACTCAATCCTGCTGTGACATCTCAAAGCCGAATGTTTGATATCACAGATTGCTAGGAAACACAAATATAGGAAAGAAATGCTACTTGAGATCCTACCTGATTGATGCAGAGTGGGGCTACAAAGATACAGCCTGACCTAGAAAATATATTTAATAGACCAAAAAGGAAGCTTTTAAAAAATGCATAAATACATGTAAAAGTGGATCTAAAATATGCATTTGCAGGAGCCAAAACAAGATATTCCTAGAGAGAATGGGCTATCTCCTGGGAAAGAGTTGCATGTTTCATAACCTTCCATGAATGGTTTGATTTTGCTTTAAGAACCAGCAAGAAATTCAGTGCAAAAATAGATAAATCTACATTTCATTTCATTTAAATATTGCCAGTGAAACAAAAGATTTGATGCAAACTGACAAAAGCAAGGAGATTCTAAATGCCTTACCCCTGCTTTTGCTCCCAAGTTCATATCTCTAATGACAGGGTGAGTTTTTGTGGCAGCGGGCACGATGTGGACTGTCAGCTGTAACACCAACCTTTACTGGGCGTTTTGTCATCTTGATCATGTCTCCAATAGCTGGGAAACGTTTGAACCACAACACTAGACCCAGACAGCCAAGTACAGAGCCATTTCCCGTTTTCATCTCTGTCAATGCATCCTGTCGCTGGTTGTGCTGGCCCTCAGAAGAGCATGAGGTTTCTTTGAGCAAGGGACATTCCAAAGGAGAAGATGGATGAGGCAGTTGCAAAGTCCAGGCATCATGGTACTGCATCAGTGATTAAGATATTAAAAACTAATGGTCTTAACTTATTGTTGGCCTCAGTAAGTGCAAGATGGATAGTGGTAAGGGATTTCTCCTAACAAGACCTCCATTTATTCCAGTCTTAACTAACATCTCTTAGTTACTCAAGTCTTTGTGATGAAGACCATCATGCAGATGATGACCCTTGGCACACAGGGTAGTAAGATCTGGAGTCTGAGCTGTACATAATTCCCTTTGCTTACCCGAAGCTATAGCTATTTGCACCTCTACTAGCTGAAGTGATATCCAGTGAAGGAATCTGAATTCTATGTCCTGTGCCAGCCTCTATACAATGAATCTGTCTTTACTGTTCTTTTTTTTTTCACTTGAAGAATATCCATCTTTTCTTAGAATCATTGCACGATTTGGGTTGAAGAGGACCCTAAAGATTATCTAGTTCCAACCCTGTGCCACAGGCAGGGACAACTTCCACTAGACCAGATTGATTAAAACCCCATCCAGCCTGGTCTTGAACACTTTCAGGGATGGGGTCTTCTTAATTCCTTTGGTTAACCTGTTCTAGGACCTCACCACCGTCACATTGAAGAATTTCTTCTTTATATCTAATCCAAATCTATTCTATTTTAGTTTAAAGCCATTCTCCCTTGTTCTATCACCACGCGTCCTTGTGAAAAGTCCCTCTCCGGCTCACTTGAAACCCCCTTCAGGTACTGGAAGGTGCTAGAAGGTCTCTCTGGAAACATCTCTTCTCCATGTTGAACAACCCCAACTCTCCCAGACTGTCTTCATAGAGGTGCTCCAGTCCTCTGTGCATCTTCATGGCCTTCCTCTTCACTCACTCCGACAGGTCCATGTCCTTCTTATGGTGGGGGCCCCAGAGTGGTGTGCAGGACATGAGTGGGATCTCACAGGAGCAGAGCAGAGGGGGAGAATCCCCTCCCTCAACTGCTTGTCACATTTCTTTTGATTCAGTCCAGGATACTGCTGTCTGTCTGAGCTGCAAGTGTGCATGGCCGGGTCGTGTTGAGCTTCTCATCAACCAGTACCCCCAGGTCCTTCTCCCCAGGGCTGCTCACAATCCATTCTCCTCTTAGTCAGTATCTGTGTTTGGGATTTTTTTATTTAGGAGAAGAAGGACTTTATTTGGGACTTTATTTAGGAAAAAAAGCCATAGGCCACTAAATACTGTGGGCGGAAGAGCTGTCGTTTGCAATGATAAAATGTCATTAATTTAGAAGCCAGCCTGTTTTCGTGCACTCCTCACTCCCACTCACTGCCATTTTGGGGGGAAATCTAAAATTATTTGCGTGTTCCTCACAGCCATGTCAAACTTTGACATCCTACTGGTCAATAGGATGAGCTGTTCAAAGTTGTTTAGATAATAGAGCCACAAGCATCTCTATGAAATCCACAAAAGGCTAGATACAGACAAAATTTAATATCAAAATGACTTTGATATTTATTGCAAACAAAACAGAGAACAACAGAAAACCAAAGGAAGTGAGTCGACAAAAAAAGAAAATTCATCAGTGTAAGAATTTTTCTTTATTACTTCTCTTCCAGGCCCCTGTGCAGTCACAGCAGCTATGTTTTGCTGTGACAAAGGTCTTGAGGGGTTAGAGGGTCTGTCCATGATGCCTGTCGCTCAGTTCATGGTGCTTTGGAAGCTCTCGACTCTCTAGATTTCACCTGTCAGTGCAGAACAGGGGGAGACTCCAGGAGGAAAGCCCTGCTGGTGGTGATCCAGCTGCAGAGGACACTTTCCTTTCTGGGCTGGCATTGTGGCTCATTGCACTGCCAATGAATTCACTTAGAGAAAAAGGAGGTACGTAAGAAAAAAAAAAACAAAAAAGAAAAAAAAAAAGTGAGGTTTGTTATAAGCTGTGTCCTGTCTCATAAAACAAAAATAACAAAAAAACCAAGCTCCTTAGGTGAAGCTGAGAACTAGCTGACATTCACTTCTGATAGTGCATCAGGCACTTTTTGGGGATAAAATCAAGATGTAGATAACAGAAAAGTTAGGCATTCAGGCCAAGAGAACAAATAGAGTTGAGGAAGTGACTTCTGTCACCTTGAAATAGTTTTGAACCTCCTAAGAACCAATGGTAGAAATGAACTAATTT
This sequence comes from Melanocharis versteri, assembly GCA_013397845.1. Lineage (NCBI taxonomy): Eukaryota > Metazoa > Chordata > Aves > Passeriformes > Melanocharitidae > Melanocharis > Melanocharis versteri. Next base: position 112,345 of record VZTG01008958.1, read on the forward strand.
ATTTCAGAAAAAGACTGGATTTCTATTCGTAACATTGTGCTTCTTTTTCGTGTGATGGAGCCTGGATTCTAGCGTGTGCCTGTCTCTCTGAGCCCTTTGAAGGAAGATGAGAAAGATGCTACTGCTGTGGGGTGAAGGCTGCTGCAGGTGGTTGTGGGGGTGCCAGTGATGGCTGCTGGATGAGGGACCTCATCCCAGCTCTGCTGGCACCTGTTTTCTATCAGAGCTCACAGAGATTGGAGCTCTTGTTCAAAGAAGAGGAAAATATGCATTCCTGAAAAATAAATGTTCTATTGGATTATTTTTCCTGCTTGCTTTCTCCATCACAAACACACATGCCCACATACACACATCAGGGAGTCAAGTGCCAAACATTTCCTTCTGGAGTTTCGACTGATGGAAGAAGACTGATATTTTGTGAAAGCCTATACAGTCATGTGATTCAAATAGCACTGCTTTTTCCATAAGTGGGCTCGGCCTGCACATTTTTTGCATTCACTTGTTATTCTTACCATTTTTCTATTTCCATTGCCGTTATTAGAATGTGAAAAAATGTCTTCCCTGAGGTAAAAAACCAACTTTAGCAGAGCTGGTGATAGTGGGGAAAGGCTTAAGGGCAGTACTGAAACCAGCCTTCTCTGATGACTTCCTGTTCTGTTTCACTATATGGGTTGTAAGCTGTATTTTTTCCTGAATTTTTGCACTGCTACAAAGCTGGATACGTCACCCCAGCTTTTCCCAATCCATTCATTTAGTTCACGGCTGAGTCTGGTCAGATACCTGTCTCTGGTACCCAGCTATCTCTTTTGCTTAAATCTGCTCTTTGATGGAGGACCAGCCTACCAGAGACTGCTGACAAGGTCAAGTTCATTGATCTGGTCTTCTCTACCAAATGAATGGCACACTTCTCTATGACAGCAAGTCAAAGGGTTACAAATTATAATTTGAAAGAAGAAAAAGCACCCTTGAAAAACAAATATGAAAGAAGAAAAAATAACTTTTATTTGTTGCTGTTTTGAAAAACAAATTTGAAAGAAGAAAAGCAACTCCTTTTTTTTTTCTCTTGTCCAACTCTATTCTTGTACTCACTGAGATACCTTAGGTTTAGATATTTTACCACAATGTATTTAAATAAGGTCAAAAAGTTCAAGCCAGTTGTTTGCTATTGGAATCCGTAATCATCAAAAATCTCTACTGAGACATGGCTTTGGTTTACAGTCTGAAATAGCCACATGTTAGACTGAGACCTTGAAGCAGATTGTGCCTGGGATGTAGAATTTCCAGAAACTGAATTCAGCCTCACAAGTAGAGAATATCACTAATGGATACGTGTAGGAAAAACAAAGCAAACAAAACAAAATCCTAACCAAACCAACCTACTAAACTCAGGAGTTAAGACCCAACCTCCTTCCATTTACCGACGAAATGCAGCATCTGTATGCTGGACAGGAGATCAGGGATTAGACCCCTTGTGTGGCTTGTCTGGCAACAAGAAGAAGAGCCCTATTTGCACCGGACAGGGCTCTGCCCTTCCTTCTTTTTTTATCCAGACACAAATGACAAACTTGTTGCTGCATTGTGGTATAAAAAAAAATCACCACTCTGCTTTGTAACTTCAGCAAAGAGTAAATATGCACCTACTCATTTAATGCTTAGTGTTGAACAGAGACAATTAATCAGCAGATGCTCCTACTATCTGTATTTATATAACTTATGGAAATTGGGCAGCACTTTGAAAAGCTGTCATATTAATTGCCCTTTCTTGATCATTGTAGCAACAATAACTGTGGTGAACTCTTGTTGATGCTTGCACGGATGTTGTAGGCATCTCTGTGGAAAGCATCCTTCTTCAGCAGGCATTTGTCTTCAAAGCTGTGACAAGCTAAGGTTACTAAAATCAACCTGTTTCTGCTGTGCAGGATTTGGAGGAAGATTCTCACTTCATGCCATTGTACGAATTAAGGGAGGCACAGTCTTTAAAGGAGATTTATTTTAGTGGGGTTTTTCCTCCGACTATCCAACATTTAATAAAAAAATCAATTAAAGGAAATCCTACTTCAAAGGGATGCATGTGCATGTCTCATTTAACAAGGGAAACAATAGGATTTGTAACTGATTATCATGAAAGATTAAAAATGTAATCAATATATTAATCATGATGATCCAAACCCCTGAGGACACTTAGGTAGGCAGTAATAGAAATCAAGAGTTTGATTTTTTCATTCACTCTGGGTGAAATTCATCCCTTTTTAGTCCATCACTTCAAAATCTGTGGATTATTTATAGTATCAGAGATGAGGCTTAATCAAGTATTTGAATGATTTGTAAATCTTGTGGTTGTGTTGTGCACAACGAGTTCCCTTTCGAGGACTAGTTTGCCTATCTGTGGACGTTCAGTTCTGGCCCTCACCGAGCAGAAGGCTCTCTAACCATCTATCTTAGCAACAAATAGGAAAGTGCTACTTCTTACTAAGTGCTGCCCTGTAGTACATTTTTACAGGCATCTAATATCAACTCTGTGTGAAAAAAAAAAAAAGGATAGAGTATGGTTTTAAACTGTCTCTTCTCTGTTTCATGGAAACTCCTGTGGAGGCTTCTGAGACGGCACGATGGATCTTGTTGGAAACAAAGCGGTTCATCAGTACAATTCAGAAAATTCCAAATGTGCCATTCTGCAGATATAATAGGAAAGCCTTTGCAATCTCTATAACCTAAAATATATATTTTTTTATTATAAAGCTGTACAACCTGCAACCTGACCTACTATTAATTATACAATATAATTTTTAAAAGTTTATTAGCATCAAATGAAATACTTGTTCAAATCTCAAGCATTTATAAACATATTTAAGTAAAAATAAGAAAAATATGGACCTGAAAGTTACTTTTAAGGAGGAAAGCTAAATTTAAATCCTCAGAAAATATCAGATTTATGATACTTTTCCCTCTGCATGATTTTGTTTCTCTCTCCATTCCATAAATATGAATTGGGTATAACAAACCAAATCAAATATTTATATCATTAACCTCAGCTCTTTACCTAAAATCATTTATGTTTAAGAAGTATGGCCAGTAATGTTATCATATAAATTTTATGAAAACAAAACAAAATGCAGACTGATGGCAGTTAATAGTGGTTCACACAAATCATGCTTTGTGCTTTATTAATAATAAATTTGTGTGAATAATGTAATTCCCTTACATTAAAGGTTCCTAGTGGAGCCTGCTGTTAACCTTCATGCAGAATCTGGTAATCCGTTGTGAGGGTCTCATATGCGCAAAGGAATAATATAATGCTTTGTTGCAGAGGATATTTTTTACTGTGAGCGATATCTTCCTGCATTACATGTCTAAGATTCTTTAAATCAAGTCTACCTATCTCCATGAATTTATTCAGGTGTTAATTATTAACCAATACTAATAATAAACAGCAAAATTGATGCCACTAATTGACTCTTTAAGATGTTTTTTCCACTTCCCAATCTCAGAGGACTTTAAAAACCTTTGGTGTAATAATCCTCACAGTATCTCTAATAGTTACTTCAGGAATTTGTCGTTGTCTCTGAATACTTGGAAGGAAAAAAATAGCGCAACGACATTTCATGATTCACCCAAGAACAAAGTCTTGTCAGAGCTAGATTAGTACCTGTGCCATTCTATTCCAAGTTTCTGTTCTCACCACAGAACTGGACAGTTTCCCCAAAGCAGCATGTTGGCAGTAAGGGTACATCAAGACAAGAAAAACATGAGCAGTAGAGAACACAGGAAAGTAGATGAGTGGGGAAGTCTTAAATGAGTCTTGCAAGCTCAGCAAGGAGATGGCTCAGGGACCTCTTCATCTCAGAGCAGCAGGGCTACCTACTGTGCAAAAGAAGTGTCTCTTCAGGTGAAATCATTATGAGCAAGCTCAGAGATGCAACAGAACAGAGATGACCAGCTACTGACAGCGGTCACTCATCCAACCTTCTGAGAGTCCTAGACCAGCTTAGCTCCTACACAGAGACAAAATCAGGCACCAGCAAGATGCTTACACTCTCTCTGCCTAGAGGATTTCTGTTTGTCACTCTTAACAGGAGCTGGGTACTCACACACTGGATTTTTGTCACACAGAGGGTCAAATTAATCAGAGCACGAGACCGGTGAGTTGGAATTCCTCTTTCCCAGCTGAAGACCATCTCCACACCTCTCAGAGCACGCTCTAGTCCTGGCTGCAGCCCTAGCTAACACCCAGCTGGTATATCTTGCTTGTAATACTGTGACCCCAAAAAATACTAGACTTCTCAGGACCCGAGGAGTGCTCCCTGGGCTACTGGCAGACCACACAGTGTTGGTGGACACACTTTACCACACTAACAATAATGGGGATGGCAAAGGACTTTGACATCCCTCATTTCTTTTCCTATCAGCTTTCCAGGTGTGTATAACTGGATCATCCCTAAACATTTTTCCAGACCATCTGGTTAGACCTTCCTGTGCCAATTTCTGCTGAAGCTGGGTAAAGATGATACTGTGTTGAACTCACATATAAACTGGATGAAGATAAAGGGTGCGAGATTAATTCTGATCTTTCACAGTGTTGAAGTGATTCATTATGCTGTCTTAATATTTTTTAAGAATATGATCAAATTCCATTAGCATTGTGTTAGTACTAATAGAGAACATCCCAATAAATTCATTCTGTTCAGCACCTGTGTACACATCCTTTCCTACTCTACGTAGTGCAAACAAACTAGCTTCACTTAAGGAAAAAAAAAAAAGAAAATAGGATCTGATTCTTTCAAACACCTTTAGCAGCATGGCACTTTCAGCATTGCCTGGAAACAGTGGTTTGGTGTTAATTCAATGGGAGCGTTGCTACTCACTGAGTCCCCAAACCTACCACCCCCAGTGCTCTCAGATTTATCTCAAGTAAGCATCCATCCAGTTCAATTTGGGAGCACTGACAAGAAATCACAGGCTGAGATGTGGGGGACATATAAGAAAAAATCTGCATTTAGCCATAACAAGATAATTTTCCTAGTTATGCCTTAAATAAATGAATAAATGAATAAATAAAAGTAAAGAATCCTGCGGGAAGCAGTGTTGTGAGAGATCCACAAATAAACAGAAATGAGTTTAAAGTATTATTCGAGGAGTACAATGAAATAGCAAAAGTCAAATTGCAGGGCTAAATTAAGGTAATCATAATGCAGTTTTCAAATATATTTGCAGTTGAGAGCTATGTAAAGCAAGATTAAAATTTGACCACTCAGAAATAATAGCAGCAGTGCACTGGGAATTGGATGCAGAAGCAGCAAGCTCTGGAAAAGCTTGCTTCTTTTTGCTTCTAACTCTGCTCATCATGAGGAGGCATTTAGCCATGACCAGGGTCAGATCCCACTGCCTGATAGAACGGGCTTTAGAAAATGTGTGGAGAATTAATGCCCAGGGGAAGATGGAGTCTGAGAGTCCTTAGTCTTGCATACCAATGCTTTATCTCAAAATTCACAATGTGAAAATGACAGGACATGCCTGATGATGAATCTATTAGTCATTTAAGATGGTAAAAAGTCTCAGCAGCATAACTGTTTCCCACAGTCCACTTTAGCTGGCAGTGGGGAATGTTAAAAGCTCCAGGGAATGGATGAAGCTATTTTGAGAGAGGTGAATTCATCCCTCCTTTCTTGCACGTAACGAAAGGAGCAGCACAGGTAATTGACCTAGTGCTTATGTACATCTGCCAAGAACCATCTGGAAATAACTCTGAGTGAGGTCACACTCATACACAGATCTGAGAATCAACCTTGACAGGCTTGAGAGGTGGGTCTGTGCAAACCTCATGAAATTCAACAAAACTGAGTGCAAACTCTTGCACGTGGGTTGGGGCAATCCCATGCACAAAGACAGGCTGGGTGGAAAATGCATTCAGAGCTGACCTGAAGAGGAGGACTTTGGGTTGTTGGTGGATAAGAAGCTCAACATGACCTGGCAATGTGCACTCACAGACCAGAAAGCCAATTGTATCCTGGGGTACATCAAAAGAAGTGTGACCAGCAGGTTGAGTGAGGTGATTCTGCCACTCTACTCCACTCTTGTGACACCCCAAGTGAACTATTGTGTCCGACTCTGGGGCTCACAACATGAGGATGTGAAGAATAGATTATCCTGAGAGGTTTTGGATTCTACCACACTGGAGATGATCAAAAACTGCCTGGACACAATCCTGTGTCATGTGCTCTAGGATGACTCTGCTTGAGCAGGGAGCTTGAACCAGGTGACCCACTGTGACCCATTCTGTGACCAATAGGACCAGTTGAAGTGAGTCCAGGGAAGGGCCCAGAAGACGATCAGAGCCTGGAGCCCCTCTGCTATGAAGACAGGCAGAGAGCTGGGATTGTTCAGCCTGGAAAAGAGAAGGCCCTGAGGTGACCTTTTAGCACCGTGCAGTACCTAAAGGGGGCTGCAAGAGACCTACAGGGGGAGGAAAAGGGGTAGTGGCTTTCGACTGTAGAGGGCAGGTTTAGATTAGATATAAGGAAGAAATTCTTTACTGTGAGCGTGGTGACACTTGGGAACAGGTTGCCCAGAGACCTTGTGGGTGCCTCATAACTGGCAGTGTTCAAGCCAGGTTGGACGGCGCCTTGAGCAGCCTGGTGTAGTGGAAGGTGTCCCTGCCCATGGCAGGGGGGTTGGAACTAGATATAGATAGTCTTTAGGGTCTTTTCCAACCCAAACCATTCTATAATTCTATGAATCTATGAGATGCTCCTTAGTTGTGGCGGCTTCTCTCAGAGGCTACATGAGCACAGATTCTATTCAGAGTTCTCATGCACATAAATTTGTTTCCAATTTTACCTCACCATCTAAGATGTCAGTTTGTTTATATTTGAGTCACTGCTTAAAACTCGCTGTATGTATGTCTGTGAGGAGATGGACTGGTTGCAGGAAAGACTATGGGTAGCTCAAGTCCTCAAATGAATTGCTTTTTCCTCTATTAAAAGCCTCAAAAGCCAGCCAGGCTATATCCAGGTATAAAGGTCAGGCTGACATCCCAGCCATGGGACTCAGTTTTCTTTGATCTTGTATCCTGGCCTTTGCCTTCCCTTTACTTCTATTGCTTCAGGAGCAGCCATGCCTGATGTGCAGAATCCCATAGCCAGAGAGGCAGCAGCTCTTCACCTAAAATTGCAGAATGTGAGGCTAAAACTATTATGTGGATTTTAGTAATTTGGCATCTGTAAGAAAGGTTAAGAATATAAGAGCAGACTTAAGTGGGTCAGGGCAAAAATCAACCTAGCACAGTATCTGTGCTCAAACATTGACCAAAAGTAGAAGCCTGGGGAAGAACAAGTGCAGGAATAAAAATATATGAAATTCCTCCCCCTCTACTGCTCAAACTTTAAGGTCAGCGACTTCCTGACCTAAGACAAATGACATTTCTGCATATATATTAAGCCTCAATAGGTTTCTTTTCCAAACACTTTCCAATTTCCCCTTGAAGCCACATGACCAACCTTTGGCAAGGAGTGCCAGGACTCCACTGTGTGTTACCTAAAGCCTTTTGCTCATTTTGAGTCTGACTGACATTAGTGCCATTGGATGCCTCTCACTTTTGCTTTGGTGGGGACAGCAAGCACCTTTCCCTTTCTCACGCTCTGTGTCATTTCTCATAGACAGTTACCTATTCCCCTTTCAATGTCTCTTTTCCAGAGTAAAAAGGATAGTCAAGTATTCCTCATGAGGGAATTGTTTAATGACTTTGATGATATGGCTCCAGTGCTCCTATGGGACAAAAGAACTTGAATTGAAAAACAATCTCAACACATGGCTAAACCTTGGATTCACATTGTGGAAAGAAAAACTTTCTCTGTTGCTTTCTGTTTTCCTAGTATTTTGTGTGCTTTTTGACTGCTACAATACCCTGAGCTGGGGTTTTCATGGAAGTGTCTGTTGTGAAGGTCAAGGCCTGAGATACAACTATCAGCATCCGGCCCACCATTTTACACGTGAAGTTTGAGAGTGTTGTTTCCTGGATGTGGATGGTGTTTTTTGTCCACAAGTTTCTTCTGCTCAGACATTCACCTGTGTAAGGTTGCTCAGTAAGACTGAGTGATTTGCAATATAATGGTAAATGAAATTGCCAACAAAACAGGAGTGAAAGACAATCCACATGAAGACACTTCCCACACAAAAGAGTTCTTTGGATTCTTGCTCTGCTAACCCTGTGAGTCAATGTGGAGGGAGTTTGGCCCTGTGCCTCTGGAGTTTAAATATTAAATAAGAGCTGCTAACACTGAATAATAAACTAGTCCTCTTTCCAAGAATCCAATACAGGGGATGGAAGCAAAGTGGGTGTTTTCTTTCCATCATTTTCTGGTCTCACTTTCTTCCCATCACAGAGGAAAACTGACACTCCCATGCAGTGCCATGTGTTTCTATCAGTCCTGGCAAATCCTCTTCTACTGCTCCTTTCTCTTATAGTCTTCTGTGTTATTCCTGGAAAGTTCCAGAGCAGGGACAAAGCCTCACCAACTCAGCACCTACTTTTTGCTGGGGCGCTGAGCACCCAATGGAGATTGTGCAAGGAGCACTGCCAAGCACAACTCCCCCCACCTGTGGTGTGAAGACAGAGCCACTGGGAACCTTCACTCCCCTGACCTGCAGGAGAAGGGTGACACCTTGGTTCAGTGGCAGGGGCCAGCAGCACAGTGACTGATATGGGCTCTTGCTGCCCAAAATGGAAACGATTCCCTGTGACCTTGACCTTGAGCTTCATCTTTGCGCCTTCCCTGGTGTGCTGTGTGATAGTTAATGATGAAGGAGCAGCAATGTTTTGTCCTCACATAAAATCACATTTATTCACTGCTAGTGGAGGCTTGCATCTCTACCTGAGATTTTATTAGGTGTGAATGGATGGCTTTGCATCTCTGTGCATTGCATCCAGGGCACATTGGTGATAATTCAGCATGCAGACAGTTTACTCCAGCAAGCAGAACAGAAACTACCTGGTCTGCTGTCTCATAGGAAAAAGATTTCTATGTTCCCTTCCCCCTGCTTAATTACTTTCAAAGCAGATAATTAAAAATATCAAAGGGAAGTATCACTGTCTCATTACATTCCTCATTTAAATGAACATAATATGGCAGGAAATTATTTTGATTATGAAAAAAATAGGAAAAGCAGCCTAAGAGTGGACCAGTCCAATTCTTCAATTTTGTAGAACAGAAAGAAGACCTAAATCTTAATAAATTTAAAAAAAATAAAGGTATTGTAACATAAATAAAGGTTTAAAATAATAGATGCATTGAATATATTTCTATTATTAACTGGCTGTGCAACTTGTTTTTTCTTCCACTTTAGTATAACTAATGTTCCTAATAGTATAAGCATTTCTGTTTATAGTTTGCTGTACCTCAAATCAGAGTCTTGACCTGGTAATTGTTCATGTTTCAGTGTTGAAGTCATTAAATAACACTTTTGTCAAATTAAAATTTTAATATAAAAGGAGCCTTATTATCAGCATGCCAGCAATTGCTTCCTAAAAATGAGTGCTCATGTACTTTACTGAGGCAATACACTAGAAGAGCTAATGGGAAAGAGATGGAACGAAAAAAAAAAGTAATTGGACAGTGCTTCTGGGAGTGAAACCCAGGTCTCCTGCTGTTTTTTGGGGTTTTTTTCCAGCTCTGTTGCCATATTTTCCGATTTTTTAAATAGTGATATCATTGCTGAAATACTAGTAATGAAAAGAACTATTTGTAGGAATGACATGTGCTTAATACTCATGGAGCAGTTCCAGTGATATCACAATGACACCACAAGTGGTAAGCTAAACATAAGACCATTTCAAGGACTTAGATAGATTTTTGTCAGCAGTCTTTTAAATATATTCAATGTTTTAAATCTGCAGTGTTTATTGACAAGAGTCAGCTTTCCAATTAAAATGTAACAATGAAATATTCATACACCTTCACAGCAAAGTGACACAGTGAAGAAAACCAAAGCTAGATATCTAACTAATACACACTGGCCTGAATGAAGCAACAAAAGCCACTACTCAGCACAGGAGTCTTATGCTGGGAAGTAGTATGAAAAAACAAACACAGAAAAAATTGCCAATTTGTACAGCCCTCTTCATTCACCTCTGTCAAAGATGTAGAGAAGTTAAAAAGTTTGAAGAAAACTTTAAATTTGGCTACAAGAGATATTTTTTTATTTTAATATAATATCACCTAAAACCCCAATGAAACTGTTTGTACCCAAAGTGCTTGCAGTCTAAGCAATGTTTTGCAAATAATAATTGCAAAATTTTCTATGCTTTATTTTGAGGATGGCTTGTTAAGATTTAAATGCCACAATCCCAATAAGGTAAAGCTGTGCTGGAGCAGGAAAAGTAGAATCAAGTCTCTACGCCTCCTTTCACTGCTTGAGAAGACAGCCAGAGGAAAAGACACAACAGGAGAAATGGCAAAAAGTAAATTAGACTCTTAAAATCCTATTCCAAATGTAATGATCAGAGGTGTTAACTCAAGGATTTATACCTGTAATTTTGAAACTGATGTCGGTAATTAACTAATGATTTTGCAGAGCTTAGGTATTCTCCAGGGAAAGTGTAAACTCTCCAAGTTTTGTGGTTACAAGCAGCTGCACAACAGCCTCCAGAAGTTAATTGCAAGGGCAAAGGCATGGCTTGGACTGTCCTTCTCCCGACAAAGTGCTGACTGCCACTCATTGAGCTCAAACAGGATCATTTATAGCCTCTGGCAAATAGGGTCCAGGTAACTTTCTTCTGATTGGCAGATTTTTAGGTTTTGGATTAATCGTACCGCAGATACAAAGATACATGTGATGACTATATGCAGAGCTACCTCAATTTCAATAGGATTCAGGTTCAGGTTTCAGGTTCCTAAAGGAATAGGGTTGTATTATCAACTCAAGCTGCACCAGGGGAGATTTATGTTGGACCTCAGGAGGAATTTCTTTGAGAAAAGGGTTGTTAAGCATTGGAACAGACTGCCCAGAGAGGTGGCAGCATCACCATCTCTGGAGGTGTTCAAGAAACCACTGGACATGGTTCTTAGTGCCATGGTCTAGTTGACAAGGTGGTGATCAGTCAGAGGTTGGATAATTAATGATCTTTATTATTTCCTGGTATAGATATGTCATGGATGGCTATACCCTCCACTCTTCAGAGCTCCTCTGCCGACATTTGGGTGCAGTGCTGCATCAGTCACTGCACATTTAGTTCGGTGACTGTGCTTGACACAAGCCCTTCCAGAATGGGGAGCATTGGGAGTTAAGATGGAGAAATGGGTCAGCTCCTGGAGACCTGCTTAAATCTGGAAGGGAAAACATGAAAACAGAATTGAAAGTCCTGGACAGGGCAGGTAACTGTAAAAAAGTACTGTTACATAACACTGCAGTAATGGGAGTCACAGTATTTACTGGTTCGGCATGAAAAAACTGGGGTGGCAGGACCTTGTTGAGTGAAACCAAATGTGGATGACTTAAGATCTGGGGAGCTTGTCCTCCCCTGTCTTGTTTGCTGCTGTTTCCCTGGGTGGATTCATCCAATAGCAAAGCTGAGTGTGAACTCCGAAAATGAGAAAAACCACCACACAATGCTGTCACTGCCAAGCACACACCAGTGCAGACAGAGACTCAATGCCTTTATCAGCACCCACACAAGCACACTCAGCACTTCAATCAACCACAGCCTGATCCTGCTTCTTCTTGCCAGCTCACCAAGACTGTGCTTTCCAAATGGACACGCAGACACCCTAGTTTGATTGATTTAAAGATACACAAAGCAGATATTAAGTCCATCCACAATCCCACCTGTTTATCCCAGATACAATCCTGGGGTTTTCGGTTTTTGGTCTCCAAATCACTGGCTAATCCAACTTAAAGTTTGGCAGCAAATCACATACATATTGCCCTATACATATCCAGAAAATAGAACAGAGTCAACAAAATGGAAATAGAGTTTAAGGAGACAACAGGACAGACTGCTGTGATTGGGTAAGTGCACTGACTGGTATTGCTTACTCATGCCCAGTCATATTTATCCCTCTTCCTCTACTTTTTCCCACATGTACATACTGATTGTAGAGGAGAAAAGGTTGCCATTTTGGAGTTTATTGAGGCAAAATTCATTATGAAGCTGCTCAATAGTTTTTGTGAGTTGCATTTTAAGTCATCAAGTAATACTGAAGAAAAATGGACAGGATATTATGCACAGTTCATTAGAAATTATTGCTGTCTAAAGTAATATAGGATGGACAGTCTTAAGCAACACTGATTTTTTTTTTTTCTGCTGTGGTAAGGCTAAACAAGACCATTAATTAAAGTAAGTCAGGGTGTGTGTGGAACTATGTGTATATTCTTTTGAAAAGCAAAATAACTCTACATTGAATTTCTACAATCTCATAAAAACAGAAAATTGTCAATATTAATAGCACTGTCAAGACACCATAGAAAGGCTTGCAGAGATAAAAGTGACGGAGGCAGCACCATTATTACTTGCTGTGAAGCTTTACTCCTGAACAGAAAAAAGAGGTGGTTTGGCAATAACAGGAGCTCATGTGAGAGCCCATATGACAAGAATATCAGTTTAAAACAGAAGAGTGGTAACTGGTCTTGTTGAAATATATGTGCTGTTGCTTTTTTTTGGACACAGAAGACAATATTGCAAAGATGTCCACAGGAGTTCACAAGAGATGAAAAATTTTTTGACCTTCCATCAGTTTCGTTTCATAGAATCAGGAAACTTTTTACCATGGGTGCTTCCTCCTCTTCTACACTTAGTCATAAAATGCTTCTTGGAGCCACACAAGAACATGAATGATCATATTGCATAAGGCAAAATACTGCCAATATTTTTATCACTTTACTTGCGTATGAAGCATATCAAGCATACTAATTAAGACATTCTACAGAGAAGCTGTAAAACAGCCCAATGCACTTACAATCTGTCTTATTATAGCATACTGTAGGTCAACCAGATAATAAACAAGGAAAGATCAATTGTAGCTGTTGGGAGTATTGGATAAGGCTTATGTTCAGGCTTGGATAAAGTTCTGGGGCATTGACATTTTTCCAGGAATTCATTAGGCTAAGTTCCATGCAGAAGTCAGTCGAGCAGCTTCACTGAAATCAGCTCTCAGCAGCAGCCAGTGGAGCCAGGGAACATAATGGACCTTTGGCTCAGGTGTGCCTCTAACTTCTGGGTCTGGGAGTGCAGTAATCAGATAGAGCTGCAGGAAAGCAGACTGTCAGTAAGAAGTGCTTTTAGTAACAATATTTCTGGGCAGTCATCTGGTCATGAGGGGTGCAGTGAAGTTTCTGTGTTTATGCCTTGTGTTGCAGGTGTGGCTGAGGACATGTGACAGGAGCTTGTGAAGTAGCTGGTATTGTCTGCCTATGCCTAGGCACTGTGTTTTGCTAGAGGAGTGCTACAAGCTCCCAGCAACAGGGGAACATTTTTACATTTTCTACGAATTTCTAAAAAATTGTTAGATAGATTAATTAGCTTGCTAAAAGGAGGTGAAGAGCATTATCCTTTACAGCTGAACATGTGACACCGGCTTGGAAATTGCAAGTTTTTGCCTTTTTAAGGAAACAAGACTTAGTGTACTTAATGTGAGCTCAGTTCCCCTATGTGACTTAAACTCACTAGGGAATGGTGAGTAAGTGTGGTGGGGAGTAGGCTCAAGGCACTGAAGTGAATTCTTAAATAAAATTAAAAAAAAAAAAACTTGTGGGGGCTTTCTCAGCTCGAAAATCCAGGTGGAAGAGACATCATTCATGCTGCTAATTCCCATAATGTGTCACATACACACACATATGTAGAGTGTTCGTAACAGAGCTGGCACCAGGGACACAAGAATCCCATGCAGCGCAGCAGCCTGATCTTGAGCCCAATCTTTGTTGGCCCCTGGGCTCCTGGGATGACTTATGTGCCTGTTCAGTGAGCAATTGTTGGAAACTGAACTGGAATAACTTTGGATTTTCTGAGGAAGCAAGGTAGGGAGGCATTTTCTCAGGTCAATAAGTACTGAAACTTTCTATTTTGGCATCTTCGACTTTTAAGTTCACCTAAAAAAGATTCATGCAGAGAGGAGGATAGCGTTTAATTGACTCTACTCTCTTCTGCTAGCCAAACAAGCAATTCTACCTAGCCCTCTTCCCAAAGTAGGCTAGTCACAGGCCAAATTATTCTAAAAATAGCTATCTCTTTAGAGATTGACCTTAGTTATAAGGGAAGGTGAGAGAGTTAATGCCTTTGAGGAAGAAGTAGAGGAGTAGAAAAACATGCTTTCATCTAGAAGGTGATCTGATTAATCAGTTACTCCATCACTCTATCCCTCACTTTTCTACGTCCTAGTGCACTTTCTTTGCGCCTTTCCCACCAGGCTGCTGAAGGCTTGCAGCAAATCTTCAATGGATAGCTTGTGGTTCTGGTGACTTCCTATATTATTTCAAAATTAAATGTCTTTCCAAATGTTGGCTTACAATATTAGAATTCTTCAGCCTTCTCCCTCTTCTCTGCTCGAACATCTTGCAGAGTATAATTGTAAGCAATTTCACCCACATCTTATTCCAGCTACCAGGGAATAATCTGTTCATTTTCCCAATTTGCACAGTGGAAACACTGCTAGTGTTTCTGAACACCAGTTTTGCTCCTCTATTATGCAGAATAAGAGCAGCAAGATTAAAGGAAGAAGAAAGTAAAGCTGGAAGAAGTGATACAGAGCAATGGATGAGGTTACAGTCTCTGCCTGACACCGATCAGGAGGAATGCCAGTACCCGGCACTGCGGACAAATGCAACTTGTGGGACGGAAGAGAGTTGGGTCTGAAGTTACCTACTCAGAGAGCAGCTGTATGAAAAGTCCCAGGTACAAGCCAACACCAAGGGCTAAGGGAAGTCTGAAAGCTTAGGAGCTAAAATATGACTCTGCTTTGAAATATGGTAGTGACAATAACACCTTCTCACCCAACATTTTGCCACTTGTTGGGATTGCACAAAGTAGCTGAGATTTGTTCTGGAGGTCACCTGCTCAAACAGGGCCACCTACAGTGCGCTGCCTAGCACCATTCCAGATGGCTTTGGAACATCTCCAGGGATGGAGTCTCTATGACATTTCTGGGCAACCTGTACTACTGCCTGGACATCTTCACAGTGAAAGTGTTTCCTCATGTTCAGATGGAGCCTCCAGTGCTTCAGTTTGTGCCCATTGCTTTTTGTCTTTTCCCTGGGCACCACTGAAAAAGAGCCTGTTTTTTTTTATTTAGTCTGCTCTGACTTCACTTGTAAAATTTGAGAAAAATATCCAGAAAGTAAATTATCTGAGATATCAAGATGCTCAGTGGGATTTATCTTAATATATTTTTTCTGAGACAAGACACTTCCTCCACGTGGCAAGCAGTTCAGAGGGAAGGTGTCACCATCTTACTTTAGTACTCTTCACTGCACTAGTACTAAGAGATGAGGGTTATAATCTCTTCAAAATATCACCATTTAGAAATACATTGTTATTTTGTGGGTTCTTGAAGACATCATCTCCTAACGAGCTTTACATTCTCTTTCATACTCAAAATGAAAACAGTCTGAACTTACCCAGTGCTTCCTGTCCATAGCAACCCTTACATGTTAAAGCTTTTTTTTTGAAAAGGTTGTTGCCTGCTCTCACAGTGAATTTTTCATATTGCTTTGCATTTTAAATATATACTTTGAGGTTTGAAGCACTCATTGCTCTGCTCGAGGACTGGGTCCTGTTCAGCTTTTGCCTCTGTTTTTATATCCAGCCTAATTTCTGCCTGCTCCTTATTCAGGGTGGCTGGGATCTGGCATCTCTCATGACTGGCTTATGCTTGGTGTTTGTTTCAGGCAAGATCTGTTTCCTGTCAAATTCTCTGTGTGCCATCTATCATGTAATCCTCTTTTGAGAAAGCACTATTACACTGATTAAGGGGTTATACAATGCTCATAAATCTTCCATTTCTCTGTTTGCACTTGATAAATTTGGCTTGGCCATCACTGGAGGGGCGGATGGACTGCCAAGTGCAAAACACCCATCCTGAAGGCAGCATCTAAGGCAGCATGGAGTTGAAGGTGGCCAAAATCATAATTCATGCAAGATAACCCTCTTGGATGCTTCAGCTCTTGTAGCTATTCCTACAACGCTGCCAGTTTGCTTAACTGTAACTAGCAATGCATATCTTGCTAAATCAAGCTCCGGACAAGGCAGCTTACTGGGGACTGGAGGGAACCTCTAATGTATCTTTCTCTGGCAGCTCTGCGAGCAGCCCAGCCAGGCTGACAATAGACCAGCAGACTCGCTCACTCTTGTGTGCATGCACAACAAATAAAATATGTTCTGGTAGTACTGCAAGAGGACAATTCAGTCTTTTGCATCCTTTTCCTTTTTGACCCTAGTAAGCATGACCCCAGGCATAGCAAACAACTTCAATACTGTTCTCAAAGGCAGAAAATTGAATATCACAGAATATTGGGAGTGATATGAAAAGGTTTTTCCATGGCTTTTTCTTGTGAATTACAAGGTTCCTGATTATTTAGCAGATAAAAGAAATATAACCTTATTCCCAGCCTCTTCCTGGAACTCATTTTTATTAAGTGAAAGCGATGTTTTTCAAGAAACAGTATAAGATCCTTCCTCTTCCTCTCCTTTTGCAATAGTATAGGTAAGAGATTAGACCCTCCACAAAATATCTCAGGCCAATGAAATAATTCTCTTATATTTGGCCACTCTCTGTCTCCAAGCCTTTTTATGCTGTCTAACTCTAGGATTTGTGCATAGTGAAAGCTTTTTATAAGGGAGCCTTCAGTTTCTTTCCCTTGTCTTCTGCTAAGCTTCAGTATTGTTCCTTTCTTCCCTTTCTAGACTACATATTTAACAGTACTCCATGTTCCCTTCATCGCAGAAACAAATATTCTGGGTTTTCTGTCTACTGCGCCTGATCAGAGTGGTATTAATGAATATTGCAACAGATTACTTTCTAGGTTTGTTTACAGTTTTCTGTATGAAGCGCCTCTGCCGCCTCTTGCAAGCACTCAAATTCTCATTCTAATATAAAAAAAAGCCAATAGCAATAGGACAAGAAAAACACATCTTTCTGGCCACTATCAATATCTGATCTAGGTTCCAGTGGCTGGGCTATCTGTTCATGTGCATCTCCACTGGGGGAAAAAACCAAATATTAGTCATGGCAGGACAAAGGCAGTGATATAAAGAATGCATGTCCAGTATGATTCTTAGTATGGTTGCAGCAAGAAAGAATACTCTCTTCTGCAGTGTGCTTGGGAGGAGAATTTTTATTTCACAGTTCAAACATGAGAATATGGCTTTCTGAAACAGAATTTCAAATTTTGATGAACAGCAAACAGTTGCACACAGCTCTGCAGTTAGTTCCAATTTCACCTAAACCAACAATATGTCATTATTTGGTTTCTTGCTGAACACTGCTGATTTTTCACATGAAAGTGCTTTGCAGCACAATCTCATGTCTTAATATGATGCCTATTAGGAGTTGTAATTGTATAGAATGTCCTTGGAATCTAGGTGAAATCAGGTTTATGAGGACGGCTTTTAAGTGAAATTGAGATTTCAGTAGATTGAGTTTGGGTGCACATTTTAGAAAGAAAAGAAAGACTAAGTCATTGTTATAGTTTAATACGCTAGAATATTTATTATCATCTTGCTAGGTTATACTGCTACATATGAAGACCCAAGAGAAATCTCTAACGTATGGAGATACTGTGTGTGATCAAGACGCATGTATAAACAGGTAATTCCATAACAGTTCAGTTTTCCAGTCTATGCTAAACCATACTGTTTTCCTGTGTAGGGAAATCCAGTGATACTCCTACTTAGGCAATTGCTTCAATATTTATACGTACTTCTGTCACAGCCTTTCCTCAATTTGCCCAGTACTCTAACAATGGATATAAATAATCTGAACTTTGCAGATGTCCTTCAATTTTTTATTAGTTTAAGTGGAAAAAATGAGGTAGACATGAGTAATGATAAACAGTGTTCCCTCTGGTGATCCACTTTTGTTTTTCTAACATTATAAAACCAGTAATGTGTCTAGCAATCCACGAAGGGGTAATTTCAAAAAGACTTGCAGGATTTCTGGATTTGCTTTTCCAAATTCTTCCCTTGTACAGCCATCTGACAATCTAAGATCTGTACCTCAAGAGAGATCCTCCTATTTAATGGAGCTCTACAGCCCTGTATTCTCACTTCTGGAGTCACACTGAGCCCTGCATGCTGCCATTAATAAAGTCAGAAAAGTGTTATAATAGCTAAGAGGTGGTCAATGTTTTTAAGAGGTGAAAGAATCATGTAGACTTATGTTCTGCTAAACGCCTTTGAGAAACCAAAATGCACTGTGCAAAACTCTACTTTGAGAATCATTCTTCCAAAAGAAAACCTGAGAACAGAGCATAATTCTATCCCAAGGGATATGCTGTTCTTCTGGTCTTTGTTTAGGCTTGCTTGGTGTCTGCACTGAAAGGAAAGGAAGAATCAGTGCGTGCAGTTCTGTGTTGGCTTGCTGTGTTAATATCTGCAGCAGTGACTAATGTCTGTTGTCACAAATTCCCACAAGGAATAACATCCCAGACAGTGAACTCTCAGAAAGCGCCAGGAAGCTTTTGGCATTCCTGTTCAAACACTTTGGCGTTTTCTGTGCTAGTACTGAATGCAACATCCCTATATTTCAATTCTTTTCAGTCTGGAAAAAGTTAAATGAGCCCAGAACAGCTGAGTGTTTGCAGACTTGTACTTTGTACCCAAATACGATCGGTCCACTGAGATTTGAGATTGTTTTTAACACATCTGTCAGCATGTTCAGCTGAGATGAGTGTTAACTGGATATATTTAAGGCAGTATTACTGATCCATTTCGTGAGAGTTGAGTCAAGCTCCAGAGGTGAAAGAGAATAATCAGCATTTTCCCCTCAGTTCACATAGGTTGCTGAGTAAATTGTCAGGTAGAAAAATTCCACGTTTTCCTCCCTAGAAATATACACCCCATTTTATCACAAAATTTTCAAATTTTCTTCACATTAACATTGTTTATATGTATGATAGTGGCTTCTAATTCAAGCATGTGGCCTGCCTCCGTCCTACGCTTCATTTCTAGAAAATGTGTGGGAACCCTCAATTCTTTCTCTGTTGATAGCATCTTCACCATATCAAACACTGTTGTTTCAGGCTTGAGAAAATGGTCAGATGCTGGGGGTGCTGAACAGGTGATTGGAATTGCTTTCCCTTGTTTTAGCTTCGTGGTTTCTAACAAAGCTAGCTGATCCACAGAACAGCACATATACAAGAGGGTGTGCCAGGTAGATTCATTTATGGAGAGGGATACGAGGCGGTAGTACAAGGCCTTCTCTTTCATTAGTCATACTTCAAGAGACTTCCTAAGCCTTTGAAACCTACTTATTATATTAAATTTGACTTATTATTATTTTATGTGATTATTATTCCAGAATATTAAAATCTTTTGTTATATTTCAAAGTTCTGCACATGGATTGGGGCAATCCCAAGCGTTAATACAGGCTTGGTGAAGAATGGATTGGGAGTAGTCCTGAGGATGAATACTTGGAGGTGTTGGTTGATGAGAAGCTCAGCTTGGCCCATCAGGGTGCACTTGCAGCACAGAAAACCAACCACATCCAGGGCTGCTTCAAAAGCAGTGTGATGAGCAGGTCAAGGGAGGGGATTTATTTTGCCCCTCTACTCTGTCCTTGTCAGACCCCGCATAAATTTTTGCATCTCACATAGGAAGGATGTAGACCTATTTTAGTGGATATGGAGAAGAGCCACAAAGATGATCAGACAGCTGGAGCACCTCTGCTAGGAAGACAGGCTGAGAGCTGGGACCCTTCCTACTGGAGAACAGAAGGCTCCAGGGAGACCTCATAGCACATTTCAGTACCTAAATGGGACTACAAGAGAGCTGGAGAGGGAGTTTTCACAAGAGCATGTAGTGTTAGCATAAGGGGTAATGGCTTTCAACTGAAAGAGTGTAGGTTTAGGTTAGATATTACTGGAACAAGTTGCCCAGAGAGGTTCTGGATGCACCATCCCTGGCAGTGTTCAAGGCCAGGTTGGATGGGGCTCTGACCAGCCTCGTCTAGTGGAAGGTGTCCCTGCCTATGGCAGGGGAGTTGGAACTGGTTGACCTTAAGTTCTCTTCCAACCCAAACCATTCAATGATTCTACAGTATTTTTCTTCATTCGTGGAGGCTCATTTGTAAACCCAGCTTGAGGTAGGATGGTCCCTCAACTATGTTTTTGAAACAAAAATACCTTGGATCGCTGCTTTCTGATCTTCTCTTACCATGACAAAGCATAAGTGAGCCTAAGGTTGTGCTTGGGTCTGTTGAGATGGATGCAGAAGAGAGATGGATGATTTTCTGTTTAAAAAGAGGTGGAATCATGCTGATACACTGTTATTGTACTCCTTTAAAAGGGTGAGAGTGCTGGGAATAAATTTAGGACGCAATATTAGGATATAAATTCAAACAAATTTTTCTCATCTTGTTTGCAAGATCTTGTTATTAAATTCAGCCAGAGAAAAATTTTCCTCTTTTTCCCCAATGGACTTATTTCAAAACATTTATATAGCCCTATAATATTTACACAGTGCTTTACACTGCTGACACACTTGTAAGACCTGGGTGAGTGGAGACAAGAGAAATACATGGATGATGAGCTATTACAGATGAAAAGGGAAGAGAGAAATGAAGCAGAAGGATTGGGGAAGAGCACTGGACTATGAGCAAACCAGGGCTGAACCTGCAGGGAAGTTATTGCAGAACACAAGAGAGGAAAGTTAAATTATTTGTGTGTGCCAATACTTTGGGAAAGAATGAGAAAGCAGAACAACAAAGCAGCATAAACAGGGGGAAGAGCAGATGTCTAATTAACCTAATTTTTTTTAGAGTGAAATAATTCCTAAATGTTCCTGGAGAAGTGTGAGCCATTTGTCAGGAGGCACTGCTGGTTAAATTAATGTAGCAATGACTCTGTGTTTAGAGACAATAGAGGCTCAGTTATCATTTCACATACGCCCACCTAAATCAGCATTTCATGCTACGGTACAAACCATGCAGGGAAGGATAGCAATCCCCAGGTCTGTGCTGCATAGAAAATAATTCCACCTTGCAAGGATTAAGAGTGTGGCCTCTGCTGCATACAGACTCAGAGTGCAGGAGGAAAATCTCCCCAATCTTGTAACCTATCTGCTGCTACACCCAAAACTACAGAAGTATTTTAAACCTAGACTTGAGCAGAAGCCCTGTTCTATTAAAAGTGAGGTTATGGCTCAGAGTAAGGAATTTCTAGAGAGCACGTTATATATGCAGACTTCATGCATTTATGATATATAGTGTAATTTGGAAATTATAATGGAAGTTCTCTGGCCATTTTCATATGCAGAATCCAACCTAAATTCTGAACACTCACCTCCATTAAACGCTGCCTAAGTATCAGATAATGCTGCCAACTTACCCAGGCTGATAACATAGTCAAAACTTTTGTGTTAAAGGTGGATTGCAAAAGATGTGTTTGTATCACAGTTCCGTGGGAATGACATTCAAAAAGCTGGTTGCACTCATGCAGTTGGCTGCCTGCCGTTTGTAACCTGGATTTTGTTGTGTTGAGTTCCTTGCATGAACTCTTTTCTCTGTGGACTTCTTTACACCCAAAGTCAGTGAGGTTAGTAAACACCAGGGTATTGTAATTCTCAAAGTCTTCATGGTAGTCCAGATGGAGATTTAACTTTCTTCTTTCACAGAGAGGGGCAATCTGTTTATGTTGTTACATCAGGATCTGTGGAAAGTTAGACAAAGCATTCAATTTTTTTCCTTCAGGGTTTTTGTCTCCAAGGGCTATTTTCTCATATTTTGAGAGCTTCCAAAAATGTTAGAAGTCTTTGCTGGATTTTGTTACTTTGGCTCAGAGATCCTACTTAAAAGGAAATGGAAAAGATTTTTAAATTATTGAAGTGGATATGTCTATTGGTTTGAGACTCAGGGAAAAAAATAATTGCTATACACAACTTCAGGTCCCTCTTCACTCCCCTCTGTCCCCCAAGAATAGCTGTAATATAAAACCAGAAAGCTATTTTCTGAAGACCTGGGACAGATTTACTATTGAAGCCAGTGGAGTTGTTCCCAGATGGACCTAAGATTCATGATTCCAGTGTAGAAAAAGCTTGCGTTGGACAACTTTAATAAAGCTCCAGTTACCTAAAACCCTACAGAGCCAGATTCAGGAGTTTCAAAGCAGCACATTACCTACATGAAGAGGTGGTCTTTAGTAACATGAAGATGGGACTAAATAAACTGCCCAGTGGAAAAGGACCTATGGGTGTTGGTCAACAGTGGCTGAACATGAGCTAGCTCGTGCTAAGATGGTCAAGAAGGCAGAAGGCATCCTGGCCTGTACCAAAAATAGCGTGGCCAGCAGGACCAGGGCAGTGATTGTCCCTCTGTACTCAGCACTGGTGAGGCTGCACCTCAAGTCCTGAGTCCAGTTCTGGGCCTCTCGCTACAATAAAGACACTGAGGTTGTGGAGTGTGTCCGGAGAACGACAACAGAGCTCCTGAAAGGTTTGGAACCCAACTATTATGAGGAGTGGATGAGGGATCTGTGGTTTAGCCTGGAAAAAGGAAGCTGAGAGGAGACCTGAACACTCTCTGCAACTGCCTGAAAGGAGATTGTGGCAGATGGGGGTCAGCTTCTTCTCCCAGGCAGCTGGTGGTAGGACAAGGGGAAGTGTCCTCAAGTTGTGCCAGTGGAGTTCAGGTTGAATATTAGCAAAAATTTCTTCATTGAAAGAGTGGTTAAACATTGGAACAGACTCCCCAGGGAAGTGAAGGATTTGCTATCCCTGGAAATGTTCAAAAAATGAATAGAAGTGGCACTTTGTGATATGGCTTAGTGGACCATATTTGCTCGAAGGCTGGTCTTAATGATCTTGGAGGTCTTTCAATGGTCCTATTACTGATTTTTTTCTTAAGAACACTCAAAATTTCAAATGAATGGTTTTTTAAAAAATTGTTTCTTCTTTCTTATAAAGGACCTTGAAAAGTCCAGCCTCACAAAGATGAGGGCTAAACACATCTGTGTGAGATATTGGCTGGGTAGGATCATTTGAGATCACAGATGTTTGCAGGTGCAGGATAGTCAAGGACAAAACTCTCCTCACAATTTTGGTTGAGATGACAACATGATGTGTGGCCATTCATGTACGTGTACAAGACTTGCATGCCCTGCTTTCCTCCTGTCCTGCCTCAGCAGGCACAAGTTTTTGGGAGCTGCCATGCAGAGTACCTGCTCAAGAGCTGCCAGCCCTCTTTATTTATGGTCAGGATGTCAAGTGTAGGGTACCAAATAATAATGGAAGAAGGTGGATGCCTACAGCTGTGAAAGGTAACCCTTGTGTGAAAGCTTCTTTACGACTACAAATAGTGAAAGGATGGGAAGTAGCCCTTTTTCCTCTAAAGGAAGATGTGCAACAACACTGCAACTCAGTTCATTGCACCTATCCTAAAGCAAGAATAGATGTGATTTGGTATTGTAATTCCTGAAAGCATAAAGTAATCCTTTACTCCCCCTGGGCACTACCACATCTTTCCAGACCTCTTGCTGAGTCACATTAAACAAAGTATCAAGTAAGATTCATGACCTGGCCGAACGGCCTCCCTCTGTCTAAGGGGTTGCAATGAAAGGCCTCCATATCGAGATCCAAAAAAGCGCTAAGGAGGGAGTGAATTTATGGAAAGAATGTCTGCCTCATTAGGGATGATTAATGTGAAGGACGAGCTCATTTATCTGGAAGGCACAGTGTTGGAGCAGGCACTGTGGACAGGATGGGAAAATATTTGGCAGGAACAAAAGTTGTCACTGCAGAAGGAAAAGTGAAGAGAAAAAATCTTTCATGCTTATCAAAGATGCAGAAAGATCAGCTGCCTTTCTACCTTCTGCAGGAGAATTATCTTTAAAAGAAAAGTAAAAGAGAAAACACTTCACTAAATGTCTTAGAGCCTTGTGGAACTTCTGACCTTCATCTCTAGCTGAATAAACGCAAACCACTTCCCCTCTCCATGACAGGTGTTAGGTGAAAGAGATATTCTGAACACGCTGCCTCTTTGTGTTACCTTGCCCTCGCTGACACCTGCCCAGTTTGACAGCGAGCCTGCAGTAAGTACTGGTAGCAGACAGGCTTTGCCAGTCCCCTTGCTACTGGAAATAAAACACAGAAGAGGGAGTGACAATGTACTCAGTATATCTGGGTTCATTTGATGTAACTCATGTTTAGGAAACAACACATTGTCAGATGTGGTTGAAAAATAATGCTATATCCTTGGTTGTTATTTGTACTAAAATATTCTTAGGGCTGTCTGGGCTAATGCCCTCCATGTGTCCTGGAGTATAGCAGCACTGTGGTTATTCTAACCTTTATTTTTGGGACATCTTGTAACTATGATCTCTGAAGGTTCAGCAGCACGTAAACTATGAGGAGGAATCCAAGAGCTATGTCCAGGACACTTTGTCTCTGCTACCTGTCTTTACCGTGCTGCTGAGTTGCTGGTGAATCTTTTTAAATGAGTGCTGCTCATGAAAGTGACCTAAAGCCGCTGACCTTTTGATCAAAAACAGAGTAAATTCTTTTTTTCCAGGATGGCCCATGATTGAAAGAGGCCATTCATTGAAATTGAATATTGAACAGTTTAGGCAAACAAATTTAAATAATCTAGGGAATTTTCAAAGGAGAGCTAAACCGTGTTAGTGTGGCCATAGAGGTCTTATGTTGAGAGGTATATAACTGAAATGATTCAAATGTCAGTGTTGTCTTGGGAATCTGTAAACTTCATCTATATCTATTCCTTGACAAGTTTTTGCACAAGCACAGTTTTGATGAAATGCCCAGGGATCCAGCATCCAGAGGCAATTCAGTCAGATTCAGCGTAGGGGTCACAGTGAATCTGGTGAGGCCACTCCAGAAATGAATCTGATCTCATCTGTTCAAGTTATTTTTAGGAAAAAAAATCAGAGTCGTTGTGTGGGAGAAATTTGTGGTGTTGCTGCTATGCAAACCTTTTGCTAGTATCTGTCATGTGTTTCCATCTCTTACCTGGAAGATATCAAAATCAGCAACTTGGAAAAAAAAATTAAGATGCCTTTTACAATAAAAAAAGCATGGTTAGTGAGGAATATTTTAGAATTAGATAAATTTTTGTACCAGTATTTTGAAATGAAAAATAACAAGAATAGCTAATTATTTTATAAAAACTGCAATGCAAATGTGTAAAAGCGCCATTCAAATACGTAAACCATAAAATGGTTTACTTGGAAAAAAACATTATAAAGTAGTTTTGACCTGCTAATGTGGGTCTTAAATGCCTGTCATGTTCAGTTTGTATCTCACTAACACTGTAGTAAGGGTAGAGCAATCTTATATGCGACAGAGGTCTGGTAGAACACAGAGGTGAGTCAAAGAGACTTGAGGTCAGCAGGGTAAATGCAAATTTGCCCGAGCAGTTCAGAGGTAGCTATATGGGGCCAAAGGCTTCCAAGTAGTTGTAAATTTGTGTCTGAATATGTCAGGTAAATACTAAGAGGATGCTGAAGAATACTTCTAAAGCATCTCAAGGAGCTGTTCTTAAGAGGTTGTAGCTCTTGGCTGGGTTTTGGCCAGGTGTTCCTAAAGAGATGTCTCCAATTGTGCGGGGCTTCTCTTGCCAGGGAGATTTGACAGCATCTCTGCCTTTGGCTGGGGAGCACTGTCTGTAAAGGCTCTGCTTCCACTTCATTCAGTTTCTAATTGCTACCTGAGATATGACTGTTCAGTCACAGGCAGCTGCGTGCAGAACTTCCTGGGCACATTAAGATGCCAAGCTTTTTCTGTGGCTGTGTAAACTGTTCCATACAGGGAGCTATCAGTATAAAAGGAAAAAACAATGCAAGATGCAAGCAAGTGAGGACAAAGCCTGTAAATTTAATAAAATCATGCTTATACTGCAACATTCTGCAAGCTTCTAAACTTATGCTGGAAGATATTTCTTATTTTCTCTGGTCTCTCTGATCAGTTGCAGATTTTCAGTAAGTGGAGTGTAGCATCCAAGTGCTCCAGTGTATCTGCTCTGATGGGCAGCACTGAGAATTTTGGGAGAGTTCCCAGAAACTATGGAGATGTGATATAATTTTGCATTTTCCTGAACGTTCAGAAACCACCTTTAGCCTGAAAACAACAGCTTTCATCTTTTGCAATTGTTTTTCCCTTCTTTCTTCCACATTTCCTCTAAAAATCAGCTGTTATAATCCAGGGTAATTTTTTCTATGCTAAATTTCTCCTTTGAATCCAGTGTGAATCTTGGCATGTTGGTAGTGAGCTCTCCAGCCTGATTTCACAATGCATGACTGATGCTCCTTTCTCTTTTTCCACCTTTCAGCTTCCTTTGTCCAAACCCTGTGAGACGGGGAGACTGGATGCTCCCAGGCCTTTTTCTTCCGTGAGTGCTCTGTTCTACAAATTCTTTCCTTTTTTTTTCACTAGTTTCCCAATCCAAGTATTTTCTATTTTTTACTGGATGATAGGTTTTTTTCCTAAGCAGCTGCTCGTTTTGATCACCATTCTGAGTTTCTTCTAGTTAAGAGATGTCTTATTTGGATGGCATAGCCATTACACACAGTACTCCAGGGAAGGTTGTGCTATTACTTGCTGTTCTAAATTCCTTGCCTAACAGAGCCTTAATAGCCTATAGAAGATAAACAAAGGAGTTGAGCATTGGAAGTGACCCAGAAAGCTGTATCTAAGCACCTTTAAGCTTCAGGGAAATTTGGATTCAGATGAGAGGTTTTTTGGCTTGTACTTGGAGTGTAGTCAGCAATTGCTTCCATGACTGCTGAACCCAAGCTAAAATTTTAGCAGAGTTTTATGTATAGCCTCTTTAATCTAATTTGGAAAACTGCCCATTTCTGTGCTAGTCAAAGACTGAGGAATTGAAAAGGTGACCTAAAGCCACCTCTGTCTCCTTAGCTCTTGCAGGGAAGACAACTGCTGCACTAAAAGAAGCATCCGTTTGCTTTTCTTTTGCTTGTTCAGCCCTTGCACTGCCTGTAATTCCTGTATCATGCCAGTCTCCTTGGATTCTTAGTAGCGATGCAGGGGTAGAGGCCTCATGACTACCTGAGCCCAGCTTCCTGTGAAGAAATATTCTCTTTTTGAGCCTTTGTCACCATGCATATGTAAGTGAAATGGCCAAGAGAAGCCAACATTAATAACTAGACGTGCTTTGTTTTCTTATTGAATAAAATTGTCTAGAAGGAGCTTGAAGAACTTTCCAGCTGGTACTGCTAAACCTCCAGGAACAGAACATTAGGACGTTGTAAATGAAATGGTAGGTTTGGACTGGTGTGAAATACAAGCTGTCAGAGATGGAAGCTCAGACAATACTGAAAAATACCTGTAATTTTTGTTACCTTTTTCAATGAAAACCCTACAACTCAGGGATGAGGGGAGGTGGTGAACTGACTCTGCTGGGATCTAGCAATAAGAGAAAATCTACTTTACAATTCAGACTGAAGTACTGACAGGAGTTTGCTGTTGCCGCCTTCTCGCTTTTTCTTGTCCTCTTTGAAAAACATGTCCCCTGCTGAGGAGCTACAATTCCTTGCAAGATGTCCATATTCTTGTTGCTGTCATTTTTCATATAAGTATCATTCCTAAGGATTGAAAGCTGGGATATCAGAATAATTTAAGGAAGACATGAGAGGACAGTAGAAGGAAAAATGTGGTAAAGGCAATATAAATAGAGTGTTTGCACAAAGGCTTCATGCTGTAACTCTGCTCCCCTAACTAAAGGGGGGTTGCATTTCTGTCAGCTGGTTTAGTAGAGCTGTGTTGGGGTTTTTCCCCTTTCTAGATTACATGAGCCTTGGAGAGGGAAAAAAGTCTCATGCCACATTTTTTAACGCATTCTTAGTGACCGCTGTTACCAAAACAGCTTACAAGGCTTCTGGAGGTAATATTTTTCCTAAATCTCTCTGAAAACTGAAATTATCTCTTTCGGTGAAGCTAATATATTAATTAATTGTTCATAGAGTATTTAGGCAGATGGAACATGGATGATCAAAGAGTAAAAGAGCTTAAAATGAAAAGAAATTGCAGCTCCTTTTTTTATGCACTAAAAGTCAGATTTAATCAAGGAAAAAGTAAAAGAAAAGAATTTATCACACTCCTTCATGTTCCCTGCTCTTTGTGCCAAACTCTCTATTTTATTGCTTGGTACGGATCCATTTTCCATTTTACAGAAAGATTCTCTCTAGCCATTCTTTTGCATCAGGATGTCCCCTGGACTCTTGTCCTTCATCCCAATCATCTGGGCACTTTCTACAAGTTTACATTATCAAAATGTTTTAGGCTCAGAAGAGGGAATCCCCTCCCAGCTTCCCCTCCCAAGTAAACAGTTTAACTGGGTTCATTTTAATTTCTCTTTTTTCCAAGACGTTGTGTACCCAATCTCTTTGTTGTGAGGGAAATACTTCTATGGTTTCGCCCTCAGAGGAAGCTGAGGCTGCCCATGTAATTAAATAAGTTGTTGTGTCGATTCAGGGGAAGAGAGTTTTTGAAATCACTTGGAGAAGTGGTGGTACCCGGCAAGTTGATGTACTCGTTACTGAGATCTGAGCTGGGTCTGGTAGCTCTGGCCTGAATTTGGATTACAGAACAGGATGCTGAGGTGAAATTCTGATGTCATCCCACGCCATGCTTCATACGTGGCAATACCTTAGGTCTTCTGGCTAAGATTTTTTTTTCTTCCTTTCTACTGAATAATTGTGTGACTTGGAAACTTTTGGGCTAATTGCACTGCATTTTTTTGTTGTAGAAATTTACATTATAACCTTTTCCACTGGAGAACTTCAAAGTGGATTGCAAGCATCATTAAATTTATATTTTCTTCTTTTTTTTCTCATTATACTACTTTCAGGAAGAGATGTGAGGTTTGCAAGGGTTAGGAAAAAATGCACAAGGTTATGGAGTAAAATGCCAATAGCCAGGGACAAAACTGGTTAATCCTTCTTCCCAGTCCCCCACAGCCTTCACAGTAAGACCCCGAAATGTAATATTGAGAGTAAGTAACAGCCAAGAGAAGTTTTGTGTGATTTCCACTTATATAACTAGACACATAATTAAAACTTAATCTTTAAAGAATAGCATTTCATACATGGCAAATATAAACTTTTTCAAGTAGGCAGCAGATATATATAAACTTCTCAGTTTTCGGTACGAGAAAGCATATTCGCTGGCATCCTTGTAAGAGATGTCCATAGGAAATGGAGGAAACAGGCTCAGGAGAAAGGAGACAGGATTAGTCCATTAGCATGCCTACCATTGCCCCATGGAGCACAATTCACTGAAGTATTAGTTGTAGACATATTTTCTGCAGGTGAATTCCTGTTTTTATTTAAGTCAAATTTCCAAATCTGTCACTGGTTCTATGTCAGTGTATTGACAGATAACATACATGTAGATATTTATCTAAAGAAGTCTTTAGATTAATATTTTTGGCCTCTTTTTGCCTGTTAGTTTTTTCATTTGCTGGATATTTGGTAAGTCTGTTTCTTGAGTGGTTAGCTAGAGATTGAACTGAAAAGTAAACTGTCAGTTGCAGGTAGGATTTTGCAGATGAACCAAGAAATGATTTGAGAATTTATAGGGCAAGAGAATGAGCAAACTTTTCCATAGGTATTGGAATACTTATAAATTGATAGCTTATTTCTAAGATCTCATGCAATACAAAATTTTGTATTCATTGTATCCTCAACTTTTTTGTTCCTAGCTGTTTATTTTTAAAAAATCAGCTGTCATGTTTGAAGCATTGTATTGGTTACTGTTTAAACTGAAGACTGTTTCCCATCTCTTCCCTTCTGCTTTTTACTGGTGCTTCTTCAATCAGCATTGCACAGGTGGGTTACTTATGGATAAATTTAACACTGCTTTCCTGGGTTGGGCATCCCTGTGGCCAACGTACGCATCTGCTAGCCGCGGTAATGTAAATTAGAAGACTTGTCTTAATCATACTTGGCATCAGCCTGCAACCATGTAACTTAGGAACTGCTGTTTGCAGATGAGCTGTTGTCACTTTGCCATCTCACACCTTTGACCTAAAGCAGACCAGTGACTGGTGCCTCCAAAGCAGATGCATGATTTTTTACAGTTATTCAGATATGGGGATATTTATGCGTGTTTGGGCAAATTTCCTGAGCCCTATTGAACCTTTTCTTTGCCATTCCCCGTGTAAAATGAAAAGCTGTACTTATTTTGGACTCTGTAAATATGCCTGCATTTTCAATATTACCAATGTTTCTTACACACAACCTGTAAGATATGATTTGCTATCTGGAAGAAAACATGAGTATGGGATGGCGATGCAACTTGATGATTCTCTTCACTGATCAAAGACAACCCTGTTGCATTTAATGATGTGTCAAAGTGACAAAATACATTAAAACTAATTTAGTTCTCAAGCTTAAATCATCCCAAAAATAAGTAGTGGTGTTTGGAGAAAAATGTATGTATAACAGAAAAAAACATGTTAATACTTTTAAAGGAAGGAATTTAGCAGTGCTGGGTGGTTTGCTGGTACCAGATGGTCTTAATCTGAAATACGTCTTGAAAAATACTCTCTTTCTATGTGGGAACAGGTCCAACAGCAGTGATGATCTACAGTCTTGTCAGGGTCATGAATGTGTCCCAAAGTGTGAAATGCGAAAATGAGCCTCTCTGTTTCAGGTACCTCAGAGTGGCAATAACTGAGCACATTCTCAGACTTGAGATATTTCTCTGTGGTATGTATTATTATGCTATTTTTATTAAGGATGAGGGAACTAAGATACCAACTATCATGACAAGAGTTGGTAACTGAATTTTTTAAACAGCATTTTTAGGGTAAAAGCAATGAGCTTCTCTCTGTTCTGAAAATATTTTCTCTAGTTCATTGTATGGGCATGTCAAATAAATGCCATTTTGAAGAAACTGCCTCTCCTCATGTAATTCTTTTCAGTGGATAAACAGGTTTTTATTCTGCAAAGCTAAGCCAAGCCTATATTCATTCATAGGAATTCATATTTAAATAGTCTTTTTATTCTTCACTTGGCACAGGAGAGATTGCCTTCCTTGATTGTCATATTTATATGAACGAATTTGTTCTGAGTTAAGTTCCTTAAGCTGCCCATGAATGCTATCAAGCTGTGTCCATTAATGACAAATTACACGTTGCTGGTGTCTCGTGCATTTTGTCAGTTGCTACTGACACATCAGCCTCCACTAGGTATTATGAATATTATGTAATTTACCGGGTTAGGGTTTGATGAACTGTATTGGCATGAGGGCTGCATTGGCAGCTGGAGGGCAAAAGTAGCTGTGTGTACACAGCCCTACAGCAGGTACTGGTGCTTCCAGCAACTAATCTTTTGTGCGTGTTTTGCATATTGAGAGAGGCTATCGTTATGCAAAACGCAGCCCCTGATTATTCCATTACAAGATTGTTCCTTTTAGAATGAAGAGAGTAACTAATTTAAAAACAGCTTCGAAAGCATTCTTCTTATATGATCCTGAGGAGGAAGAAGGGGGAAAGGAACTTGAAACTTTGTCTACTGACAAATGCTGTAGTGTAGTTCTGGTGGTAAGGGAAGCTGGTGAAAGGACAAAAGGAGTCCATAATTTTGCTACAGTACTTGTAGAGTAGAGGCAAAACCAGATGACACTGCTCTAGTGTGCCCTCGTAGGAGATGGTGTGCCAAACAAATGCAATCCTTTCTTTCGTGCAATATTCAACAGCATGTTTTTAACTGTTCGTCTGTGGAAATGTACCAGTTACTTCCAGGTGGACTACTTGATGTTTGACATTTGGTCCTGAGTAAACAGCTCTGCCTGTTTAAATATTTGTTCCTAGGACTTGGAAATCGCTCTGTGTACATTTTTAGTACCTATACAATGTGGTTTTATAAGTTAAATGAGACCAAAGATGGTTGAAATGAACTCAGTTAAAAACACCTGTGGTTAGCTGCAATATCTCTTATCTCACTTAGAAAACTTATAGAGTCTGCCACTCTATACTCTATTGATTTTTCTTCCTCTCCCTAATGGAAGTCTAAAACAAAAACTTGTTTCTACTAAATATTATAAAATGGATCAGTGTCGTGGTTTAGGAGTGGTATTGCCTAATTCAGTGTCCCCACTGAGACTCTTCAAAACCACACTGCCTCTGTCTCTCTCCCTCCCCATCCCATTTTTCCCCTCCCCCTTTCCTCTGCAGTGGGATGGAGTTGAAAACTGGAGGCAAAGATCACCCACTGGTTGAGATAAAACAATTCACTGGAAACAGCAAAGAGATGAGAAAATGAACAGTAACAGCAACAATATTAATAACAAAAGGTATAAGACAAAGAAACAGTTTACACAGAAAGCCCTTGATAATAAGCCACTATCGATGGGCTCCTTTCCCCCTCCCTGGCAATGACATGAGGTAGTATCAAATAACATTAGGGTCTTGGGCACAGCCTTCTGGCAATAAAAAAAATTAACCCTGTCCTGGCTGAAATCAGAACAATCAGAAATATTATAAAAAAATTTTTTTTTTCTTTGGTTTTTTTTCTTTCTTTTTTTTTTTTT